>VONZ01000136.1:832500-1354353 GCA_012976165.1 Labeo catla | reverse complement strand
CAAATGCTACTGAAACTAATTGCAGACAGTTTATTGTGTTTTGCAATCTCGCTAATATGCACCAAAGCCACTAAAAGGCTAGGCTGCAACCATTAGCTGAAAAAGCGTAACGGCTCATGCTAACACTTCCAGTCTGTCAGTAAGTGGAAAAGGAGATCAGAGGCCATTTTTTTAAATAGATGTCAATGGAGGAAAGGCATCACTATGCTGAATAAACAGCTTTTTAGAGGTAACGGCTAATCATTTAATGAATCAACAGCCTATCTACTAATCTTCAACATGTTTTACACTAAACAATACTTTTGGATTGAACTCTTTTTAGAGTTTATCACGAAAAAAATGCTGTTTTATAAGAGAAGTCACTGACTTTTTGTGACAGGTGGGATTCCACTTACGCCACTTCTCATTTATTCCTATGCTATCCGTAAACAAGTTAGCGATCCAAGTTAGCTGGTACGCTTTCTCCAATAGTAAGTAATACAGACCCTCTCATGTCCTTATAGTAAGACAATCTCTGATATGCATCATCCCATTGCAATGCATTCTGGGAAAACTTGCTTGTTAAAGGAGTAGTTCACTTCCAGAACAAAAAATTACAGATAATTTACTCACCACCTGTCATTCATGATGTCTTTCTTTCTTCAGTTGCAAAGAAATTATGTTTTTTAAAGGGGTCATCGGATGCAAAGTTCACTTTTACATGTTGTTTGAACATTAATGTGTGTTGGCAGTGTATATACACATCTACCCTATAATGATAAAAATCCAAGCAGTTTTTTTTTAATTAATCTTTTTAATTAATCTGAATCATTCATGATTCAGCTTCACTTACAGCAAAAGTGAGTATAAGGGTTTTTTAATTAATTTTTGTGAATGCCTTTTCTAATAACATGCTAGTTAGCAAGTTAAACGGTTAAACACGGCTAAATGCGGCTAAAATAAACAAGCTCGTCACTCCACAGAGAGAAGAGAGGGGCGGGGTGAGCAGAGCTCATTAACATTTAAAGCAACCTCGTCCAGAACAGGATGATTTTTGCACAGCTGATTTTGGTAAGGTAAAAAAGGTGTTATTGAACTACCATTGAGAAATTTTAACCAAAGCATGTTATAGACTTTTCATTAAGACCCTAAAGAATCATATCAAGGCAATCATATCAGGGAAAACAGGTTCCCTATCTGTCGTACACTCCGAGTTGTGTCGAGTAGTGTACGACACTAGGGGTCGCTCTTGAGAGCCCAAACACCTCTGACAGTTTTGAGAAAGGCCAATGAAAATTGGGTGTGCAGATTTTCATAGCTGACCACGCCCCGGACGTCCGGGTATAAATAGGGCAGCGTGTGCATCTGCTCACTCGTTCTGTTTTTCGGAGCCGAATGCAGCGTCTCTGCGTGAGAAGCGGCAACATTCACCTCTCTCGTCGTTCGATCTACGGCACAGACAGCGGTCTCTCCCTCTCTAGCACAACTTGTGTGTGAGAGTCCCCTGGGTGCGTCGACGGCGATCTTCGAGAGAATATTATCCTCTGCAAGAGCAAATTTTCTCTAAAAGAGCAGCACGGTACAGATTGCGTGTTTCATTATGCCTTTCAGTCCGTGTCCTACTGGTTGCGAATTCTTCCTTTCCCCTAACGATCGGCACGATCGCTGTTTTCAGTGCTTGGGGCGTGAGCATGCTGAGGCAGCATTCGCTGAGGGAGGTTGCCAAATCTGTGAGGACTTACCCTTGAGCACGCTTCGCTCGAGAGCCGCGTTCTTTTCGAAGAGGCCGCGGCTCACTTCAAGTGCTTCCCGCTCCGGTCCTTCTACTTCCGGGTACGAGGCCGCTGCGATGTGCGTTGAAGAAGAGCGACAGGAGCTGAGCGTAGCTTTGCCAGGCACGTCCTCGCAAACCGCTCAACCTGTGGGTTCACCGATGGATTCTCCGGACGATTTTGAAAGCTTGTCTCAGTACGGGCTGGATCTTTTGTTCGGGACTCCTGCTGAGGAAAAGGCGGAGTCCGTAGCATCGGAGGGAGAACCGTCAGAGGCTGACGTCACGGCTGAATCCGCTGCTCCGGCGGCTGAATCTCAGTCTGTGGCTGATGCTGAAATGGCCGCCGCACTACAACGGGCAGCCAGGGAGATTGGGGCTGTGTGGGTTCCCCCGCCCAGCCCCGAGCCTTCTAGGCTGGATGACTGGTTCCTGGGCAAGGGACGTGACTCCAGGCCACGCTCCGCCCCGGTCCCGTTTTTCCCGGAAGTGCATGAGGAGTTGACAAAATCGTGGAAGGCCCCTCTGTCAGCCCGTTCTCGGTGTGCCAGCTCCCCATCCCTCACCACCCTCGATGGCGGTCCAGCGAGGGGGTACACGGAGGTTCCCCAGGTGGAGAGAGCAATTGCGATGCACTTGTGCCCACAAAACGCCGCCTCCTGGAGGGACCGCCCGAGACTCCCGTCCAGGGCCTGTAAGTTTTCGTCTACGCTTGTAACGAAGGCTTACACGGCCTCGGGGCAAGCTGCGTCCACCCTGCACGCCATGGCTATTCTGCAGGTCTACCAGGCCAAGGTTCTCAAAGATCTGCACGAGGGTGTTCCTGACCCAGAGTTGCTGCACGAGCTGCGTTCAGCGACCGACTATGCTCTACGGGCTACGAAGGTCACGGCGCAGGCTCTGGGGAGGGCGATGTCCACTATGGTGGTCCAGGAGCACCACCTATGGCTAAACCTGGCTGAGATGCCGAGAAGGTCCGCTTTCTCGACGCTCCCATTTCCCAGGCTGGTCTCTTTGGTGAGACTGTGGAAGAATTTGCTCAGCAGTTCTCCACGGTTAAGCAGCAGATGGAGGCCATCAAACACATCCTGCCCCGGCGTGCAGCGGGCACCAGCCCAGCTCCGCCGAGGCAGCAACCTTCGCCGCTGGCTTCCAGCGCTGGATTCGGCTCCAACTCGGCTGTCTGCCACCTGGCAGACGGCCACCACATGGTCAATAAAAGAGCAATTTCCTCCTTCTCTGGGCGTTATGTGCAGCATTTCCGACCCTCCACTCGACGGTCGGATGCTGTACCCTTCACTCAGAACATGCAGTCACACAACCCCTGTGTTCCCCCATGTTCCAAGACAGCAAGCTCGTTCAATCGTTTCCCCTTCTCAGCGGAACCCTCTGAGCAGCTTTCACAGCCTGATTTCGCTGGACGAAACGGCCAGTGGTGTTCGGGGCTTCTTACCTCCAGCCACTATCCAGTTTCTTACTATCCAGTTTGCACGGCGTCCGCCCAAGTTCCGTGGTGTTCTCACTACCTCAGTCCAGGGCAGCAACACAGCGGTTCTGCGTGCGGAAATCGCAGTTCTTCTGGCGAAGGATGCGATAGAAACTGTCCCCTCAGCCGAAATGAAGAAAGGGTTTTACAGCTCCTACTTCATTGTACCTAAGAAAGGTGGTGGGCTCAGACCAATCTTAGACCTGAGGACTTTGAATCGGGCCCTACTCAAGCTCCCGTTCAAAATGTTAACCCTCAAACGCATTATCACGTGCGTCAGGCCTCAAGATTGGTTTGTGGCGATAGACCTGAAGGACGCGTACTTCCATGTCTCGATCCTTCCAAGGCACAGGCCGTTCCTACGATTCGCCTTCGAGGGACGGGCTTATCAGTACAAAGTTCTTCCCTTAGGCCTCTCCCTGTCGCCCTGCGTCTTTACGAAGGTCGCAGAGGCTGCCCTTACCCCCCTCAGGGAAATGGGCATTCGCATTCTCAACTATCTCGACGACTGGCTAATCCTAGCTCACTCGTGGGATTTGGTTTGCGCTCACAGGGACGTGGTTCTCAACCACCTGGCTCAGTTGGGACTTCGGGTCAACTGGGAAAAGAGCAAACTCTCCCCGGTACAGAGGATCTCTTTTCTCGGTATAGAACTGGACTCGGTCAGTATGAATGCACGCCTCTCCCCAGAGCGCGCACAGTCAGTACTGAGGTGTGTACTCAGATGCAGTTCTACGGTCCCCCTAAAACAGGTTCAGAGGCTCCTGGGGCACGTGGCGTCCTCAGCCGCGGTCACACCGCTGGGTTTGATGCACATGAGACCGCTACAACACTGGCTTCATACCCGAGTCCCGAGATGGGCATGGCACCAGGGCACGTTTCGTGTGAACATCACACCTTCGTGTCGCAAAACACTCAGCCCTTGGACAGACATGGTGTTTCTGCGGTCAGGAGTACCCTTGGAACAAGTGTCCAGACGCATCATTGTCCCCACGGATGCTTCCAAGACAGGCTGGGGTGCCGTGTGCAACGGGCAGGCAGCTTCCGGGGTCTGGACAGGCCCCCGACTGCTCTGGCACATAAATTGTCTGGAGTTGTTGGCAGTGCTTCTAGCTCTGAGGAGGTTCCGGCCTATGATTCGGGGCAAGCATGTGTTGGTCAGGTCCGACAACACTGCGACTGTGGCCTACATCAACCACCAGGGCGGTGTACGCTCCTTTCGCATGTCACAACTAGCCCGCCATCTGCTGCTCTGGAGTCAACACAAACTCAAGTCTCTACGGGCCACTCACATTCCGGGCGAAGCCAATCGTATGGCCGATTCCCTGTCACGACAGGTTTCGCTCGGAGGCGAGTGGAGACTCCACCCCCAGTCGGTCCAACTGATTTGGGATCGATTCGGCCAGGCACAGGTAGACCTCTTTGCCTCACCGGAATCCACCCACTGCCAGCTGTGGTACGGTCTAACCGAGGCCCCCCTCGGTATAGATGCACTGGCACACAGTTGGCCGAGGGGCCGGCTCAAGTATGCGTTTCCCCCAGTGAGCCTCATCGCACAAACCTTGTGCAAAGTCAGGGAGGACAAGGAACAGATTCTCTTGGTAGCCCCCTTCTGGCCCAACAGAACCTGGTTCTCGGACCTGGTTCTCCTGGCGTCAGCTCCTCCCTGGCGCATTCCCCTGAGGAAGGACATCCTTTCCCAGGGGAAGGGCACAATTTGGCACCCGCGCCCCGATCTCTGGAACCTCCACCTGTGGCCCCTGGACGCGACCAGGAGGACTTCAGAGATCTCCCACCATCAGTGGTGAACACACTCATTCAGGCAAGAGCTCCCTCTACCAGGCTGCTGTATGACTCTAAATGGCGCGTGTTTGTGAACTGGTGTTCTGCTCGGCTAAGGGACCCACGGAGTTGCGGCATCGAATCAGTGTTATCCTTCCTCCAGGAGGGCCTGGACAGGCACATATCTGCCTCGACACTTAAGGTTCATGTGGCCGCTATATCGGCTAATCATGACCTGGTGGGTGGCAGGTCGGTGGGAAAACACGATTTGGTAATCAGGTTTCTGAGAGGAGCCCGGAGACTGAACCCTCCTCGGCCACATCTTATCCCCTCTTGGGACCTTGCTGTGGTTCTCCGGGGCCTACAGCAGGGTCCCCTCGAGCCTCTTCAGTCAGTCAAACTCGATGCTCTCTCCCTAAAGACGGCTCTCCTGACTGCGCTCGCCTCGGTAAAGAGAGTGGGAGACCTCCAAGCCCTCTCCATCAACAGTTAGTGCCTGGAATTCGGACCAGCGGATTCTCACGTCGTCCTGAGACCCCGGCCTGGATACGTGCCCAAAGTCCCCACCACTCCCTTCAGAGACCAGGTGGTGACTTTGCAAGCTATCTCTTCCCAGGAAGATGACCCCACCCTGACCTTGTTATGCCCAGTCCGTGCCCTGCGCATCTACTTGGAACGCACTCAGCCCTTCAGACGTTCTGAACAGCTCTTCGTCTGTTATGGGGGACAGCAGAAGGGGAAGGCTGTCTCCAAACAGAGGATCTCACACTGGCTGGTGGACGCAATTCGGGTGGCCTACCAGGCCAGAGGCCTACCCTGCCCTCTGGAGGTAAGAGCCCACTCGACTAGGGGCGTCGCTGCCTCGGCAGCCCTGGCAAATGGGGCCTCATTAACAGACATCTGTAGAGCTGCAGGTTGGGCTACACCTAACACATTTGCCAGATTTTACAATTTACGCCTGGAGCCAGTGTCAGCTAGAGTCTTGAATACCAGCTCTTGACTCAGTTCTCTGGTTGGTGTAGAGCTTGCTTTAAAGCGCTTCCCCTAACGGTGATTACGCTTCTGAGTTTCAGCAGGTTTCCTAGCGTGAACCCTGGACACCATCTCCATCATTGGCACCTCTGGACGTGGCAGAGTTTTGCGGAGGGACTCGCTACGAATTCGGTCACAAGGTATGGTCACCTTTGTTCTGATTGAATTGTGCCCCATATGTAGTGGCTCCTTATGTGGCCCCATGTGTATATCCCCACCTATAACTCCTGTAGTGCGGTGTTTCCCCTGAGGACTGGTTTGTCTCTAGGGTCTGAGTCTGGTGGTCTCCCCCGGTGTGAGTCCCACCTCAGCCCCATGTTTAATGTTGTCACTTGTACCCCCCCTGTTGGGCAGGTTGTGAACTCCGTAGCGCCGTTTTTCCTTCGGGGAGGAGGCGCTTTCCCAACGCTCGCAAGACACTCGGCCGCTCTACTGAGGAAGGCCCGGCTGCAGAACCCTGGTACAGGTCAGTCTTGGGCGTTGGATGGTCACGGAGGAGGTGAGCTGCACTTCGTTAACACGTTGCCTGTTACTTCTGCGCTTATCACTCGTGACGCGGCCAGTAAGGTGGCGGTTTTCTACGGGGACCCCTAGTGTAGTACACTACTCGACACAACTCGGAGTGTACGACAGATAGGGAACGTCTCGGTTACGTATGGTAACCCTCGTTCCCTGATGGAGGGAACGGAGACGTTGTGTCTTCCGTGCCACCTTCCTGGACCGCCTCTGAGTGAGTTGAGACCCTCGGCTCCTCAGATCAGAACGAGTGAGCAGATGCACACGCTGCCCTATTTATACCCGGACGTCCGGGGCGTGGTCAGCTATGCAAATCTGCACACCCAATTTTCATTGGCCTTTCTCAAAACTGTCAGAGGTGTTTGGGCTCTCAAGAGCGACCCCTAGTGTCGTACACTACTCGACACAACGTCTCCGTTCCCTCCATCAGGGAACGAGGGTTACCATACGTAACCGAGACGATTTCTCTCCATATAGTGGATTTCTATGGTGTCCGCAGGTTTGAATTTCCAAAATGCAGTTTAAAAGCAGCTTCAAATGGCTCTAAACAAACCCAGCCGATGAAGAAGGGTCTTATCTAGCAAAACAATCTGTTATTTTTTTTAAAAAATGACAATATATATACTTTTTAATCTCAAATGCTCGTCTTGCGTAGCTCTGCGTGTACTCTTGTGTATTCTGGTAATAATGTAAGACAATTTTGAAGTTGGAGGAGAAAATGAGATGAGAGTTTTTCGACCTACCCTAACTGCCATGAACCAGAATACACAAGAGTACATGCAGAGCTAGATAAGATGAGCATTTATGGTTAAACAGTATATAAATTGTATTTATTGTTTAAATAAATGACGTTTCGCTAGATAAGACCTTTTTTCCTTGGCTGGGATCATTTAGAGCCCTTTAAAGCTGCATTTTGGAAGTTCAAACTCACGGGCACCATAGAAGTCCACTATACGAAGAGAAATCCTGAAATTTTTTCCTCAAAAAACAATTTCTTTACAACTGCAAAAAAAGACATGAACATCTTGGATGACAAGGGGGTGAGTAATTTATCTGTAAATTTTTGTTCTGGAAGTGAACGTCTCCTTTATGCACACAGAATTACAGAAAAAAAATCTGGAGTGTCTTACTGTATCTATTATAACCGTACAAAAAACGCCGAAGTTAAAAGCCATCCTCAAGAGCACAAAAGGGCTATTCAGACACAAATGACCTTGAAATGAAAATTACTTTCATTTAGTCCCCTCAGTGAAATTCATGCATCATCCACGGGAGATGTTTAAATCAAATTCAGATTCATTAAAAAGGGCCTCTGTCATTCGCCAGTAAAAACGCCAAGCGTACTTGTCTATAGCGTTTGGAAACTCAGCAAGGATAAGGAACTGATCACTTAGTGATGATGTACAGCTAAAAACGGAGCCGACAGCGGTGCCTTTGTAGGGGTCCAATGTTTGAGCCCATTGTAACAGGAGAGATCACTTTGAGGGTGACGCTCATACGGTTGGTTACATATCCACGCAAGACCCATAGACTGAGTTTTAAACTATTTATAGATGGAGACAGCACAGCTGCTGAGGTATTGTAGATATTGCTGTTATATGGCGGTGGGCAAGAGTGGATGTCCTGGAGTTAACCTTTGTCTCAGAATTAAAAGACTTGATTATGGAGCAGGTATTAACATAAGAAATCAACCATTTTACTTTTTATGAATCTGTCTCATCTGACATTTTACTAAGAGTGGATGTAATTAAAAATGCTTATGTTACAAGTCCACAATTAGACTGTGTTCTTTCAGGCTGATTCGTTTTCATAAAAGAAACTTTTAAGGTCATAAGATCTGCACAGCTATTTTTGTCCCCGTTTCACAGAAGGGGAAACATAGCGTCTGTGCAAAACCACTAAACAATCATGCCACAACCACAGCTCCTCAAAAAACACTTGTCATCATACAACACATTAGCACTTACTGGCTTTCTGCATTATTAAGAAAGATGACTCTGAGAGAACCGTTTGCAAATGTTGACAACACATCCAGTTTAGCTTGCTAACTAAACTGAGCTAACCAAACCCAGATCAAGCAGTCACATGTGCAAGGTAAATAGTGTATTTTGCTATTGATTAAAAAGAGATAGAAGCATCTGATATGCATGAGAAGTAGAGGATCTCAGGAATTTCCTCACATATTATCCTTGAATTCCCTGTATGCATTTCCTCTACCCAATTCACTATCATCTAGCATATAACCAGATTCAGATCAGATTCAGTTCACTCCCCATATAGTTCTGTTATCATATCTGTCATCACCAAACTCTTCTGTGGAACATAAAATGTGCATTTGCAAAGTATTTCCTGTAGCATAATCTGGGCCAACGTTAAGACGAGCCTGGCTACTTGCAGATTTTGCAAAACTTTATTTTTAAACCATGTTGTCATGAAACTTACAAACTTGAGTAAAACCAGAAACTATTTTTGTCTCAGAGGCAAACACTATAACAGCCTACTAACTTCTAAACAAACACAACTGATCAGGCAGTGATATTAAACATTAGTGTACATTGTGCATTGGGCTATGGAAAGCCAGTAAGGTCAAAATTCTAAGGTCAAAAACTTTCTACTAAAGTTTAGTTGGGCCCTTTCAGTTTTAGCTCTATAATTCATAAAGCCAAAAGGATAACAAAGTCTGAATACAAGTTTTAAATAAATGCATTTTTGTTTAGAATTTTTGTTTTACTAATTTGTATTTGAGGTGTTTATTTTTTAGGTGAACTGTCCCTTAAAGGGAACCCCGGTTTTTACGACTTCTATGGCTTGATATAACATAAACAATGTCTCTTACTGAAATATGCAGTAGAAAACCCAAGAAAGATTTACATTATTTAACACATCCACATCTATTATACATATTTTGGACTATGGGGGTGACATTATTTCGATGACATCAAGTAGTTGCACTCAGAAAACTCAGAAAATAAAAAACTGATACAATGAGCACAGCTACTGAAAGAGCTTACAGGTGGCAATTTATATAAGTGTAGGTTTAATTTAAATGCTGTACCATTGACTTTCCCCACAAGGAGTCTAAACCCCCCTGGACATTGAGTGAAATCTACGCTGTGAAACTCCTTCAGTGGCCTTTGTGTCATGACAAGCGTCAGCATGTTTACATCCTGTCAGGATTGCTTCTAGCATTTCTTGTCTCTGCCGTTTGTAAGCTTTCAGTAGCTTTGGTCTACTAAAAGCCTCAAGGGCATCAGGGCTGAAGTGAAGAGAACTAAGACGCAGGTCTTTAGGAAGTTTTACTGGTCCACAGGCATATTCTCATTCTTTTCTTCACTTCTTATCACCGGAAAAACAGTGAAGACCTACATGGCTTCTCTTCCTGTCCTTCGAATGAAAATTACAATCAAAAGCCGCACAATGTGGTCATCGTATCAGTGTTTTATTTTCCAGGTTGTGTTAAAAATAGCAACAGGTAGTGCTATGAAATCTTTCATATTTCAGTAAGAGACATATTCTACGTTATATTAAAGGAGAAGTCCATTTCCAAAACAAAGATTCACATATAATGTACTCACCCCCTTGTCATCCAAGATGACTTTCTTTTTTCAGTTCTAAAGAAATTATGTTTTTTGAGGGAAACATTTAAGCATTTTTCTCCATATAATGGACTGATATGGTGCCCCAATTTTGAACTTCCAAGATGCAGTTTAAATGTGGCTTCAAACGATCCTAAATGCGGTTGTAAACGATCCCAGCTGAGAAAGAAGCTTAACAGTCAGTTATTTTGATAAAAATAATACAATTTATATACTTTTTAATGCCAAATGCTCATCTTGTCTTACTCTGCCTGAACTGTTTTTGTTCCGGTTCATGACAGTTAGGGTATAGCGAAAAACTCCCATCTCATGTTCTCCCTCAACTTCAAAATTGTCCCATATTGCTGTTTTACCTTTTTTTTGTTAAGATTGTTTGATCTTCTTTGCATGTTCACTTTGCAAAGACTGTGTCGATACTTCTGCAGTGATGTAGGATGATTTTGAAATGATTTTTGAAGTTGAGGGAGAAAATACAATTGGAGTTTTTCGACATACCCTAACTGTCTTGGATGACATGGGGGTGAGTATATGTGAATCTTTGTTTTGGAAGTGGACTTCTCTTTTAAGCTATCTAAGTCTTAATACACATGGTTCCCTTTAAACAGCCAGGAGACGTTGAAGCAAGCTGCTGTTAGCATATGATAAAATCCTAGAGGCAATGAATGTCTTGTTTAAGACTATCAATTTCCTCCATTTCTTTTCCTGTATCTCCGACTGGAGCATTACTTGTTAAGAGAATGAGGGAAATGGAGAGGCCTAGGATCAGGAGAGGAGAGAAAAAAAATGGAGGGATGTTTGGTCTGCTTCACTGGACGGCGAGGCCTTTAAAAAGATCAGAGAGGAACGTCAGAGTTTGCGGAGCCTTGAGGATTTACAGAGCTGTTGTAAAAAGACCCTTTAATATCGTCCTGTGGCACAGCTGTGTGAAGTCACACACAGGTCAAGATCACATGGGTAATTTACACAATGTATACTAGAGGTCTTAATGCTTATACATAGCAGTGGATCAAATACCACTAACTTTACAGCAGTAATGCTGAAATACTATGATTTTTCTAGGTAATGTAGCATTCTGGGTTCAATACAAGTTTAGTAATGTTTACAGTTCATAAATGTTAAAGGGACAGTTTACCCAAAAAGGAAAATTCTGTCATTAATTACTCAACCTCATGTCATTCCAAACCCGGAACACAGATTAGGATATTTTTTTAATGAAATACGGGAGCTTTCTGACCCTGCAGACTGACAACTCCCATGCTTAAGGCCCAGAAAGGTAGTAAGAACATCATTAAAATAGTCCATGTGACACCAGTGGTTCGACCATAATTTTATTAAGCTACAAGAATACTTTTTATGCACAAAGAAAACAAAAATAACGACTTTACTCAAAAAAAAAAGTATTTCTTTTGTGTCTGTCTTGCATGACGTAGAGCTGTAATCGGGCCTTAAAAGTTAGGCCCGACAGAATTCAGCCCGAGCCCGACAAGTATATTTTGACTGACAGCTTTTTAAAAGCCCGAACCCGTTTACAGCCTGATATTACTCAAATGTGCGTAAGCACACAGCTCTTTTGCCTTTTGCCAAGAATGAGTCATTTATACATGTTTAAACATAATTGATTCATGACTAATGTAGGCTATAGGCCACTTGGAAGTTGGAACAAAGAAATAAAATAAGTCCTCTGTAACATCGTAACATCTCAGCACTCTAAATAGGAATACACTCAGCCTATAAATAAGCCAACGCGCCAATAAAAATGACTCTTTCTTAACAAATTAAATTAAGATACGTTCTAATTTAAGATAGGTATTTGGCAATAATGAAATTAAGATAAAAGCTCTGCGGGATTTGCTTCGCCACTTCTCTCCACAATCCGGCCTCAACGCGACGGTGAATAGCAGCTGAAATGTAATAAAAGATTAATGCCGATATTAGCCTATATACTCTGTCTACATTATGCATTTAAGACTCATTATGCATTTAAAACTCACCAAGATTAGGCTACATGTTTTTGTGGAGAAAAATTATTGAATCCACTGTAGCTTCAGCGCGGTCCTAATTTTGCAAGTTTCGCAAATTTTACCAAAACGTAATTACCAGAGGCAAGCCTCCGTTTCACCTCCGTTTCAAGCATCCATTTTCGAATCTTTCTCACGCTAATCGAAACGCATCACATGACCGCTCATTTACCGCGCAAGCCGGAGCGCAAGCCCGAGCCTGGCCAGAGCCCGTGTAAAATTATATAAATTAAGCCCGAACCCGACCGAAACCCGTTGGGTCCTGTCGGGTTTTTGTCGGGTTCGGGCAAAGATCTTCAGCTCTAGCATGACGCATTGTCTCTACTTGTAAACATCAGCAGCACCACAATGCACAATGAATGCACGTTGAAGACTGGCACGGAAGAGAAGAAATTGTTGAATAAAGTTGTTATTTTTCTTTTCTTTGCGCACAAAAATTATTCTTGTAGCTTTATGAATTTAAGGTTGAACCACTGATATCACCTGGACTATTTTAACAATGTCATTACTGCTTTTCTGGGCCTTGAACATTGTAGTTGCACTGCTCTCTTTGCAGGGTCGGAACGTTTTCAGACTTCATTAAAGATATCTTAATTGATCAACAAATGTTTTTTACGGGTTTGGAACAACATAAGGGTGAGTAATTAATGACAGAATTTTCATTTTTTTGGTGGGTCCCTTTAAGATGCTCAGTTTCATTAGTATAGCTACAAGGCATAGACAAAAAATGTATTTAAAAGATTTTATTGTGAAAAATGGCTTATTAACTTAAAAAAAAAAAAATAATTACATTATATACCAATTTACTTGTCATGATAACACAAGACCTAAACTCTAAAATGACAGAAAACATTATTTAAACATCTTAACAGATTTAATAATACTTTAATGTAAAACTTTAATGTAAGTGCTTTTATAAAATTTGTCTCATTTCTTCACATTTCAGCTTTCCAATTCTTCTAAACTCATCAATTTTGGAATAGAAGACTTATATCGAAATTATTTTTGTGGTAATCTAGATTATGCCCAAACTCTCAGATTGCTCTCGTACTGAACCTGGAATATCAAATGTGATGTGTCATTTTAAATACAAATAAAACAGTCTCCATAATGGTCCAACTTTGCAGCTCTCAACCCCAAAGGGAGATAACACTGAAAATCTAATTATTCCCACCATTTGCTATAAAAGGAGAAATGTTCTGGGGAATGCATTCCACTAGGAGCTGAGATGCTAAGTCCTTTTCTAAAACAGTTGGATAAAGTCAACACAGCCCTGGATTTAATACATTCAATTTAGAGCCTTTTCCAGTTGCATGCAGAGATTCACCTCAAAGACAGAAGAGATGCCCATTTTGAATTAACCCCAGTGAAGCAGAGGGCCTGGGAAAATGGATGATGACCTCTGAAACCACTTTAAAGGCAGCCTGATTACAATATTTATTTCAGTGACTAATAAGTAGTACAACAGAAATAGTAACAGAAAACGTCAGCAACTCTCCAGTCCATTGGTTACCCCTGTAAAGTGTCTATCAGAAATCAGGAACCCTTCTGGAAGATTTTAATGATTCCCAAAGTCAAGACTTAACTGAACTGACAAATGACCACAAAGGTCACTGCACACCAGATTAGCAACCAAAATTACAGTTTTCAGGAAGCCAAAGGATGTTTATTAATCTTTTCTGAGCAATGAGGCTAGAAAGGAGTTGAAGTTTGGAAGAGCCAATGTCACTGTTGAATATATAAGAGTGTTTCTTTTTACAATCTTTCAACAGGTCAATGTTTTATTCTTTCTTTTTGAGTGGAATACAACCTGCCTTACTACATTTCTGGACCTTGAATGTAGAAGTTGCACTGCTGTCTATGCAGGGTCAGAAAGCTCTCAGATTTAATAAAAAATATCTTAATTCGTGTTCCGAAAATGAACGGAAGGTCTTGTGGGTTAGGAATGACACGAGGGTAAGTAATTAATGACACAATTTTCATTTTTTGGTGAACGAACTCTTTAAGTGTAAACTGAATATAGGGTCAAAGCACAAGAGGGCACTTTGAAGGACAACAAAATTTGCGAGGGTAGCATACTCCAGCAGTCTTGCCTCATAGGAGGCATTTATGCCGGTCTGTGAATTAGGAAACTAAATGCAAAAATGAAAATTTCAGGCAGGCTCAACCAAAATGTAGAACTGTGTGCCTCATCAATAGAACAGATTTGGTGAAACTTTGCTGTACATCACTTGCTCACAAATGTATCCTCTGCAGTGAATGGGTGCCATCAGAATGAAAGTTTAAACAGCTGATAAAAAAATCACAAACCGCAAATAATTCACATGGCTCCAGTCCATCAATAAATGTCTTGTAAAGTGGCCCTAAGAATGGCGGCACCCATTCACTGCAATTAATTCATTGATGAGCAACTGATGCAAAGCTAAATTTCTCCAAATCTGTTCTGATGATGAAACTTGGGTTGAACTATTCCTTTAATCCCAAAATCCTGACACGTAATTCAAAAAGTCAGTTCTTTTAATTCTTGTTCAGCACACGTAAGTGCAGCACATAAATTGTAAAAGAGGTTCTACATCATTGCCCATGAATAAACAAGAGAAGCACTTTATCTTATCTATCAGCACACATAAGAACGCCGTACATCATGCGCCATTTCGCCGTACATCATGAGTGGGACATTTCTACAACAAACACTGTTCCACTGAGATTATGTAACACATGAAATCCACACTATACAGACACATAAAACATGGGAACTCAACTGAATGATTTCCTACCGGATAGTCCATTGGCAGACTGTAGGTGGTCCGTCAGACTGGGCTGATCTGCTGCACTCCTCCATAAGAAACCCATCCATGCAATGTACATACAGTGTCTGGCAAATCTCAATAGATCCATGCTAAACTTCAAATAGAGAGAGGAGCATTTAAAAGAAAAAATGGTATCTGGCATTGAGAAATAATGAAACATTCACTCACATATAGCATTATGACATAAACACATTATTACAGCTAAGCGTGTATTACTGTCACATTTTTATGCTACCGGTATTTATTTTTAACTGTTAGTAAGTGATCCAAATGCAAAAAGTATCTTTTTCAGTTTCACTAGTAACTATTTCAGTACTTCTCCAAATAGCGATTTGTAAATGATACTATTTTGCTACTAATCACTATCTCAGTAGTCACAATTAACTTTTCTATTGAATGTCTATCAGCAGTTGTATTTAGTTCAGATCTCAACTAGTCACTTGCAGCAGCATGTATTTCAAATATTACTGTTACCCATTTTTACTAGTACTGGTTCTACTAATACAGTTGTAGTATCTATTTATGGTTGTAACAGGTATTACTGGTCAATTTTTTTATTGCACTTGTTACAGTTATTTTAGCTGTCAAATATAATTACTAGTTACAATGGCTACGTTACAGATTAATTAAAAATCCAGCTAGTAGGCCTGAGATTAAAAATATACTACATAGTTAAGGACTAATACTGTCTATTCAATGAATGCTAGCAAAGATAAACTAGATACTAGTGCCTATTCAAATGGTTACAAATAACTAAGGAATACGTATTAACATCTAGAACTGGAATAACGAGCAATAGTTTTATCAGATACTTTCAAAAGAGAATAAACTCTAGTTACTATTGGAATATATAGCTACTTATGTCTAATGAAAAGTCAGTAGTAAAATGACAGATATACTAGTCGCTGTTGGACTAATAAAAATAACAATAATAAGCACAAGTATCATAAACCTAGAAACCTGTGAGTTTAAAAGGATAAGTGCAACGCATGAACCCATATAGGTAGAGTTTTAGTGTGTTTGTCCATGAAAAAGCCTCCAAATGTAGCTGCACGCTTCAGTCCACTGACGCGTGGCATATCACATTCGTTTTGATATATTTTCATATTTGAACTTACCCAGACGGATGATCAGATTTACCTTACTATTAAAATAGAGGTAAATATGCTTCTTTTGGTGGTACGATTAAGTTCCGCTTTTGTGTATTTTGAAACTTGGACTGATAGCATACGAAAGGAAATAAGGGCAAGTAACACGAGCTGTGCTTTACAGTTGTCGTCATGATGCCAATGCACATGTAGCCTCACACTCATCATGTTATTGATTTGAAAATATCAGATTACCTGTCAAAATCCGAAGGCTGGAAACTGCTGGAGTCGCTCGCGACAAATCAGATGTAAAAGTTTGTTTTGATCTGACTGAGATCCATGAGGTAACCGATAGTTGTAGGATGTTATTCTAATCAGCGGAACGTAGTTTTAACTCAGGTGCAAAAATGATGTCATTTCAATGGTCCAACAGGTTTAAACAACACTTTAAAGATGTTCGACATGCGTTCTCCTCTTCTCCACCTAAGGCTACAGTCTGCGTGATAACCCGCCCATGCCAATAATATCAAATATTGTCAAAAATATTTGTCCATCATTGGTGTTCTTGCGCGTTTCGAACAAAACGTCCAAAATGAAAAGAGTTGCTTTCCAAAAGTATGACACAAAGTATGCCCCGAATTAATAAATCAGATGTCGAGGTTCATTGAATGGTTTTAAAATCCTCTTTTTTTGAGTTATCCAAAACCCCTCGGTGCTAAGAATCCGTTTGGTGTTGCTTTTGGAGGTTGTCTAATGGTAAACCAAATAGTTTCTTGGGATATAAATTGTCAGGGTTTGAGGTTTGTTCTCAAAAAGCAGAAAGACACAGCCATCTAGTGGCATGATATTTAATCAAGCTGCTGAAAATGAAGAAACCCCTCCCAGTTTTCCTGTCTGTTTACCAGAACATAACGAGTGTAATGTGTAAAAAATATGTTGATACATTAATTTAGCCCAGTACTATCTATCTAAATATCTATCTATCTATCTATCTATCTATCTATCTATCTATCTATCTATCTATCTATCTATCTATCACTTGTTTGCTGGCCCTTTCTTTCTCTTTCTTTCTTTCTTTCTTTCTTTCTTTTTCTTTCTGTATTGTCTCATCATTTGTCTGTTCTTTATCTTTCTTTTTCTTTCTATATTGTCTTATCATTTGTTTGTTAGTCTGTTCTTTATCTTCCTTTCTTTCTTTCTTTCTATCTCGTTCTTTCTTTCTTTCTTTCTATTTGTCTGTCTATATCGTTCTGTCGTTTGTTCATTCGTCTGTCCATCCGTTGTTTGTTTGTTTGTTTCTTTCTTTTTTCCTTCTATCTATCTATCTATCTATCTATCTATCTATCTATCTATATCGTTCTTTATTTCTTTTTCTTTCTTTCTATTTGTCTGTCTATATCATTCTGTCGTTTGTTCGTTTTTCCGTCCATCCGTTGTTTGTTTGTTTTTGTTAGTTAGTTAATTAGTTTGTTTGTTTGTTTCTTTCTTTCTTTCTATCTGAAAGGCTTTAACATTTGATGATATTCCATTTAAATTAACAATGGATCTTTCCATTTTTTTGTGTTAAAAATGTATTTCTTTCTCACATATTGACCAATTCAAAGTTACATACAACTCAAAGTCAATGTATTCATTTATTTATTTATTTGCACTTTCATAGTGTGGAAGAGAGCAGCCTGAACATTATTCAAAACTTCTATTCTTCTAACGCTATAACGAATTTGTAACGATATGGGTCAATAAATGAAAACAGTTTTTTGGGTTAACTATTCAGGGCTCACATTAGTGGATTCGGTGGAAAATATAATAAGTATGTTTCTTTTGCACAATTTAGCAAAACCCACGGCTCTGTGTATGATTCAAGCCGATATTCTCACGGCTCCTCCTCAGCTCAGGTAGTTTCAACACGAGTTTGCGGTTGTGATGATACGGGATTTCCCTGTGATGCATATGTTCTACACTGCAAACTACCAAGACGGCGCGACAAAACCAGAACGAAGCTTTTACAATCAACAGAGCAGACAATGCACGAGAGCGAAGTGCTTGATTAAAGTGGGAGTGCGCACTCTTGCAGTGTAGACAGACTGTTACGCCCTCTTAACATTGTCATAGCCACATTTACTTCGGTAAACTTCCTCAAATATGCCGTTAAGCCATTAACTTCCTCTCTGAGGGGTGAACACACTCACGTCCTACAGACTTCAACAACTAACTTCCACAGCAGCGGGATCACGGTCCTCAAGAGCATCTGATATGTTTGGTAAGATACGTTTATTTAATAATCGCATGTAGTCCTGTGATATATAGCTTACAGTTTGTTAGACAACATCTTTCTGTGTTTATTCATTTTTGGCTTGGTTTTTTGAAGAGAAATTGCGCAGAGGCTGATTTCTAATTTGAAAGTGTGAGTTTTTGCTAAATAGGCTGTAATGTTCTCGCTTTCGACCGCGGCTGATGAATAAGCAGTGGCTTGAGTTTTTAAATCAGAGAGCAGGAATTAGGGGCCACTCCCATAGAGAAACACAAGGGCACTGTAAAGCACTGTAATTAAGAGTATTGACAAGTACCGTTGTATACGAATAAATGTAAATGAACTCAATTCATAATGATGCCAAACTATAGTTTACCAGTTCTTGGCACTTTTGACCACTTTGAATTTAAGTAACGTTAAGCTACAGACGAGAAACTCTGAAAACACTACAAAGGACGAATTATTGGGACAAATTATATGCATGGAAAGACACATTACGTATTATAACAAAACGTAACCTCTGGATCTGAAGACCTTTCTGTGAAAATTTGGTTGTGCATGTTGAAACATAATAGAGTCTGTTGAGAAAATGAATGGGAAATTATGCAAATTTGGAGAAAAAGAAAAAAGGCAGTTGGGTTTTCCAAAGGGAATGAGGAACTGAGAAACATCCTCATTTTTAAATCCAACAGAGCCATGCAGAAGTTGGGATACTTTTCTATTTCCGAACCAAATAGTTTCTTCCATTACATAAGTCATATTTGCTTTAGCATATTTTACTAACCTACTATGTTTATTCTAGTTAGTCAAGATAATAGCCCATCTGTAAGAGGACCTTCCACACTTATCCACGCTCAGAGCCGTTATTGTTAACTTCCTAATGTGAAAATACCATTACAAAACAGCTGAATATCTTGAATGACACAAGGGGCTCAACGAGGCACACTTTTCTGCGGTGAGTCACTGGAAAGATGGTGACATGCTGCGTCATAAATTGTGGTGACAGTTCCCATGATAATTTTTTCACCTGCTTATGTGGAGGAAATACAGAGGAATTAATACGCAATTCCAATTCCTCTGACAGTAATACTTTAGTTTCAGTTTCACTATGAAATTCTAGATTCAGTAGGAATGGATAAATGTAACCGACCACTTCTAGTATTGATTTCTTTATGCATGCTGTGCAATCTAGTGTAAGTTCTCCTTTTGCTGCCAAAAACGAGTAGCCATTAGGACTGCCTGTTCCTCTGTTGGCTTATACATGATTTGCGTCACTCGGCTTAGTGATAAAGTGTGAAAAATTAAAAAACGATACTTGAACAGGGCCATAACCACTATAGACAATATTCAGATTAGTCATCAACCATTATGGGTTTCTGATGGTTAAAACAAAATATTAAACTATTACATTAAGTCGCCTCAATCCTCAATCCTCATCAATGACTTAAACACTACCCCAAGTATGAGTTTAATGCAGTAAAACTGCAATGTCAGTACATTTGTTTTTCTCCATTTTATATAACAAAAGCTAAACATTTGTATTGTGATATGACAAAGTTGTGTTGTAAGTGACAGGACACACTCCACCCAGACTGAGCTGTCAGTGCTGTTTCGTTGAGCTCTTGGTTCACTAACCACATTGGCTAACGCCTTTCAGAAGAGGGCAGGGCTCAGAGTATTTCTCTCTCTGAGCGTCTCTGGAGATTGGGCAGAGTCCGTCTCACTCCTTTCTCCTGGGGTCAAACATCTGCCAGACTCTTGGAATAAGTGAGAAAGAAAGAGAGAACTGAGCTTTTCGGTTGTAACTAAACAGCTCTCACTTTCTGAACACATATCGCTCTCACATTTGCTATAAGCAAGACAGCTTGGATGTCATGATCAAACTATTGAGGAAACAGCCTATCATGTAACAAAAATTTTAATTATTAACAGACAATAACACGAAAAAAGTCCCAAACAGATGTTGAAAGATTTTAAGAAGTGCTTTGCGGACAGTACTTCATACTGGCCTCTGATGAAGCAAGCAAAAGTGGTCAGTAAATCTACTTTCCAGCTCCTTTTCCACATAAACAGCAGTTACCCATGTTGACTTTGCACAAATGTTGAATGTCTACAGATATAAATGTCTTCAGCATTAACTGAAACATAATGTTTTAGAAAATCTCAATTTGCGTGTCATATTTCCTACAGAGAGTCATTTTTGTGACCCAGATTGGTCATATTTCCAATGAACATGTCCCAAATGGAAAGATGTAGCACAAAGCTCTTGTTTTTTGTGCATTTCTGATGAGGTGAATGTGTGTAATCCCCTAATTTACAAGTGGGAATTTATTTGTGCTATAATATATGCACAGTTTATCAATAAAACTGCAAAGGGAAGTAGAAGGAACGGAGGGAGGCTGACTGTATATTCAAAACATTGTATTTAAAAGCCAAAATGAGCTCAACATGCTACATATTTGCATGAACACAAACAGTTGAGTTCTTGGTAACCTTTTTCTTTTGTCCTTCTTTGCATGTGCGTAAATCCTTCTTTTCAACAATCAATTCATCCTGTACATCCTCACCTTTTAAAATATGTATGTGATATTAAATTATTAAAACGTTAAATTATGCCTGAAGCCTATATGTTGCTAAATTATTTTCATGATATGGTTATGATTATAAAATGTATAGTATAGTAGTTTGCCTAAATAAATTAAAAAATAAAACACTTAAAACTAAAATTTATTTTTAAATGCAATTTTAAGTGAATTTAAGGCCTGTTCACACCAAGACTAATGTGTGGTGTAAAAATTCATTATGATTTTAATTTGAATAAACAAACAGATGTATGTAAATACATAAAAAACAAACAAACAAATAAATAAATACATAAATATGACAAAAGCACACAAGAAAATTACTAAAACTTTAAATTAAAATGGAAAATACAAAAATAAAAACATTCAAAAATAAAGCAGCGATTACCGGGGTTCAAGTGTTTCAAGGCATTTATGCACATTTATAAACATTATTTAGTAAGTCTGTAACCGCCTGAATCAATGATTTAAAAATCATTTTTGGCTAATCCAGGTAATTTACCATAGTAATATTGTGCTTTTTTTATGACTGTTATGACCAGCTGTGAAAACGTTGCATGCTTGTTTAGAATCACCTGTCACATGTGCTCAGCACATTTTGTGAAGTTTTGAGCTTTCCTTTAGGCTTTATAGGATTTTGGGTAAATTTGGACAGGCCCCTTTTCTAAACGATCCCGTTATAGCTTTCCAAAGGGTAAATTTCAACATTTTATTTGGATAATTATTGACCTAGAGAGTCCAGAGAATTGTACTACAGTGGCTTTTTCCAGATTGAGCTGGTTGAAAACGTAAATACTGTGAGACTGAATTTTTGTGCCAAACATTTGTACAGCATACAGTATAAAGTATTGTTATGTTGTCCTTTAACACAGAGCAATGTCTCTTTCTCTGCAGACTGCTGAAGTGGAGTGGTCACCTTTGTATCATGCAGAGCATCAAGTGTGTGGTGGTGGGGGACGGAGCGGTCGGAAAAACCTGCCTGCTCATCTCGTACACGACCGGTGCGTTCCCCAAAGAGTACATTCCCACCGTGTTCGACAACTACAGCTCCCAAGTCACTGTGGATGGCCGCACTATCAGCCTCAATCTGTGGGACACAGCAGGCCAGGAGGAGTACGACCGCCTTCGCACGCTGTCCTACCCTCAGACCAACGTCTTCATCATCTGCTTCTCCATCTCCAGCCCCCCGTCCTACGAGAACGTCAAGCACAAGTGGCACCCAGAGGTGACGCACCACTGTCCCAGCGTGCCCATCCTACTGGTGGGGACCAAGAGCGATCTCCGCAATGACGCGGATGTGCTGAAGAAGCTTAAGGAGCAGAACCAGGCGCCCATCACGCTCCAGCAGGGCCACGCTCTGGCTCGCCAAATCCACGCCGTCAAGTACCTGGAGTGTTCGGCACTCAGCCAGGACGGCATCAAGGACGTGTTTGCAGACGCAGTGCGTGCCTTCCTCAGTCCACAACCTGTGGCTGCAAAGAAGCCCTGTATACTCCTCTGAAAACACAGAGAGGATAGAGGTATTTTAATTGAATTACAGACGGGAGAGCATAGAAATGGTGGGAATGTTACGGAATAATAGGTTTTCAGTGACCAAGAAACACAGCCTAAATCTGTGAAATTTAAAAAATACATGATTAAGTAAAATGTTAGGTTTTTACACTGTACTAAGATCCCTACTGTTTATTTTCCATAGAATTTCAAGGGGAGAGAGTGTGTTTTGGGATTTCATAAACCACTAAACAGTTTGATAGCATCCTTTTGTGTTGTAGGAATAAATAAAACAATACAGAGGAAGTAACCCTTAAACACATTTCAGAGAAAAAGGGTTCTAGTTCCTTTTTCATGTTTGCAGACTTAGTAATACTATTGGTCAATGAAGTTTTTTTCATTTTGTCTTTATTATTTACAAAAAAATGATCTGAGAATTTTTTTAGTACTAATATAATAAAGCTTTTTATGCCCAAGGCATTTGTTCTGTGATTGGGGGTGTCCTTGAGGACAGGCTTTTAGTGTAATTAGTGACTTTATCTATAAATACTATAGTCGTTCACACAGAATGCGTTCTTACGCACAGCTGAAAGGTAAACAAAGCAGGGTTTTGAGACGCTAAAGGTTGCATGCCCTTTGACACAGCATCTTTAAAATATGGTGCTTGTGAGAGAGAATTTCTAACTAAAGAAACAACGCAACCGCACATGCCCATTTTTCAAAAGCCTTGGTTTCGGAAGTATTTTTCGTATTCATTTTTTCCTGTAAGGATTTTAAAAAATTGTCCGTTCAGGAGGTTTAAGCCATGAAGCAAATCAACCAGCTATGAGGTGAATCACAACATTACAAAAAAAAAAAAGAAAATCGAGAGAAGCCAAAGATACAAGAATGTTTACTTAACCACTTTAATGATGAGGGCAAGAACTACAATCCCACGATTCATTGCAAAATATGCATATATGTACAAATATAGTAGTGGTGAATTTTATATATAAAAATAGATAGAGAGCATAGGGAGGCAGTATCATGTTATTTGCAGTGGTTTATGGGAGTGGGTGGTCACTGAAACCTCATTT
Source organism: Labeo catla (assembly GCA_012976165.1). Classification (NCBI taxonomy): domain Eukaryota; kingdom Metazoa; phylum Chordata; class Actinopteri; order Cypriniformes; family Cyprinidae; genus Labeo; species Labeo catla. The sequence goes on along the minus strand of VONZ01000136.1, from coordinate 1,330,875 downwards.
GCTTGTCGCGATTCTCTGATTGGTGAATACTTTGTGTAGAATCATGGGTAAGGTAGTTTTTTTTTTTTTTTTTAACCAGGAATTCAGTTTTGACATCGTTACACACATAGGGTGTGTGAGCATAGGGTGACAGTATCACAATATTTGCAATGCTTTTTGTTAGGGATGCACGATATTCAATTTTTGCCGATATGCCGATGTTTTTCAACTCGTTTTGTCCGATAACCTTTGCTGATACCAATATATTTCCTTTTGATTGGAAACAACGCCAAGTCTCTCCTGTATGGAAATTATAAGCAAATTATTTTTAATTCTGGCTAGTTATTAACAAGAACTTATTTGTTAGAATTAAATCAACAATAATGAAGTTCTTTTACATTGAAGCTTTGACAATAACTTGAAATAAACTATATATCAATTACTGCAATTGAAAATTGCAGAAAAATGCAGTTGTAAACTTAACTAAAATTGTAGGTTCAGTCAACTCAAAAATGTTTCAACTTAAAATTAGGGCAGCTGGAAAACAAGTCCAGCTTAGTCAACTCAAATATCTAAGTTGTCACTTAGTACAACTTAACATTTGAAGTTGAGTAAAGTTGAGTAAAAATTTTAAGGCAGCAGGGTAGTTATTTTAAGTTGACTCAACAAATGTGTTTTTTACAGTGCATTATCAGCCGATTCCAATACCAGTCTGATAATATTGTGCATCTCTACTTTTTTGGGAGTGGGTGGTCACTGAGAGCTCATTTGCTTGTCGTGATTTTCTGATTGTTGGATATTTTGTGCAGAATCATGGGTAATGTAGTTTTTTTTTTAGCCAGGGATTATCTTCAAACATGGTTTTTAAAAAATATAAATTGGTCTGATGGTTTTAAACAAAAGCATACACCAATAATTAACAACCTCATAGCTCACAGCAGGTTTGTCTTTAAAGATTTATAAGTTATCATTCAAAATCAGTTCCTCTATGGAGAAAATGAATGGGATTTTTACTTCCGGAACCCTACTGTCACACTCTATTCAAACAGCGCAGTGGAGCGCAAAAACACGTTCTGTGTGAACTGTCCCCTTAGACATACCTGATCTTATATGGGTGATGAGGGTGTTGTTGCCTGGCAGCTTGTCGGCTTTACTTCCTTGTTGTGGGGAAACTGTCTGGCAGTTCCTTCAGGAAACAGAGGTCCCAGCATGCACCGCGCCACATTCAACTCTTCATTCTTTTCTTCCTCAGCACTCCAGGGTGGGGCTTCAGAACCTTTTTAGAAAACAAGGCACTTTCTTCACTTGATGACTGATTTGGGAACAGCTTGTGTCTTTTTAATTAGCACAATCCTCAATGAGCCATTAACGTAAAGGAAGGAAGCTTTCAATTGGCCAAAGTTTCAGTTAAGCTTGTAGATTTCAAGGCTCAGGGATTCATCAACAAGCTCTTTTAACTTCATATGTTTGGTTCAGATGAATGTATGACTTTACAGTGCCTTCCTATATACAGTATATTTTTAGCATTTTTTTTTCTATAATGTTTAGCCTTTTAGCATTAGATCAAATGTTAGCCAAAAGTCAAGAAGATTATATTGTGGCTCATTAAGGACACATGCAGCTTTCTGAATACTATGCTGAAGTGCTCAAGTCTCCTTAATACATTCACAGCAAACAGAGAAACACTTCATTGTGCATCAGTCATATGTCATAACGTGTTGCTCATTCTGTATGTGTGCCTTTGGCCATTAATGTATGAGAAATCCCAAAGTCATGTGAAAGTAATACTTTTCAAACATTGAATAATTCAGCTGAGATTTGTGTGGATGCCACAGGTCAGTCAGTCTCATGAAACAGGACCCTCACAGATCAGTCTTGTTTCATTAAAGAAATACAAATGTATCAGCATCTCACATTTTTCATTCCTGCTGAAAACAGAGGACATCATTTACTTTTTGATGGACTTCCAGAATCCAAAATCTCCATATCTTGCCTCAGCTTCCTGAATCATTTATTTTATTTATTTTATTTTTCATTTTATTGTTTGTCTTGTATGCGTCACTAAACAGTGACATTGTGACACCCTTTAAACCTTTAAAGGTCATTTCCCCAAGCCAATTTAATGTAAAATATTTATCGATTTGTAATTTATGCAAATTAATTACATTTTTTGTTTTGCGTTTTGATTACAATTTGTATCCTAATAAAATTCAAACAGCTTTATTTTAACATCCTACTACAGTTCTGTATTGTAGTCATTTCTATCAATGTTACGTTTGTAATTTTAACACAACAATTTTAAGAAAGTTCATTTCTGTGCAGGTTTTCAGCAGATTTGTTGTCTTCCTACAGTACCATTCAAAAGTTTAGTTTTTTTATGTTTTAAAGAAGTCTCACCAAGGCTGCATTTATTTGATACGATATAGTAATATTATGAAAAATGATTATGGTTTTAAATAATAAATTCTTTTATAATATATTTTAAAATGTAATTTATTCCTGCTGGCAAAGCTGAATTTTCTGCATCATTACTCCAGTCTTCAGTGTCACATGATCCTTCAGAAATCAGTCTAATATACTGATTTGTTGCTCAAGAAACATTTCTGATCATTATCAGAGCTGAAAACTGTTGTGTAAAACAGTTGTGCAGCATAATATTTTTGTGTAAGTTATGATAGATTTGTTTCAGGATTCTTTAAATAAATGTTTTGTATTATACAGCTGAAGTCAAGTTTATATACACCTTGCAGAATCTGCAAAATGTTAATTATTTTAAATAAAAAAAAAGGGGGATCATAAAAAATGCATGTTATTTTTATTTAGTACTGACTTGAATAAGATATTTCACATGAAAGATGTTTACATATAGTCCACAAGAGAAAATAATAGTTGAATTTATAAAAATAACCTCATTCAAAAGTTTACATACGCTTGATTCTTAATACTGTGTTTTACCTGAATGATGCACAGCTGTTTTTTTGTTTAGTGATGGTTGTTCATGAGTCCCTTGTTTGTCCTGAACAGTTCAACTGCCCGCTGTTCTTCAGAAACCAAATTATTTGGTTTTTTAGCATTTTTGTGTGTTTGAACCCTTTCCAAAAATGACTGTATGATTTTGAGACTCATATGCAACTATTACAAAAGATGCTTGCTGATGCTTTAGAAGTAAACACCATGCATTAAGCCTGGGGGTGAAAAGATCAGGATAAATTTAAATTCTTTTGTCTTCTGGGAAACATGCAAGTATCTTCTGAAGGGCAGTGCTAAATAAAAAAATAAAAAAATGATATTTAGGCAAAATAAGAAAAACGTACATATCTTCATTCTGTTCAAAAGTTTTCATCCCCTAGCTCTTAATGCATCGTTTTTCCTTCTGGAGCATCAGTAAGTGTTTGAACCTTCTGTAATAGTTGCATATGAGTGCCTCAGTTGTCTTTAGTTTGAAAAGATGAAACTCACAATCATACAGTCATTGGAAAGGGTTCAAATACAAAAAAATGCTGAAAAGCCAAAGAATTGGTGGGACCTGAAGGATTTTTCTGAAGAACAGTGGACAATTTAACTGTTCAGGACAAACAAGGGACTCATGAACTCATGAACATCACTAAACAAAAAAACACTGTGGATCATTCAGGTAACAACACAGTATTAAGAATCAAGCATATGTTTACTTTTGAACAGGGTCATTTTTGTAAATTACATAACTATGTAAATGTCTATTATGTGAAATATCTTATTCAGGTCAGTACTAAATAAAAAATAACATGCATTTTGTATGATCCCTCTTATTTTGGTAACTTAATTCACATTTTGCAGATTCTGCAAGGTGTATGAAAACTTTTGACTTCAACTATAAATGTCAATTTTAATAAATTCAATGCATCCTTGCTTGACAATAACATGAGTTTCCTTTTGAAAACTTTTGAATGGTAGTAGAGTTTTAAAATGTCAAACAATAAGTCCATGATACTACTAGATGCGATTTCAGTAAATTCTTTTATTTAAAAACATCCAAGCATATTGATTTACAGATTAAAGAGGAAGCAGCTATAGTGTATTTAAATACAGTGTGCCAGATCATTTCCCTATCTGACTGTGATAGTGACAAAACACTGAACATATAGAGGCAAAACAGTGAACCTGATATCTGCTCGCTCGCTCTTTCTCTCACACACACTCTCACACTCACACTCACACAAATGCCTGAAGCTTTTGCAGCAGGTAGTGATTACAGCAGAGCTGTTCAGACAAGTCAAAGTTCACTGGAACGTATTTCAACTATACTGAAACGTCCACTCTTTTCTTTATAATCTATACTAGTGCCAAACCTGATCAAGAAAGTAAAAGCCTTTTTGGCAACCAACTGAAAAGTGTATGTTACCAGCCTATGTTTACTCACTCTCATATTGTCCAAAAAACTACATCATGATATTACAGGTTTGGAACAACATAAGGATGTCAATGAGTCAATGATGACAGAATTTTCATTTTGGATGTACTATTCCTTTAACTGTCTGCTAGATTGTGTTCAAACAAAGTTTTTGATAAGGTCAGAGCTGGTCAGTGAATTTGGAGCATCAGGAATGCTGGAGAAGGGATTTCCTTTAGTGCTCTTCAGCATTCGAGCTTCCTTTATTAGTGAATAAATAAACAACACTCCCAATTTAGCATCAGAATGACATTCAGTCTTAACTCTTCCTAGTCGTCCTGGATTTCTGTTGTCACTCATTATCGGTGCTTTTCCCTGCATGACCAGAAATTGCCCTTCTCTCTGTTGCCTGACCGCTCTTATTTGACTGTGAAATTAGCTCCTGTTACCTCTGTTGGTTTTCCAAGCGCTAACAGTGACTCTTTTGTCAGTTTAGCTTCATTCATTTGTTTGCCCGTTCCTGTGTAAATTTTTGACTTGAGCCTCACTAACAGCTTCTGCAATAAAATGACCATCTTCTCCTGATATATCTGGAATTATTTTGAAATGAAGAAGTGAAAACAAAAGTGAAAAAAAGAAAAATGCATGTTATTGTTGAAGGCATTATAGTGCACAGCTTTTCTTTTTACAAAATGAACCAACAACTCAAATCTGCAATCTCTATTTATACAAATTACTTTAAAATATAAAAAAATGATCAAATTATCAACATTAAAAATACTTGTAATAAAATTTCTATAAAACATTAAATTAAAATATATAAAATATTGTCTTATGCTCGTCAAGGCTGGATTTATTTGATCAAAAATATAGGGAAAAAATTTAATATTGTGAAATATTATTACAGTTTAAAATAATTGTTTTCTATTTTAATACATTTTAAAATATTATTTATTCTTGTGATGCAAAGCTGAATTTTCATCAGCCATTACTCCAGTCTTCGGTGTTGCATGATCCTTCAGAAATCATTCTAATATGCTGATTTATTACTTTTATTATCAATGTTGGAAACAGTTGATTCCTTCTTCAGGATTCTTTGATGAATATGAAAGTTGAAAAGAACAGCATTTATTCAAAACTCAAGAAATCTTTTCTAACAATATAAGTCTTTGCGATCACTTTTTATCAATTTAACACATCCTTGCTGAATTAAATTATAAACTTCTTTAAAAAAAAGCATACAAAATTTATTGTCCACAAACTTTTAAATAGTAGTTTATATTGTTACAAAGGTTTATATTTTAAATAAATACAGTTTTTTTTAAAAGGACAACTCTTCCAGAACAACAATTTACAAATAATGTACTCACCCCCTTGTCATCCAAGATGTTCATGTCTTTCTGTCTTCAGTCGTAAACAAATTATGGTTTTTGAGGAAAACATTTCAGGATTTTTCTCCATATAATGGACTTCATTGGTGCTCCGATTTTGAACTTCCAAAATGTAGTTTAAATGCAGCTTCAAATGGCTCTAAACGATCCCAGCCGAGGAAGAAGGGTCTTATCTAGCGAAACGATCTGTTCTTTTTTTTTTGAAAAATAAAAATGGGTATACTTTTTAAGCACAAAAGCTTGTGTATCACAGGCTCTGGGGTGCGCGTCCACAATGCTACGAATTAGTAATGGGTTGTTCTTGAACGATTCTTTCATTTTGAATGAATCTTCAATGTGACTCGGGAAGAATGAGTCGTCTCGGGGATTGATTCGTTCAGTCGCGCATGCGCAACATCCTATTAGTTTCTGTACTGGAATTACTTCACCTGTTTTGAGTCTTCGGGTTTTTCGAGTCAGTTGTTCATCTTATGGGGCTGTCACGTGATGATCGAACTTCTCAGGTAAACTAAAGACCCAGGTAAACAATGAATTAATCTTTTCTGTTTCTTATAGCATTATATTTTTGTCTTGTTTGTAGTGTGATCAACGTTTGTGTAAGCAGTAGATGTGTTAGGGAAGTAACACGTAACATTTTCATTATATTTTGCTAAAATAAACGAAATGACTCGGAAAAAAGAGTCGTTCATTTGATCCAATGATCCGAACGTCCCATCACTAGTTACTACAAATCACGTTTAAGTTGTGTACTGAGTATGGCGAAAAACTCCATCTTATTTTCTCCTATAACTTGAGAAGAGGACATCGTTGTACCTTTTTGTTTGTAAACAGCGTTTGACTTACTTGCACTTTCTTAGTCTTTCCGCGTGACCTTTCGAGGTGATTCAATAGTACGTAGCGTCGTGAACGCGCATCTCGGAGCCTGTGCTACATGAGCTTTTGTGCTTAAAAAGTATTTTAAAAAAATGTATTTTCCAAACATCTCGTTTTTGCTAGATAACAGATCGTTTCTCTAGATAAGACCCTTCTTCCTCGGCTGGGATCGTTTAGAGCCCTTCGAAGCTGCATTTAAACTACATTTTGAAAGTTCAAAATCGGGGCACCAATGATTAAAGAAAAATCCTGAAATGCTTTCCTCAAAAACTATAATTTCTTCACGACTGAAGACAAAAAGGCATGAACATCTTGGATGACAAGGGGGTGAGTAAATTATTTGTGAATTGTTCTAGAAGTGGAGTTCTCCTTTGACTAGTTATTTATTAAAGAATCCTGTAAAAAAAAAAAAAGTATCATAGGTTCCAAGAAAATATTAAGCAGCACAACCATTTTAAACAATGTAAAACGTAATAAATCAGCATATTAAATGACTTCTGAAGGATCACGTGACACTGAAGACTGGAGTAAGGATGCTGAAAATTCAGTTTGCATCACAGGAATAAAACCACTGTTTTAAATCGCAATAATATTTCAAAATATTACAGATTTTTCTGTATTTTTAATCAAATAAATGCAACCTTGATGGGCGGAAAACTGATCCCAAACTTTTGCAGGACAGTGTATATAATGAACAATTAAGGTAGTTCTTTATTTTGCAGTGCACCTGTTACAAGTTACATGTACTTACCATAGTAATAACAGTAAATTATGCATAATTACAAGCAACTTACCCTAAACCAAATCCAATCCTATCCCTATAGTATTATGTTATTACTAAATATTCAGTACTTAATTGTATTATCACACTTAAACAAGCACACCTTAAAACATTACAAAAAATAAATATCCCAATACCGATAAATAAAAAAAACTCTAACATCAGCCACTGTTGCATGTGCTAATCTCAAATTAGTTTTCATCCAAATATTTATTTGACACTGATTTAAAAACAGTATTTTGATACATCATAAAAGCATTATTATATGCAGTCATGTTCACAACACTATGCTGAACTATTGCACTGTAGCAGTTTTCTCATTCAACCAATGGCAACATCATATTTGAAATGTGTCCTAAGAGCCCATGTCGATTACGATCAATAACCGCACTACATTTGACCACAGAAGTATGTACAAACTTAACAATGCTCTTTAGCCACTAAAGGTACACAAGAAACGCTGTGCAAGTGACTTTTCACATGAGTTACTTTAGCGTTTACAAAGGAAGAGAGAAATATCTGGTGTGATTGAACTAAATGTCTTTGAGCAGCATCAGCAGTCAATGTGTATAAGCTCAATGCGGCACTTGTGAAACAGCAGCTGCAAATCAACTGACGCGACATCAAAGTCCATCGTCACTCCTCAGAGTTTAATTACTTTTACATTTGCCAACATATAATATTTAATAAGAATAACAAATAATGTATGACCCTGATAAACCAACTAGAAAGAGACAGACATGGCACTTCACATTTTGATTTAACTAATTAAAAGGAATTTATTTGAACATAATCAGCTGTTCCAATTACAAATGTAGTACACTACTGACAATGATCTTTCAACTGAGTTAAAAACACCATATGTGAAGATGTAAACAGTCTCTTTCCACACATACATGCTCCGATCAGTGTCGACCCTAAATCAGCATGTGTGCCGGCCTCAGAGCCCTAGTGTCTCAAGTTTCAAGGAGATGATGCAAGTATTCACTTCCTGTGTCAGAAGCGCTTTCCCTCTGGAGGTGTTGCAACCATCACCTCCTTACCTCCAAAGTCCCAGTAGGCAGTCATGTGGAAGGCCATGTTGGACAGGACCACCAGATACTCACACAGAGCAAACAATGTGTAAACTGCCATAGAGAGACAAAAGAAATGAATGAAGTGTGGTAAATCAATGTCATTTAAGTGGCATGTTACATAATTATTTAATTTAAAGAAACAATTCACCCCAAGAATGAAATGTGTTCACTCTCAGGCCATTCAAGATATAGATGAAGATTTCTTAATCAGAACAAATTTTGAGAAATTTAGCATTACATCACTTGCTCACCAATGCAGTGAATGGGTGCCGTCAGAATGAGAGTCCAAACAGTTGATAAAAACATCACAGTAATCCACAAATAATCCATACAACTCTATTCAATTATTTAATGTCTTGCTTTTAGCTAAAATACAGGTTTTCTCTCTATAACATTGTTTCCTCCAACAAAAAATTGTCTGAATCAGGAGAGAAATCTGCACTGATAAGTAGGTGTTATTATATATTATGGACCGGTATTTTCAGAATTAAATGTTTAAAGGTGTCATCGGATGCTAAGTTCACTTTTTCATGTTGTTTGAACATTAATGTGTGTTGGCAGTGTATGTACAAATCTACCCTATAATGACAAAAATCCATGCAGTGGTTTTTAATTAATCTGTAAAAATAATATCCCCTTTTTCAAATCGAGCCTTTCTCAGATGCCTGTCATTGTGGCGTCACATCGACAGAGGCCGCTCCCACGATAGTTGATTGACATGAGCGTCTTACCTAAGATCAGCTGCAACAGTCCATCCTCTTTGTTTCGATGCTGCAGCAGGGATGTAAGTTAGACAAGAATATCTCCGATTGAGTGATTGAGGTGTTGTGTTGCTGGATGTAATAATGAACGTAGTGGTCGTCATTTACTCCTGACATCTGAGCCGCTGAAGATGCACTAGATTACGTTTGATTGTTAAGGGAATGCGCCTCCTGATCTACATATATCCGTCTATGTTCGCGTGAATCATTCATCATCCAACTTCACTTACAGCAGAAGTGAGTATAAGGGGTTTTTTTATGAATCTTTGCGATTGCCTTTCCTAATAATGTTCTAGTTAGCAAGTTTAGCGGCTAAACGCGGCTAAATGCGGCTAAAGTAAACATGCTCATCTTTCCACAGAGAGAAGAGAGGGGCGGGGCGAGCAGAGCTTATTTGCATTTAAAGGAACAACCCCTTAGAATGAGATGATTTTTGCAGAGCTGATTTTGACAAGGTAAAAAGGGTGTTGTTTTACACAACCATTGAGAAATTTTAACCAAAATATATTATAGACTTTTCATTAAGACCCTAAAGAATCATATCAACTTGGGCAACAATGGGCATCCGATGACCCCTTTAAAGGTTAAACACCTGGAAGTTAAAATCATGAATTTGTATTTTACAAACACGCAGCTTTTTCACTTCTTAAGATGTTAATTGTTGGACTGGAGTCGTGAGAATTATTTGTGGATTATTGTGATGTCTTTATCAGCTGTTGGACTCTCATTCTGACGGCATCCAGAGGATCCATTGGTGAGCAAGTGATGTTAAATTTTTCCAAATTTCTCCAAATCTCCAAATGAGTATACACTACCAGTCAAAAGTTTTTGAACAGTAAGATGTTTATGTTTTTTTTCAAGTCTCCAAAGTGATCCAAAGTACAGCAAAAACAGTAAAATTTTGAAATATTTTTACTATTTAAAGTAACTGCTTTCTATTTGAATTTATTTTAAAATGTAATTTATTCCTGATTTCAAAGCTGAATTTTTAGCATCATTACTCCAGTCACATGATCCTTCAGAAATCATTCTAATATTCTGATTTGCTGCTCAAAACCATTTATTATTATTAATTTGAAAACAGCTGAATAGAATTTTTTCGAGTTTCTTTAATGAATAGGAAGTTCAGAAGAACAGCATTTATCTGAAATCTTTTGTAACATTACAAATGCCTTTATCATCACTTTTGATCAACTTAGAGCATCCTTGCTAAATAAAGTATTAATTGTATATACTACTTTTCATTTCAGATAAATGCTGATCTTTGGATCTTTCTATCCATCAAAGAATTCTGAAAAAAAGTACTCTGTTTTAGAACTGTTTTAAACATTAATAATATTTAAGGATCATATGACTCTGAAGACTGGAGTAATGATACTGAAAATTTAGCTTTGATCACAGGAATAAATTAGTTTAAGATATATTCAAAAGCAGTTATTTTAAATAGTAAAAATATTTCACAATGTTACTGCTTTTGCTGTATTTTGGATACTCAGAGGAGACTTCTTAAAAAAAAACATTAAAAATCTTACTGTCCAAAAACTTTTGACTGGTAGTGTATTGTCAGCAATTTTTCCATTTTGGGTACAATATGAAAAATTGGACATTCAATTTGAGATTACATTTAACAATGGAAAAGATCAACACAAGCCTATAATTGGATAATAATGATTTTTTTTTAAAAGATACCCTACCATTTAAAAGTTTGGGGTCAGTTTTATTATTTTTTTAAAAGAAATAATCAGCAAGGATGCATTAATTTAATTGCTCCGGAAAATTAAAAAACTTCAAATAAATGCTGTTCTTCTGAGCTTTCTATTTATCAAAGTAACATGAAAAAATGATCATGGTTTCCACAACAATATTTAGCAGCACAAATGTTTTCAACACTGAAAATAGGAAATGTTTCTTGATCAGCAAATCAGCATATTAGAATGATTTCTGAAGAATCATGTGACACTGAAGAGTGGAGTAATGAAGCTAAAAATTCAGCTTTGCATTACCGGAATAAATAACACTTTAAAAGAAATTCAATTATAAACCAGTTATTCTAAATTGAAATCATATTTCACAATATTACTGTATTTTTGAGCAAATAAATGCAGCAACATACAGTAAAGATCAAAAGTGGTAATTAATTATAATTTGTAAGAACTTGTGAGTTCATGTTAAGCATGTAATAATCACCAAAATGGAACATGCGTTGAGTGGAACATGGGTGGGGTGAATGACAGAAAGGCGAAGACGTTGCACTCACTTCCTGTTTCACAGTATGTGTTGTGCCGCCTGTAGAAGTAAGCAGCCAACAGACAGAAGAAAAGGTTGAAGAGGAAGAGGCGGGACTTCAGGCGGGATGACATCATCTCCTGATGTTGAAGAGGGTTTGGGTAGATGCAGTGGAGAAAGAGAGAAGAAAGACGACAAAAAGCAGAAAGAAGACACACAATGTCATCAGTTCTCTTCTGCAACATGATGTGGGGCAAGCAGGTGGAACGAGGTTCTGTGAATGCACACCAACCACTTCCCCCGAAGCACTCAACCCAGCTGCACTTTCACAGCCATAGAAATATAAAGCTACACTGCGGTCTCTGACACGTCAACTCCTATGATTCTCACCCAGCAGCACAAGCAACACCTTTTATTAGAGCCGTGCTCGTGGTGTCAAGATCACTAGGGTGTTAAGAATATATCTCAATAATTACTATACGTCAATGTTTCAGCTGAATCTAAAAATGGTCATACATGCTCGCTTCAGCCAATCAGAAAAGGATTTGCTTGTATGCATTATTTAAAAGCTAAACTTAATCTAAATCTAAATCTCAATCTGCCCAAGTATGTACTGGACCTGATTTATGACTTAAAAGAGAAAAGTATGTTCTTTATAAAAGCTTTTTTAAAATGTAAATCAACAACTGAGTAGTCCAAATAAATTATTAGATACAATATCAAAACATACCAAATAAATTAATTAAAAAAAAAAAAAAAATCACATAAAATCTTTCCTGACTTGGAATATAGTTAATTATTTATTTATTTATTTTGTAAAATAACTGGCATGTTTTTAAAAGGATGAGCAAGAAATTAACATTTAAAACCAGAGAAGGGCAGATGGCACTTAATTTAGTTATTAGTTTGCATATTACATATGAGACTGGCTTATGCTGCCCTCTGCTGGTCGGTTTTTAACAGTTGTTGGCAAATAAGTACATGCCCAGAATACAGAGAAGTCATTACCTCTTCGCTGAGGGAATACTTGGCAATCATCGACCACAGCTTGCAGGTGCACATCATGTGGACCAGGGAACTGCCGATAAACACGATGAAGCCGCTTTTATGGACACCTGTGAACCATATATACATACACAACATTAAAAACCAAATGGACATGTACAAAATGCTTGTTTTGCAGGTTAAATTAACATCCACCTTATTTTTCAATGTGGAAGTAAGCCTATTGATGAGACTTACGGTTCATTAGCCGCTATAGGGAAATAACGAGAATAATAACAATGTGCAGTAAACGGTAAAACAGTTTGCACTACAAACCAGTGTGTTCATAATTAAGATAATACATTAAAATAATATGGTAAGACACACCAATTTGCAATATCATGCAGCAAAACTATGTTTTGCACAGCTAAAAATAGCTGGATGCGGATGAAACTGGAAGCCAGACCCATTACATTTATAAATGGGCCATGCCTACTCTTACGAGAAAAATAAGGTGGATTCAGCAAGGATACTTAAATTGATCAAAAGTGACAGTAAAGACATTCATATTGTTACAAAAGATTTCTATTTAAAATTATGACTGTTCCTTTCGATTCATTAAAAAAAAAAAACTTTGCATCATCAAAAATGCATCACGGTTTCCTTAAAAATATTAAACAAAAATGTTTTACTGTTTTTCATATGATGCTGAAAATATGGTTTTACCATCACATAAATACATTTAATTAAGATACACTACCAGTCATACGTTTTTGGACAGTAAGATTTAAATTTTTTTTTAAAAAGTGTCTTCTGCTCACCAAGCCTGCATTTGTCAGATCCAAAGTACAGCAAAAAAAGTAACATTTTGAAATATTTTTACTATTTAAAATAACTTTTTAACTGTTTTCTATTTGAATATATTTTAAAATGTAATTTATTCTTGTGATTTCAAAACTGAATTTTTAGCATCATTACTCCAGTCACATGATCCTTCAGAAATCATTCTTATATTCTGATTTGCTGCTCAAAAAACAATTAGTATTATGTTGAAAACAGCTGAGTAGAATTCTTTTCAAGTTTCTTTGATGAATAGAAAGTTCAGAAGAACAGCATTTATCTGAAATAGAAATCGTTTGTCAGATTAGATTAGTGGTATAGTGGTGTATATATATATATATATATATATATATATATATATATATATATATAAATACTGATAACAACAATAATAAAAAAAAATGTCCCTTGAACAGCAAATCAGCATACTGGAATGATTCATGAAGGGTCATGTGACATTGAAGACTGGAGACTGGATGCTGATCACAGGAATAAATTACTTTTTAAAATATATATTTAAATAGAAAACAGTTATTATGTAGTACAAAGACTTCACAACATTACTTCTTTTGCTGTATTTTTGATCAAATAAATGCAGGCTTTGTGAGCAGAAGAGATTTCTTTAAAAAAAAAAAAAACATTAAAAATCTTACTAGCTTACTAGCTTACTAAATCTTACTTTCTCCAAAACGTTTCGACTGCTAGTGTATATTAAAATAGAAAACCGTTATTTTAAATTGCAATAATATTTCATAATAGTACTGGGTCCGCATTAGAGACTTTAAAAATCTTACCCAAACTTTTATATGCTTTACAAGTACACTTTCTATTTAAGTCATAATTCATTCTTTTTTGTGTTACAGTAGTGAGAATTTTAGACTATAATGCAGTACTGAGAGTAGTAAGGGTTTGCTTGAAATGAAAATATTTTTAAAAGAAAAATAATACAATCTCATCAATGATCATCAAAGAGTTGCAAAGGACTTTTTTTTAATCTCCAGCCATTTACAAACACGCCACATTTAACTAATCGTTAAAAATATAATAAAAAACACTCTCAGCATCCCCGCATTTGCGTGCGTGTTCAAACAGGATTTAGGGCTTCAGTCCAAAAAGGCACTTACTGTAGGTCTCAGTGGAGGAGACGTAGGTGAGCAGAAGCAGCCCTACATTTTCACTTAAAGCTAAAAGGAATGTGACGCCACTCAAAAGTTGCTCCTTAAGCCTCCTGGAAAACCGTCCACGGTAAAAACTCAAATATGCTGCTGCTACCAGGAAGCGCGGCGCAGAATGAAGGCCGATGCTGAAACGCCAGATGTAGCGCTCCGGTGTCAGACTGATGGCCGCGCTGATGGATGGGAGGTAGTTAGGAACCTGTGAAGGATTTTTAAGGATCTTTATTACAGTATCACTGCAATATACATACATATATGTATATGTATATATACATACACACACGCAAATAACGATTTTATGCCCTGAGGTCATGTAGTTTTAGGAGGAAGGTGGGACAGTGTCATTTCCAGAGGGGATGTGAGTCCAGCAGTGATGTTGTGGTTCTCACCTGGCAGTGTGTGTAGGTCGCATCATTGTAGTGGTAAAGCAGAGCCAGCACGACGCAGGCGATGAGGCCGAGCAGAGGCAGACACACTGTGATTACCGCTAACCGCGTAAAAGGCACACGGATGAGAGGCTTGTCTCGATCCACATATCCGTACGGCACCTGTTGCATCTTCCCTCAACCAATTACAGCTCCAGATGTGTCAGCAGCTACAGACCGACGCTACACAGCCCATTGCAAGTGCAATGATGCGATGACAGCATCTCTAAACTACATGTCTGATAATTAGCCTGAGCTGAAGTTGCGGAATTAACGTGGCTGTGGATTATGATTTGAGTTACATGTTTAGCGACCGTTCCCTAAACTCCGGCGCTCAGTCGTCAGGTTTAATAGTAGAAGATCTCTAAATGAAGAGATATTCAAGTCAATACCGATAATTAAGAAGTTAATAATTCCATTCTGTCAAAAGACTGTTAAAAGACTAGATTCTACTGTTACTGTGGATGTGTGAGTCGAGATTGCGAACATTTCCGGTTACGTAGATTTCAAAACAAAAGTCCTTGCTGCGTGCCATGATGTTAAAATAAAATGTTTACATTTTCTAAAAAAAATCAGCAACATCTACTACCGATCAAAAGTTTTTAAACAGTAAGTTTTTGAATGCTTTTTTGTCTCTTCTGCTCACCAAACCTGCGTTTATTTGATCCAAAATACAGCAAAAGCAGTAATATTGTGAAATATTTGTACTATTTAAAATAACTGCTTTCTATTTGAATATATATTTAAAATGTAATTTCTTCCTGTGATCAAAATTACATTTTCAGCACCATTACATCCAGTCAATCATTTTAATATGCTGATTTTCTGTTTACGAAACTTTTTTTTTTTTTTAAATTAACATCAGTCAACCAAAGATCAAAATTTATCTGAAATAAAAAGCTTTTGTAACACTTTACCCAACCATTCAAAAACGTTTTTTTTTCTGGTAAAGAAATTGTAGAAATTATTACTAATATTTAGCAAAAGTGATGATAAAGACATAATTCATTCTTTTTTGTTACAGTAATGAGAATTTTAGACTATAATGCACTACTGATAGTAAGGGTTTGCTTGAAATGAAAATATTTTTAAAAGAAAAATAATACAATCTCATCAATGATCATCAAAGTGTTTCAAAGGACTTTTTTGAATCTCCAGCCATTTACAAACACGCCACATTTAACTACTACCGATCAAAAGTTTTTAAACAGTAAGTTTTTGAATGCTTTTTTTGTCTCTTCTGCTCACCAAACCTGTTTATTTGATCCAAAATACAGCAAAAGCAGTCATATTGTGAAATATTTGTACTATTTAAAATAACTGCTTTCTATTTGAATATATATTTAAAATGTAATTTCTTCCTGTGATCAAATTTACATTTTCAGCATCATTACATTCAGTCAATCATTTTAATATGCTGATTTTCTGTTTACAAAACATTTTTTTTTTTTTTTTAAATTAACATCAATCATCCAAAGATCAAAATTTATCTGAAATAAAAAGCTTTTGTAACACTTTACCCAACCATTCAAAAACGTTTTTTTTCTGGTAAAGAAACTGTAGAAATTATTACTAATATTTAGTAATAATGATAAAGTGATGATAAAGACATTTATAATGCTACAAAAGATTTCTATTTCAGATAAATGCTGTTCTTCTGAACTTTCTATTCATCAAAGAAACCTAAAAAAAAAAAAAAAAATCTACTGAGCTATTTACAACATAATAAAAAAAAAAGATTTTTGAGCAGCAAATCTATTAAATCTAATATTACAATGATTTCTGAAGGATCATGTGACTGGAGTAATGATGCTAAAAATTCAGCTTTGAAATCACAGGAATAAATTTCATTTTAAAATATATTCAAATAGAAAAGTGTTATTTTAAATAGTAAAATATTTCATAATTTTACTGTTTGCTGTACTTTGGATCAAATAAATAAAAATTAAAAATCTTACTGTTCAAAAACTTTTGACTGGTGGTGTAATTAGTAATATATTTGTGCATTACTGACTTACAGATTATGAATATAGATTTTCATATGCTCTTTATGAACACTGCCACACTGTATAATATTGATTTCCAGGCCAAATCCAATATAAAAAAAAAAAAACATACAGTGCCTTTTCTTTTGTTTCACTGATCACATATTTTAGGGAATGTGGACCATTCCGTGGGGGAAATTATCTTTACACTGGCTACATTATATACCCCTCTCATAGGACTGTGTACAATGAAGCACTGATCCATTCAGCTCCAGTAAATACATTTATAACTCTTGCACCAGAGAAACAAAACTCAGACCATTAGGTTCTCCACATCAAATCCACAGTGATATGACAGCCTTAATAATATAACATTAACAGAAACCATCCACACTGACATGATTTTAAAAAATGTATTGCTAACAGACATCCAATCACATCGCTTCCAGTCAATACATCAATTCACGGAACTGTTTTTGTTAACCTGGTGCATCGCTGTAGATTAAAAATGGGCCCTCAATTTATGTTAAATACAAGCAAATCATTTTCTTTTGAAGAAAAACAAAACATGAGGGACTCAAAACAAATCCAATCTGCCCTCTTGTTCCAAATAGCACTCTCAAAGTTGGTTCATGTAGAGTGGACCAAAGAAAACATCTGCAAGAGGTGGGAGTGTGGGAATGTTTTAAGTATACATGTCAGGGTCTCTTGGCCCAGTCTATTAGAGATGTTCTCCAACTCTCTTCCACAGCATTCATCGTTCCTCCGATTCCCACACTTCCTACAATAGGAGTCAGTCAGGAGTCACTGTCCGAGCCGTTGCTGCTGTCCCGACTGATCTCGATCTGCAGCGAGGGGAGGTTGTCCAGTCGGCTTTTCTTCATCTTGTTGGACTGCTGCTCCTTCTGCTTGATCATTGCTCCCCACATCTTCTGCAGATGAGAATCATCTTCTTCGTCGTCATCAACTCCGTCAGATTCCTCGTCATCTCTTCGCCTTATTCCTTTAGAGGAAGACGCCCGGGAAGAAGCCTGGTCATCGTCTCCATCGTCCCTATGAGACGGGCCGAGGCGGCTCCACAAGCCTCCTGCAAAAACAAAAATGATCAGTATCAGAAAATAAATGAAAATAAATGTCTTAAGTAGCACAGGTATATTTGTAAAATGATTAATTTTTCTTTTATGCCAAAAATCATTTGGATATTAAGTAAAGATCATGTTCCATGAAGATTTTTTTGTAAACCTCCTACTGTAAATATATGATTTTTTTTTTTTGATTAGTAATATGCACTGCTAAGAACTTAATTTGGACAAATTTAACCTATGTGCAACCTTTTGGACATTTTTGTCCTTTTCATTCTTGTTTTTTGTCCTCATTTTTTGTTATTGCCAGCTGCATACATTTTGGCACAGGCGTGTATTTTTATTGGAATTTTACCATTTCACCTCCATTTATTTTAATAAAACTATTTTGCACTCGGTACAAAAAACAAAAAACAAACAAACAAAAAACAAAAAAAAAAGTGTAACACTCAGCACCATTTGGACAAAAATGTCCCCATTGAAACCCATTAAAATGGCTATTTTTAATCACAGCACCATTCAACTGTAAAATGATGTTATTTTTGTTAATAGACTTTCGTTCTATTGGCAAGGCTTCAAAATGTTTTTGTTTTTTGTTTTTTTTAAACATTTTTTAGGTGTGGCCAATAAAGCATATACTTGCTTTACTCCTGTTTTCTGCTTCGGCAAATTATACAGCCAATTGGAGAAGTAATGCAGCTAAAAAAAAGTGTGCACGTGTGCGTTCTTGTAATATTTGAGAGAGAAAAACTCGACTGCAAATCACAAATCCAACCACTGTGTGCACCAGCGGAGTTTTGCTGGCATCTTATGGGGAAATTGTGACACTGCGCCCAAACAAAATCTTACTGAAAGCTCATTTTTTTGAGATATCAACCTTAAATTTGGAACACAGCTTGTTTAGTTATATGGCTTCGATTTTCAAGCAGGTTTAGAGTTCAACATGTTTCATAAAATATATATTTTACATAAAATATGCTTTATATGAAAACATTTTTATAAACTTAAACCTTTATAACTTTTTTTTTTTTCCCACTTTTTAAACTCTTTCTACTTCATCAGTAATCTACCATAGGTCTTCTTTCAAATGAGACCAAACTTAAGCCTGTGCTCCCAAGCTTCAAATTTTTATGACAGATTTTTGACATGGACATTTTTGTCCACTATGGACCTGTGTGTAACTTAAAGGCTTTTAGGTTAAAGGCGATTTTCTCACTATTTTGATTATTTTCATTATGTAATTTGTAAAGATTATTATTTACATTACATTAAGTTACTAATTATAATGCTTACATTTCCTTAGTTATTTAAAAAGCAGCTACAGAAAATGAGCAAAGAACAGTAACATTATCATCACTGATTTGCCTAGCCTAGTCTAGTGCGAGTTTACGCATTTTAAAAAACACTCATGTTATAAGTGACGCTATCTACACTGTATTATGAATAAATCTTACCACACGTCTGTGGAGCGTTATGGCTCTGATGCGGCCACTCTAGTAAATGCTTGTGTTTATACCAGCCTTGTCCCTACCCACCCCCAACCGTTCGAATTTCCGTAGGCGGGATTTATTTTAATGATATTCTAATTGGCTGCGTTGTGACATCACAACACCCGGAAAAATAACACTGTAGTCCAAAGGAGCCGTTCACTGTAGTTCTTGAAAAGGGATTTTAAAAACACGAAATATAACTTGATAGAGCTTTTTTTATATCCAAACATCCACACCACACACTGACTAAAATTCAAAAAGTGAAAAAAAAAGCACAATAGGGCCCCTTTAAAAACTTGTCTGTCATCCTGGAATGACCTATTCTGATGAGAACCAAAGAGCGTTGACTCCAACTATACCTGTTTTCTTGTCTTTTGAAGACTTTGAGTACAGACCAT
The DNA here is from genome assembly GCA_012976165.1 of Labeo catla. Taxonomy (NCBI): domain Eukaryota; kingdom Metazoa; phylum Chordata; class Actinopteri; order Cypriniformes; family Cyprinidae; genus Labeo; species Labeo catla. The sequence continues at coordinate 1,311,040 of VONZ01000136.1, read as the reverse complement.
GGCTCTCGTGTTTTGCCACTCCGAGTCGGCTGCGCACGTCAGTCAAAGGCTCTCTCCGAGACACTGGGTTTCTAGAGATGACGGGAGAGACGGAGCGACGTCTCTCTGGAGAGTGTGGTCTTTTGCCTAATCTCTGTCTCACATCTGTGGAGGAGAAAAAAAAACGTGTTCTTTCAATGCCCACATTTGCTCAGAACGAAAATGGTCAAACTTATGACGCACTCCTGCAGAAAACCTCAATCTAGGGTATTTAAATACAAGAAATTAAAGGGATAATTCAATGAAAATGAAAATTCTGTCATTAATTACTCACTCTCATGTCATTCCAAACCTGTAATACCTCTGTTCATCTTTGGAACACAAATTAAGATATTTTTGATGAAATCCGAGAGCTTCCTTGACCCTCCATAGACAGCAATAGAACTACCATGGTCAAGGCACAGAAACCATTAAAAGGATATCATTAAAATAGTCCATGTGACATCAGTGGTTCAACCTTAATTTTATGAAGCTACTAGAATACTTTTTTGTGCGCAAAGAAAACAAAAATAATGACTTTATTCAACCATTCTTCTCTTCCCTGTCACTGTCCGCCTCCATTAATGAGAGTACCAGTGGAAAGAGTACCAGTTTTAACAATGTCCTTACTATGTTATTATGCCTTGACCGCTGTAGTTCTCTTGCTGTCTGTGGAGTATCAGAAAGCTCTCGGATTTCATCAAAAACATCTTAATTTGTGTTCTGAAGAATGAAGGTCATGCAGGTTTGACGTGTGTCATTTTTGGATTCATTTTTGGATGAACTATCCCTTTAAATCAAGACTTTTATGTTCTATCAACTAGGGATGCACCGATACCGATACTGGTATCGGGCCCGATACTGAGCTCCTGTACTCGTACACGTTCTCGTTAAAATGCCCCGATACCAAACGCCAATACCACATCATGTGACAAGTGCGTATGCAGGCAAAGAAACACAGACAACAAAACAACAGACAGCAGAATGGAGTCATTAGATATTAAGGATGTCTACGAAGTATGTGTATGTAAGTAATATAATGTTAAACATCTAGTATTAAGCTTATATAACTGGTGCGCGTCAGCTGATAGGCAAAGCACGCAGATTGGATTGAGCGCGCGGCGGCCAAGATGTGCGGGCTTGTCGAGTTAATATCCCGCCTTGACATCACTGGAAAGTTTGTAGTTCGGTGAGATATGTCAAAACAATTGAAGTAAATCAATGCACAAGTTATTTAACGGTATAGAGAGAGAGAGGGAGCGAGAGAGAAAGCGCGAGACAGAGAAAGAGAGAGAGCGCGCGCTGTTGCGTGATCTTCATTGATGTTCGCATATTTAGCACACGCATCTTTTGGATTAAAACAAATTCGTAGATATAAAAAATATATATATATAGGGGCATTCGCTATAAACATCGTTTTTTTTCAACCTTAAGCATACACGAATGTCCGGCGAAAGTGAAACTATAGCAGCCTGTGTGAAATGCGATGCGATGTTTTGCTTCACGAGTGATTCTCCATTATTTGAGTCGCTTTGGATTGTAGCCCAAATAGCAGCATATTTCAGATAAAAAAACGTGACTTATAATTCTGAAAATATCAGAGTTAGGAGATTCATAATGAGTGGTTCGCGTGATTACAGTACTGAGCCGCTGCAATTGAGCAGTTTAATGCTATTAAATTGAAGATGATGTACCATAGAGCAAGAAAAAACAAACAAACAGTGAAAGTAACAAAACACATTTTAATGGGCATAATTAAGTGTAAAAATAAAAATAATTAAGGGATATATAGTCAACCCAAAAATTATTCAGACAGCAGATATACACCATCTTTTGACAATTTTTGATATATATATATATTTATTTATTTATTTTTTACTAGTGGGTGCAGGACACAGTTTATGATAATGGGTTCTAAATACATTTTGGTTTGACTGTATCTATTTGATAAATAAAGTTGACCAACTAACATTATACATATTCTTTTAGTTTCTGTACCCTATATTTTACAAATCTACCTGTAAATTTTAAAATATCGGTATCGGTACTCGGAATCGGCAAGTACCAAAAATAAAAGTATCGGTATCGGGCGAGTACTGAAAAAAGTGGTATCGGTGCATCCCTACTATCAACAACTTACCCGTCTTGCTACTTGTAGTTGCTGGGGGGCGTGATCTCTGCTGGGAGAGTCCCTGCCTCTTTTCCTCCAATAACTGCCTAACATCTGTCACTTTGTCTGATGTAGACTTAGATGAGCTGCTGCTGCTGCTGCTGCTGCTGCTGCTTCCTCCTCCTCCTCCTCCTCCTCCTCCACCGCTGCTGCTGCCAATTCGGCTCTTAACACTACTACTCGTTTCAGTCCGTATAGAGTTCCTACAGCAGTGGAACGGACAAAATGCACAATTACATCCAAATAGCAAGGAGTGAAATTCAAATCCTAAAGTGTAGCAACCGTATTTGGACTAGAAAGGCACTCACCGAAGACTGCGAAGGTTGGTTTCTACCTCGTCGGCATACATGGTCATCTTCATGCTCTTTTTGGGAGATGGCGTTGAGATCATTTTCAGTTCCAGATCATAGTCCATCTCATCTGAATCTGAAGATGCTGGCGACGGGCCCCCTAAGCGACTACGCACTCCTCCTTCCCCTAGCCGTGGTCCACGTTCCTTGTCTCCCCGATCTCTGTACTCCACTACTCTATCATCAGCATCCATGTCTTCCTCTCCATCCTCCTCCTCTTCTTCCTCTTCTTCTATAGGCTCTTCTGGCAGATTTACCAGGTCAGCTGAGAAAAGAAAAAGAGCTCAATTGACAGACCAAAAACCCCAAATACAAGATGTTTAAATAAAATAACAAAAGTACAAAGAAGCTATGAGACATTTAAGATTAAAAGTAGACAAAAAAAGTCTTAAAGCTGCAGTCCATAACTTTTTGTGTTTTTCCAGGCCGTGCTTTTGGCTTATCTTGAATCACTACGGTACACCTATAAGAAGTTATTTGGACTATTTTAGACTGGTTCTGGTAGGAACCACTGCAGAGTAGCTCAGAACCTGCATGACTCATCATAGACATAAACAGAGAGTAGTACAGTTGAAGCATTTGAACCTTCTGTAATAGTTCCATGACAGTCCCTCAGTTGTCCTCAGTGTGAAAAGATGGATCTTAAAATCATACAGCTATTGTTGTAAAGGGTTCAAATACACAAAAATGAATTTTTGGGACCTAAAAGAATTTTCTGAAGAACAGCGGGCAGTTTAACTGTTCAAGACAAACAAGGGACTCATGAACAACTATCACTAAACAAAAACAAAAAAACAAAAAAAAACAAAACAAAAAAAAAAAAAACAGCTGTGGATCACTCAGGTAACAACACAGTATTAAGAATCAGGCGTATGTAAACTTTTGTAATTTTTATATTATATTATTTTCTCTTGTGGACTATATGTAAACATCTTGTATGTGAAATATCTTATTCAGGTCAGTACTAAAACAATAACATGCATTTTGTATGATCTCTCTTATTTTGGTAAAATAATTAACATTTTGCAGATTCTGCAAGGTGTATGTAAACTTTTGACTTTAACTGTAGCTCCAGCTACAATGTTCTTCCACAAGACGCATATAGTTCCGTTTATTAACCGTTAGAGCGCCAAAAGTTACGGACTGCAACTTTAAACAGATTCAGGTGATAGTTTTTTTTAAAAATATGTCAGTTAAACCCATCTCTGAATAAAATTGTCTTTTTACATTAAAAAACAGTGCAGTCCAATAATAAAAAAAAAAATGTTTCAAATGAAAAATGGCTAAACATTAAAAAATGTTTAATCATTAAAAGAGATTTACCAGAGTGTCGATGAGTGTAAGGTGGGGTGTGTCCCATACTGTCTCCAATCAGAGGCTTTTTGGTCTTCAGAATGTCACGCTGAATTCTGCGTGTGTGATACCTCCGTTTCCTATAGATATTTACACAATTCCAGAATATACAGTAAGCCTACAACAAGGTAAAGTAAATTTAATTGCTCAGAAAAGTGACATTATACTTCTATTCATACATTTGGGGTTAGTAAGATCTAGAGCCCGACCGATTTATCGGCAGGCCGATATTATCGGCCGATATTAGGCATTTTCCAAACTATCGGTATAGGCATTTATAATGGCCGATAAATGAATATTTCAAAAATAAAATAAAAACGGACGAAACACCCTTCAACCATGTCATGAGTGTTGGCGTTGTATAGTTTGTCCACCAGAGGGCACTCTACACCGTCCCTGTTGGCAACACTCGTGTATAACGCGCCACACATCCTGCAACCTGCTGATCCAGCCAGAGTCGGGCAGAGAGAACCAGTTATCCGCGAGTGAGATCATCGGTGAAGTGTGTTCATGGTGAGTTGGTCACGAGACATGCGTTGCTTGAATAATTAAAAGAACATCCCCATCAGTTCTCTTAACTCAAATAAGCATGACAAAATTCGTGACTATCATGTCCAGTTTTGCTGCTGTTAAATAAGCCGAGAGTGAAGCGGAATTAGCTAGTAATTACGTTACGTTGTTACAGTGTAGTTGACTGACTGTCCTTTTAACTTTTGACAATGAGACTGAAGTATTTCTTTAATAGCGTGACAGTTATAGCAATGAGACGTATCATCTCTCCTTGGCCTGTTGTATTGAAAATGTATGTTTTACAATTTGCAGTATGACGTTATCCATTGCTAAATTATGGCTCATCATAGACTAGCTAACCACAAAGCTAGCTAATGTTAACATTAATGAGCTTGGAAACCACAACGAACTTATTCTGCCTAAATAAACCAATGATTACTGTATTTATAACTAGCATATCTCTAGTTACAGTCCCTGCATTGTAAAATGTAAGTTAGACTTGCGAGGAGTGAACATTTAGACATAGAGAAAAAGTATCAAACGTAGCTTGTGCATAAAAGTTAGCTTTTCTTTTACATGTGTGTGAAATCCAATGACGCCAAGTGTGCGTTGCAGACTGTCGTTCAGCCGCAGCATTAACGAGTCACATAATGGATTTAGATCGCTAAATAGTAGGTTTTAGAAGGCAGGCAGCAACTGATGATTGAAAATGGTTTGATGTAGCTTGGTGGAAAGAATTTAAAAAGTGCAGGTAAAGGGATAAGCAAGCTGACATTGTAATTGTGACAATAAAAGAAACAAGTTTCTTTTTAAAATGCATTATCATATTATGTTAGTTAAAACTCATAAATAACTACAAATAACTAATGTTAGGGAAATCTGTTAATGTTTTGTTGCGCGTTTCAGAAATAAAAAAAAAATATATATATATATATATATATATATATATATATATATATATATATATATATATATATATATATATATATATATATATATAGGCCGATATATCGGAATATTGGATTTTAAAACCAATAAATATTTGTATCGGTATCAGCCTTCAAAATCTTTTATCGGTCGGGCTCTAGTAAGGTTTTGCAGAAAGTGTTTATTTTAGAATGAAGTCTCTTATGTTCACCAAGGCTACATTTGTTTAAATCAAAATACAGTAAAACCTGTAATATTGTAAAATATTATTACAATTGGAGGGATATTTTCTGATTAAATACATTAAAAAAAGAATTCCTGTGATGACAAAGCTGAACTTAAAGAAATACTCCACTTTTTTTGAAAATAGACTCATTGTCCAACTCCACTAGAGTTAAACAGTTGAGTTTTACCATTTTCGAATCCATTCAGCCGATCTCCAGGTCTGGCAGTAGCACTTTTAGCATAGCTTAGCATAGATCATTGAATCCGATTAGACCGATAACATCTCGCTCAAAAATGACCACATATAATGACGGTATTTTTCCTACTTAAAACTTGACTCTTCTGTAGTTACATTGTTTACTAAGACTGATGGAAAAAGAAAAGTTGTGATTTTCTAGGCTGATATGGCTAGGAACTATACTCTCATTCCAACATCATAATCAAGGAACTTTGCTGCCGCACCATGGGTGCAGCAGGCGCAATGATATTACACAGCGGCTGAGAATGACCGGCACTACGTTTGTGTAGATGCAGAGTTGCAGCCGGCAGAGTTGATGGCTGTGCAATATCACTGCGTCTCCTGCACCCATGGTACGGCAGCAAAATTCCTTGATTATTACACCGAAATGAGAGTATAGCTCCTAGACATATCAACCTAGAAAATCGAAACTTTTCATTTTTTGTCCGTATTTGTACATGATGTAACTACAGACGTGTCAAGTTTTAAATAAGAAAAAATTTGAAACTCTTTGGTCATGTTTGAACAATATGCCAACGGTCTAATCGGATTCAATGCTCTATGCTAAGCTATGCTAAAAGTGCTACCACTAGACACAGAGATCGGCTGAATGGATTCGAAACGGTAAAACTCAACTGTTTAACTGTAGGGGAGTTTGTAAAATTAGTCTATTTTCAAAAAAAGTGGAGTGTTCCTTTGAAGCAGAAATAATTCTAACATGCTAATTTGGTGATCAAGAAACATTTATTATTATTATTAATATTAATATTCAAAACAGTTGTGCTACTTAAAGGTTCAATTCTCCCAAAAATTCTGTCATTATTACTCGCCCCTTCGTTCATTTTCGGGAACACAAATTAAGATATATTTGATGAAATCCGAGAGCTTTCTGACCCTGCATAGACAGCAACACAAATGACACGTTTAAAGCCCAGAAAGGTAGCAAGGACATTAAAATAGTCCAGGTGACATCAGTGGTTCAACCTTAATTTTATGAAGCTATGACAATGCTTTTTGTGCACAAAGAAAACTAAAACGACTTTATTCAACAATGTCTTCTCTTTCCTGTCAATCTCCGCCACGTGTTCACAAGAATACCATGACGCAGGAACTGGCATTCTGATTTTGAACCCGGATGCACTGCGGTTTATTTACAAGCAGAGAAAGACACATGCTGTATGCAAGCTATTGAATTTTGCTTTAGGTCTTGGTGTAGTAGTCTTAAAAATGGTGAGCATTTTCTAGATGCCTGAATTATAAGAAACTAGTGCGAGTACATAAAAGTACATTACCAACGTATGTGTCGTGGTACTCTCTTGAATGAATTGTTGAAGAAATTGTTGAATAAGGCTACGTCTACATTAATTTGGATATATTTCAAAACAGTGTTTTTGTTTTAAAAGGTCTCCATCCACACCAAAAGTTTCTCATCTACACTGAAACATCAGAAAACACTCAGCGTTGGTCAGATTACTTTTTTCAAAGAACTAGTAAAGTAATGCATTACATTTAATTTACAAGAAAATATCTTAGTTACTGTTTCAAATAAGTAACACCAGTTACTTTGTTTTCCCAATTACTGACTGACAGTTTTTCTGTCTCCATGTTGAGAGAAATTTAACATAGAGGCATTGTGTAAATATACGCTTACTCTAGTTCTAGTCTAAATATGAACATCCATTTACTCATCTCACCTGCATAAAACCAGATTCAGTATTCCTCAAAATTAATATAAACAGTCAAAACTCAGAATATTACAATCCTGCTAATAATTATTAATTAATGTTAACACAATTTATAAAATGTTTGTGTATTTAATTCCATTTTATTAACCAATGTGTTTGCTGCTGAACCCAGTTCAACCATACTAAACAAAAATGACTTTAGATAAACATAACATTTGTGTTTCTTTTTTCTTTTTTTGGTGACTGAGAAGAAAGTGTTGAACCTATCCCATTCTTTATGCAATCAAGAATGGCAGCATAGCTGAAATGTTTGTTTGAGCTTTTTAAAATGTGCATTTCCTTCAGCCTGGGGCTTGTTCATTTTACCTTTGGTGAGAATATATTAAAAACAACAAGCAATACAAGGCCGGATGAGGGAAACTCATCCGGAAAAATAAATAAATAACTAAATAAATAAATAATAATAATAATAATAATAATAATAATTCACAAAAGTAACAATGCATTACTTTTTATAAAAGGTAATTAAGTAATGCAATTAGTTACTTTTTTAGATAGTAACTTAATATTGTAATGCATTACTTTTAAAAGTAACTTTTCCCAACACTGCTCACCATTATATGTCTCATCTATGTTGCAACTGCCCTCATGTTTTGCTGCAAACAGCAATCACAAGTACATTTTCTCTTGTCTTTGCAGGACTGTGATATGACAATTGTACAAAATAACATATCGGTAGCAACAGTGTGGCACAATACCGGTACAAACATGGATATCTGTTGGTACAATATGTGTCACATGACTAAACCTTTCTGGGCCTTGAACGTGGTAGTTACGTTGCTGTTTATGGGGTCAGAATGTTCTCGGATTTTATCAAAAATATCTTAATTTGTGTTCCAAAAATGAACAAGCTTGACGAGAATGACATGAAGGTGAGTAAGTAATGACAGAATTTTCATTTTTTGTGTGAACTATCCCTTTAATAATTCCGTGGAAACCATGATTCACTTTTTCACGATTCTTTGATGAATAGAAAGTTCAAAAGAACAGCATTTATTTGATATTATAAATATCTTTACCGTCACTTTTGATCTATTTAATGCATCCTTGCTGAATAAATAATTTTAAAAAACCCAAACTTTTGAAAGACAGTAAAACTATGTTTTTTTTTTTTTTAATCTAACGAATTCAGGTTTTTCTCACCAAGAGTTACTTAAGATGCCTTTCATGCCGCCGTAGTTTGGATTCCCGTATTTCATGTAGTATCGACTTCTCCTAGCCGCACCCAGCTCCTTTTTGTCATCTGATGGAAAATAACAACCAAGACTGTTTAAATTTGTCACCGCACAAGTTGTAAACAGTCTGTTCTTTATCAACATAATCATCAAGTAATGAAGAGCTCCTGACACAATTCCTTCTATTTGTAGGTAAAACTATCAAGTATGTTTCTCACCCTGGGTGGCAAAACGCAAGAACAGCTTGTTGCCTTTGAAGGGCTTGGTTGTGGGCCGCAGATCATTCCGAAGTAGAGACTCACGCTCTGCTTGGGAAAGGAGACTTGTCTAAAATGCAAAAAAAAAAATGCAAGTTGCATAATTAAAAAGAAAACATAAATAATCTGCCTAAAGGTTGTAACTAGTTTACCTCTGCGGTTTCCTGCGGTTTCTTTTCGGGCTCTTCTTCAATGTCACTAGCTTTACCCTCACTGCCATCACTGCTCCTGCTCTTATCTGCTTTCTCTACTTCATCTTCGTCATCATCATCTACCTCGCCTTCCTCCTCCTCTTCCTCCTCCTCATCATCATCAGAGCCACGGTTTCGCCGAGCTGATCAGCAACAATGTGACAGTTAAGTTTCACAAAATTTGGTTGAACACATTGAACTATTTGGTTGAACTATTTCAAGGTTACACAGTACTCTCATAACGAGAAGACAAACCTTTCTGCGGCTGGTCTGGAAGTTCAGATGGTTTCGAGCTGTCGGCATTGGTGACCTCTTTTTTGTCTGGCATCCGACTCAAGTTAATGAGAGCTCTGGTTGAAGTGATGTCGTCTAGCCACACCACGTTGCCTGGAAACAGTGTGATTTGACTATGAGCACCATGATCCAGCTTTAAACAAAACTTCAGATTTGTATGAATTCTACATGTAATTATGAGGTAATATCAGTGAGGCTACACTTACAGGAAGTGTCATCTATCCACTCAATGTGGGCGGGTGGATACTCTTTAAAGTAGCCAAAAACATCCTGAGTGCTCATGTCATCAACTCCACTCATGTGTAGGGCTTCCAGACGCGCCTTCGGGATCGCTAAGGAGACAGTGGGAGAGATGTTTAAGGGCTGGTTCACTAAAAATAAACATTAGGCCATCATTTACTTAACCTAAGAGCTTTCTGACCCTGCATAGACAGCTATGGAACTACCACGTTCAAGGCTCAGAAAGGTAGTAAGTGTAAAAGACTGAAGAAATTGTTGAATAAATTTGATTTTTTTTCCCCCCACACACAAAAAGTATTCTCGTAGCTTCATAAAATTAATGTTTAAGTACTGATGTCACTATTTTATCGATGTCCTGACTACATTTCTGGGCCTTGAACGTGTCAGTTGCATTGCTGTCTATGCAGGGTCAGAAAGCTCTCGGATTTCAGCAAAAAATATATCTTAATTTGTGCTCCGAAGATGAATTAAGGTCTTACGGTTTGGAACGACATGAGGGTGAATAATAATGACAAAATTTTAATTTTAGTGTGAACAAACCCTTTAAATGAATTGCTGAGCTATAACTGTAAAAAAATGTACCTTTCTTCAGCAAATCCCGGTCTAGTACAACATTCCTCTGCGCTAGATTTTCTTCTGCACGAAAATGAAATCTTCTTGCTCGCTTCTCCTTTTTCTCAATGGCCTCCTGAACAGGTATAAATGTTGTGAACAACAGGTACATGAGCAGACCGCCTGACATATTCACAAAACCTGCTGACACTTACCTTAGAGGTGACATCGATTCCAGTGATAAAGGTGCCAGCCTTATTTTCATAACGTCGGCTGGTGTCCTGTTGAAACAGTTTGAATTATACAGAGATCCATGTGAGCAGCAAATACAGCAGGAGCTCTTCTCTTGTTAGTCTTAGATTCAAGGTGATCACCTTTTCTCAATTTCTCAGCTTTGTACTATCATGCCAAACCAGAATAATTTCAAGTATTAACCAATTACTATACAAATAACAGTCTGATAGTATCAGGAAACTTGGGCCAGAGATTTACCTCACTTTCATAAGATCCTCCGAAACAACTGACTATCGCTTCACATTATGCAAATATAGTATAACCCACCGCAGACCTATTACCATAACCTGTTCAAAAGCGTGAATAGCGCTGCGATGAACTCAACACCGCATCAGCTTCACCAACGACCGGATTACTGTACTACGCGAGGCCGTGGTTTGAAAGAGGCCTACAGAGTAACTCACCGGCAACAGCTCCTTTAAACTTCGCCGAACAGGGATGGACTCCAGCTCTCCCTCCTCCACCTCCATGGGCTCCGCTTCCCGGGCATCTTGATCCGAGTCTGATTCCGAGTCTGACTCTGACCGATCAGACGCGCTTTCGGACTTCACAGACACCCGCAGGCTGCGCACCGCCGCCATGACCACTCACTAAAATGAGCTTTCGGCTAACGGCTAATAACTCAATGAAGTGAACGGAGCCTCACGCTAGTTATGCTAACACTGCTCTCGAGCCTCGCGACACACACACACCACCCAGTAGACGGTAGCTGCTAAATTGTGACCCGCCCTCTTTGACTAAAGAAGATTATGCACTTACTAATATTCATATTTAGGATGTAATGTTTTTATATGTGATACGGAGGAAGGCTCCTAATAATAAAGAGCAGAGTCTGTGCAATTATCTTGTTAATTAAACTAATTTATCACCTGAACTAAAACTACATTGAGTGTAAATTAAATTTACAAGACATTTTACAGGTAGACTTGCTTGTATATTAAAAGTACAATTCAAAAAGTACAATTCACAAATAGTTCTTGAGAATGATTTCAGGAGGATTTTATGTGTTTTACATCAAAATAGGCCATAAAAGCACATTTTTAGTCACAATTCTAAAAAATAAAGTTGCAATTCTGAGAAATAAAGTCAGAATTGAGTATTTTAATGATGTCCTATCTTCCTAGACTTTGAATGTGTTACCTGTGTTGTTGTCTATGCAGGTTCAGAAAGCTCTCGGATTTCATCAAAAATATCTTAATTTGTGTTCCGAAGATGAACAAAGGTCTTACGGGTTTGGAACAACATGAGGGTGAGAAATTAATGACAGAATTTTCATTTTTAGGTCAAGTATCCCTTTAAAGTTGGTGTGGTTTAATCATCCACTCATTTTTGGGGCCACTGTTTTTCTGTACATACTGTCATACATTACTGTTTATCAGATTGTAAGGCCCTGCCTTACTTATTGTTGCAAAAGTGGTAAGAGGCCCACTAAATTATTCATTCAGGGGATGGGTAGCTATGGCCTGGCACACAAATGAAACAAAGGCTTCAAAATACAATATTTTATTTAACAAAATCAACATTGGCATACAGAAACCTTTACACATGTAGCAGTACAATTATAGAGAAATAAATTAACACAGCTCATTTTGTTAAGCAATTTATACTATAAGGAAACAAAAAATAATTTTACCAAATACCAGAATGGAGAAGAAGTCTCTCTAAGTGTCACATGTAGCACATTTCAGCCGTTTGTGACAATAAAGGTATATTCTTCTGCATTTTTCTTCCATGAATATACACAATAAATATATACACGTAAGAGTGGTTGGTGGTTTTCTAATATACATAGGCATCAGTTATGGAAGTAACCATGTTAAAAAAAGTTTAGTACTTCAAGTTTTAATCTAATAATATTTATTATAAATAACTCTTCAGGAAACACAGTAGTGGCTGAAACCATCTTCAAACTATGCCTGATTTTAGCGCAGATTTGTGAGAGTTACAGAGGAAAGCGATGTTGCGCTAGCCTGTTTGATTCATTGTTTTGGACCACGCTAGTGCACTTTTATAGAAGTATTTCTGCCACTGAATAAAAAATAAAAAAGGTTATTGCGAGCTTTTCTCACACAGTTCTGACTTTTTTCTCAGAATTGCGTGATACAAACTCGCAGCTGTGACTTTTTTTTCAGAATTGTGAGATATAAAGTCACAATTCTGGGTTTTGTGCTCAGAATTGCATGATATAAACTCACAATTGTGAGAAATAATGTTTTTTTTACAATTCTGACTTTTTCTGCAACTTCCCCCCAGAATTATGAGATATGAACCTGCAATTGTGAGTTATAAAGTACATTTTTGTGGGAAAAAATGTTCTCAGAATTGTGTGTTTATATCTCACTCGCAATTACGAGATATAAACTCACAACTCTTTTTTTCTCAAAACTGTGTCAGAATTGCATGATATAAACTTGCAACTGGGAGAAATAACATCAGAATTGCGATTGCAAGAATTGCAGTTTAGACTGTTTTTCTCTCAAATGCGAGTTTATGTCTTGCAATTCTTACTTTTTTCTAAACTTGCGATGTAAACTTACGAAATCCAATTTTGAGGGGGAAAAAAGACTAATATGTTCTCAGAAATGCGAGTTTATATCTCACAATTTTGACTTAACTCAAAATTGTGAGTTATCAGGTCAGAATTGCGATATATAAACTTGCAAATCTGAGAAAAAAGACACAATTGCGAGATATAAGTCAGAAAAAGTCAGAATTGCAAATTGATTTCTCAGAATTGCGAAAACACGTAAACTCGCAATTGCAAAAAAAAAGGTCAGAATTGTCAGATAAAGTCTATAAAGTTTTCATTTTTTTCTTCAGTGGCAGAAATGGGGTTCCACACATTTTAGATTGATTTGTTATGAAATTAATTTGTATAACGATATCTTCCGTGGCCAGTTTGATGAAAGTTTTTCCAGTCACTGTACCAGTCAAGTGCATTTATGTGAGTCTCAAAATACTGTGGAATGTTTGAGATGCTGGGAATTTTGTTGATTAAAATAAAATGTGTTGTTTTATTACTATTAAGTGAGGATATTGTTACTATTATTTACCTGCTAATCCAAATTTGTATTTTATTAATTCACAAGATATTGGATTATTTATTTATTTTATTTCTTTATTTTTTACAGTGAAAGACTTCAAAATGTGCAAAATCAATAAATGTGCCATATCAGTACCAGAGGACCACCTGCAGAAACTAGAGAAGATGCTAACTGTGTGCTTCAGCATATGTGCTTATTCCTGTGATGTTCAGATTGGGAACACAGGGCTTGAGTGATGGGTCCCTTTTTCATTTCTCTCCTTCTCGGTGCTGACAGTGTTTGATCTTCAGTGCTGATCCATTGCTTTACTGATTAAATTGAGAGTTTAAGGGGTTAGTAAATACCATATAAGAAATATCTTTTTGACATCAACATAACTTAATAAGAATCTACGATTATAACTTATGAGAGTGAGTTTTATGGCCCATTACAGATAAACTGAGACGTCGTGCTAGAAATAATCATTATCCATCACTCTGATGGATGCTTGTAAATTTCCACCACGCTCTATTTTATTCCATCAGTAAAATGTTAAAATGCTTGATATTTTTAATGTGACTTTTATATCACAAGACCTTCTAGCAACAGCTCTTTTAGGCTTGGAAAGAGCTGTGAGGTATAGATCCTTGGCCTTTTCTTTTCATTTTGCTCTCGCAATGTGAAAAAGCTAGACACTATGATCTTGTGGTATGGTTATATGATTTAAAGAATAATATTCTATGAATTATATCACTGAAATTCAATAGGATTCTCTTGTTTTTTCCTCAGATCTTAATTCATGTCTCTCTCCTGGTTTATTTTTGCAGGGGAGTTTAAAAATCAGCATTCGTTTCTGTGGAAATGTTTCTAAAGCAGGTAAACACATTAAACTAAAATGACACACACACAAAAAAAACATGTTAAAGTATTTGTAAATATCCTTAAAATGTTATGAATCAAAGGTTTTTAAACTGGGTCCTGGGACCCCATGGGCCACAAAATATTCTACTAGTCTATGGAAAAGAAATAAAATAAAATAAAATAAAATAAAATAAATAAACTTTATCCAAAAAACATTTTTTCTTAAGTTTTCAGATTTTAGAAGTAACTTTAATATAGATAATGCTGCCTTTAACATTTGTATTAGTTATTTTGTACTGAAGACACACTCACTTCAAAACCAGACACTAAAAATATAATTTAAGAGACATCGAGGAAATTTCAATATATTTATAGAATATAAAAAATATATATATAATTATTACAATGAACATTAAATGTACCCAAAATTATAGAAATACTCATAAAATGTCATTTAAGAGACATCAATGCAATTTCAAGCAAACTAAAATATAAGGTGTACATAATATTTGTGCAATATAATATGTCTTCTCTTAATGGATAAAATATATTTCTAATGAAAATTGTTAAAATATTATATATATATATATATATATATATATAGAATATAAAATATATATATATATATAATTATTACAATTAATTGCACCCAAAATAATAGAAAGACTCATAAATGGGTCTTCAGACATGAAATTAAAAGCTGTCTTTATAATTTAGGAAGGAGGTCCCTTACAACGGGGATCATCAAATTTAGGGATCTGTGGCATTAAAAAGTTTTAAAAAAATAAGAAAAAATAATTTCGGTATATTCAGTATGTGCTATTTATGAATTTTATGAGTAACTTACAATGGTTCTAGTCGTCTTTGACATTCCCTTTGCTAATGTCCCTGTGAAATGAAAGTTAAATGGTTAAACTTACAATGAAATACACACACTTAACCAAATGACTAAACCAGTACACACAAAAGAGAATGATAAAGAATGAATGAGGAACTCCAAAGTCATAAAAGAATGAAGTCTTACAGCAGCGGACTGGCCCAATCTGTCAAAGCGGAACTTCAGATTGGATCTGGGTGAGGTCTTATTCCTAAAATCTTTTAGTAGAGAGATTTGCAAAAACCTGTGACTCAAGCTGTAAATTTTGAATTATAAAATCGAGTGTGAGGGAAGCATCTCCAATACCTGTTGGACTGCGACACATAATCACTGGCGTTCCTGCACCTTGTCCCTCAGTGCTCAGAGAGCCAAAGACAGGTGAGAGACTGGGAGAAATCTGGAGGCTGCTCTGAAGACATGAGAGAACAGATTTAACATGCACATTTCTTATAGCCACAATAATGAATGTTAGACAAATTAACGTACAAGCTCTTTCTCCTCCTGTGTCTCTGGGTCTCCTGCAGCACTGCTGAAGCTGCTTGTGCTGGAGGAGGATCGAGAGATATCTGGTCTTCCACTGACCTCCTTCAGCTTGAGAGATGGCCTGTAACAACAGAGAGAGAGAGGAAAAAAGAAAGTATTATTACTAGTGCTGTCAAAATTAGCACATTAACACAGCGATTGATTTTTCCAGTTTAACGGTGTGGAGTTAGGGTTGGCTACCCCACTCACAACTGCTGCTTCTGTCTCTTTTTTCTTGACAAGAAGTGTGTTTATTTAGTCGTTATAACCACATCATATGACTTTTCACACACTGTAGCCTGTATTGTTTCATGTTAAAGTGCGAATGAAAGTACGAGCATGCGTGTCAAATCCGCGTCACAGTCAGCAGCGGCAGCTCTTAAAGTAATAGCAGCCAAATAAGCTAATAAGCCAGCTGCTGTGATGTCTATTAATCAAAGAACAAAAGAAAAAAGAGGAAATCAATGACTTATGTAGCTTTAAGGATTCATCTATATGTAATTCGGTATTTAGTGTTTGATAACTTTATTTAATTTCTGTATATTTCCTACTTGCTGAAGGGCACAGGTAAATAATGGTTTTATGCAAAGATTGTTTCAAGTTTACCTAAATTAGAAGTTATTTTTTAAAGTCTAATAAATGTAAAATTGATAGCCTTCAATTATACTGTAATACTGAATGGCTATAGTCAATGGTTAAATATTACTAAAAAATAACAGTTTTCTAGAGACATCAGCAATATTGGTATTAGTGTTGCTCACCTTAAAAAAACATTTAACAAATATTAAAAATATACTGTCTTTATGTTGTTTCTACATTAATTTGAAGATTGAATGTGAAATTATTGCAATATAAAAGTATATTTACAAACATTTATGTTAGGTGGAATTAATCGTGATTAATTTTTTAATCGATTGACAGCACTAATTATTAGCTATTAAGAATACACATTTATTAAGTACCAGTAACAAAACAGAAAATTTACCTCTCATTGCTCAGGATCTCTGGAGAGCTAGGATTAGACGACGTCTCTGATCTCACTTCCTGTGAGAGATGGCCGCTATCTAGACTTCTTTGATCACATAGGACACTAAAATAACAGACAAAAATACACACAAAAACATTTATCAATTGTTTAGCATTTTAGAGCAGGGTTTTTCAAATGGGGGGACTCCCAGTGTGTATGTCAAAGTGCACTTTAAATATTTATTATAAATAAAATAAAATATTTTCCGGTTCTTGACTCTGATTGGTTGAGCTGCGTTTGAAGCTGTTGTAAATTACTCAACAAACATACACTTTTGTTTACATCTGTGTGTTGGTCAGCAACCACAACCGTTTCTGAGGAACTACATTGTTTGGCAGAAGAATAATGTTTTCATTAATGTCATTAAACTTTATTTTCTGTCATTAAAGTTTTATTTTGTGAAACCTTACTACGTATATGGAATAACCATTTACTATTTCACAAGCTGTCAGCGTAATAAAAAGTAATAGTTTATATTTTATTGAATACATATGTGGTAAGATAATATTATATATATATATATATATATATATATATTTATATTTAAAATGAAATGAAATGTAATTAAATGTATACATTTATATTTGTACTATTTGCAACATATTTTAATAATAATTTACGATTTAATCACCTTAATGTAATATTTTATTAATTTGCTTTAGCATAATGACAACACAAAAGACACTTATTTACTTTTGGAAACAATTGTTCAATAATAATATATCAATTGTTCAATCATATTTATAATAATAATAATAATAATAATAATACATTTTAGAAATCATCTTTATAATAACATTATAGTTTTCTGTTATGTAATTTGTATACAAGAAAATATTAGCATTATAAAATTTTAAAACCCAGCTAACATAAATATGTTTTTAAGAACATTTTGCTAGCGTACCCATTAAGTTATGAAAACATTATTTCTGAATGTTATCTGAACATTCAAAACACCAGTTTTTAAAAAAATTTTCAATCATGAAAATATTATGGGAACATTCAAATTTATTATATAATCAAACAATTATGGGAATTTTACTTCTGAAAGTTCTGAACAAACCAAAAAATGAGAACAAAAAACGACAACATTTTTTTTTCAGCACAGATGAGAATAAAGTCCATAAATAAAGGTTTTTAAAGACTAGATTACTCTGAACTAACATGTTAACATCACTAGACGTTTGTTTGTTCATAAATTTGCCAGAAAGTTCTGAGAATGTTTCCTGTTAGCTGGGACATACTAACACAATGACTAGCTATACATCAAGAGAAATTTAGATTTATACAATTTTAAAAAATCTAATAATTGAGAATGGTTTATATGTGTGTTTTTGTGTATTTGTCAGACCTGCGTGTGTGGCGCTCTGACTGTCCATCCATACTGGTGTGCAGCCGCGGGAACAACCCTGAGCGTCTCTTAACTGGGCTTTTCAGAGGAGACTTGGCGCTTGACGTCACTGGAGACTAAAATATATATGAGAAGGGTTTTTTTAGTGCTGGGCAATGATTAATTGCATCCAAAATAAAAGTTTTTGTTTAAATAATATATATGTGTGTCAGAGGTTGCGTTAACCCAAAATTGTCCGTCACTGACAGAATATTTTTTAATCAGTGACAGAAAAATCTGAAGGCCAGATTACATTGAGGGTGATCCATTGCAAACTGTAGCTGTAATTCACACCCCTGTCCAGTTGGTGGCGAGTGCGTTCCAGTGTGGCAGGAGAGCACAGGATACAGGACAAAAATGAAACTGTCACGCATCTTTTGCTATGCGTTTGATTAAGCACAGGCGAGTACACAGTTTAAGCCACAGCGATCTATCATGCCACATTAAGAAGCGCCAAAACGGCACTATTGCTTGAATTTTCTAATGAAATGGACAGAATTTGAAATCTGATACTTTATTTCATATCAAAAGGAACAAAGCACAGAGCCTAGCCTATTGCGATTTATTGTATGGGAGGCGCATTATGTACTGTTCATTCATCAACTGAAAACAACATAGACCAAAAGATCGATTGGGATTTAAGAATCGATTTTGGTTCATTAAAATAAGAATCTATTAAAATCAAAATTTTATTTATTTTTTTTTACCCAGCCCTAGCCTTTTTTGTTGCTTTTAAACACTGCGCTGTCGTCCTGTAGATTCATGATTAAAAATGAAATGTAAACAAAAATAAAAGCAATAAAATGTGTTATTATAATTAAAATGACGGGTAATAATAGATTATGACTTAATTTTTACGACCTTTTGTCTAATGCAATGATGTGTTTACTGTGCATATTTATTATGTATATATAAATACACACACATACATGTACATATTTAGGAATTAAGTTATATTAAAATAAAGTGAACTACAAAGTTATTACTCTGTGGCTGTTACCACACTAACTTGGCCATTCAGATCCAGTTTATTTGTGTTATCTGTGTTGTGAACATTATAAGCTGCTCACAGAGTTCTTGGCAGCCTCAGTGTTGCTATGTGTCAGACCAACCCCGCTCAGGCTGGTAGGTACGCCTCCTCCCGCCGGAGAGCAGCGGCCGTGTTTCTGGGAGCCCACCATCGCCTCCATAGAGTGACTGCGCACGCGCATCGCCCGCTGAGAGAGACGAAAAGACGTTAAAAGGACAGTTCACCCAGCTGCACGTGGCTGATCTTTTTGACTTTTTACCTTAATAGACTCCAGTATTCCTCCGTGTCCTCCGTTCTCCATCCTTTCTTCATCTGCGCTGAGAGGATGACCCAGCATTGTCTGTGTTCGCTTGTGTAGCTCGTTATGAAGGTTATCTAGCAGTTCTGTTCGTGTTCTCTCCTATTTCACAAACACAATTCATCACATGTTTTATTGAAACTGCTTTTACCATTTTTAAATTTTGAGTCCCAGAGCCCAGAGACACAAATTTGGTGTCAGTAAGAATATAAAGAAATGAATACTTTTATTCAGCAAGAATGCATTAAATTGATCAAATGTGACTAATAATATTTATAATGTTTTTTTTAACTTTCTATTCATCAAATATTCCTGAAAAAATGTATCACTGTTTCCACAAATACATTAAGCAGCACATCTGTTGTGACATTGAAGACTGGAATAATGTTGCTGAAAATTCAGCTTTGCCAACACAGCAATAAATTACACTTCAAAATATATTAAACTAAAAAACAATTTTAAAACTGTAATCATATTTCACAATATTACGTTTTTTTGATCAAATAAATTCAGCCTTATTGACAATAAAATACTTTCTTTACAGACCCCAAACTCTATGGTGTACAAACTAAATTCATTAACCTAAAGATTTGTTGTATTTATTTATGTTTTATACACTAAATGGTCAAAAGTATTTGAACAGTAAGATTTTTAATGTTTTTTTAAAGAAGCCTTTATTTAAAATAACTGTTTTCTATTTAAATATATTTTAAAATGTAATTTATTCCTGTGATTTCAAAGCTGAATTTTTAGCATCATTACTCCAGTCACATGATCCTTCAGAAATCATTCTTATATTCTGATTTGTTGCTCCAAAAACATTTATTATTGTTATTATTATGAGGAAAACAGCTGAGTAGAATTTTTTCAGGTTTCTTTGATGAACAGAAAGCTCAGAAGAACAGCATTTATCTGAAATAGAAATCTTTTGTAACATTATAAATGTCTTTATCATCACTTTTGATCAATTTAAAGCATCCTTGTTAAATAAAAGTATTCATTTCTATAATTTATTTCCAAAACAAACAAACAAATAAATAAATAAAATAAAATTATACTGACTCCAAGATTTTGAATGGTATAGTGTATAATGTTACACAGCTTTTTATTTTAGATAAATGCTGATCTACGGATCTTTCTATTTATCCTAAAAAAATGTACTTTTTAAACAGTTTTAAATATTGATATTAATAATAATAATAATTAATAATAATAATAATGTTTCTTGAACAACAAATCAGCATGTTAGAATGATTTCTGAAGGATCATGTGACACTGAAGACTGGAGTAATGATGTTGAACATTTAGCTTTGAATACAGGAATAAATTACATATTAAAATATATTCAAATAGAAAACAGTTATTTTAAATAGTAAAAATATTTTAAAATTGTACTGTTTTTGCTGTACTTTGCTGATCAAATAAATGCAGGCTTGGTAAGCAGACTTCTTTAAAAAACATTAAAAATCTTACTGTTCAAAAACTTTTGACTGGTTGTGTATTTAAGGTATTTGACCCCAAATAAGTAATGTAACGCTTTTAATGAAAGACGTTTGAAGAGAGTTATCATGTTTGATTTATAATCTGATCTCATATGATTAGGAAAGCATCAAGCTATTTAGATTTTCTCCCCCCGAGTTATTAAAATGGCCTTGGGGTCTCTGAGACCCCCAGTACAAAGGATTATCCATTCAGAGATTGTGGCAAAGCAAAATCTCATCAGGCTTTTGCTGTTTATACGTACATCAAAACTTTAATGCAGTAATAAACGACACTCTATTGTTTCCTCACCTCAAGCTTGGCAAATCGGCTTGACCTGTAGCATGCCAACTCTGCATTGATCAACTTGGTCAGCAGAAACTCTCTGAATTCTGGACCCTAAGAGAGAATACAATGACACGGCACATATAACAAAGATGCAAGAACAGACTTAAAAGACAATGACATGACAAAATCTGGCCTGCAATAAGCAAATGTGACCTTCAGAAAAACAATAATGTGACTGGAAACTGGCAGCCATAGAAATATATAATTTTCTTTATCAGATTTTGCTTTGCTCTTCCGTAAAAAATATTGCAATTTTCTTAAAACAAGATCAGTTTACCTGAAAAGCAAAAATTCTTAAAATATTCAGAGAATATACTTGTTTTACCTTTCTTGTTTTAGGCATAACCTTAACTAAAATCTGTTAGATTTATGCTTTAAAAAAAAAAGTTAAAGTTGTAAGAAAAAATAAATTAATTTGAAATATAATCTTAAAAATGCCTTTATATCTTATACATTCTTTTTAATGATATTTAGATATTTTAAATGGAAAACAAGACAAAAATACTGGTAAAAAATGCAGTGTGGAAGCTGTAGTGGTGCATTTGTTTACCTTTTTGAAGATAGGCGGACTGGGAAGTGGAGGGCCGAACTGTGGCACATCTTCACGTGCTGTGACAGACACCTGCATCATATAATTACAATTCATCATACAGTTTGAATTACCACAGATACCTAATAACCACATTATTTCAACAAAAGAAAAATTTTGATGACAAACCTTGTAGGTGGTGTCATCTGTTCCAGGGTTTTCCACTTGAACTAGAATATAGGCATGGAGAAAATTGGAAGCGATCATGTCAGGCACAAAAGGTGTGGGCTCCTCTTGAAAAACTGCAGCCACAATGTCATTCCCAATGTGGCGCTTCCTTTGGACCTAAGTGTAGGAAAAATAAACATACAGTAAATTGTGTCTAGAACAGCGTACCAATTGTCCCAACAATGGAATTGTGTAGATTTCGATCATAGTGTGCACCTGCTGTGTGTCTCCCTCAGTATAAGGTAGTTTGGTGGAAATGTGAAACATGAGTTCCTGTCCTCTGAACTGTGTGTAGACCGACTGAGACCCTGTCTGACCGTGAGACACATCCAAACCACCTCGAAACCTAAATATAAGACAAGGTGAAAATTAATAATTGAAAGAGATTTGAATTTAAAGATTTTGTGTGGAGAAGTCCAGTTTTTTTTGTCTCACTTTAATGTTTTTTTGTTTACCCTTTAAAGTCCTGCAGCTCTACGCAGTCTCCCAGCACTCGGAGGAACTCTGTAAACGCTGGAGTTTCTTCATTGTTCCCAAACAACTCCTCCTCTGAGGTCTGTGGGCATCAGATCAGACATCAGTGAACAACAAACGATGAAGAAAACAGCAGAAAGTGTGGAAAGATAACGGGAAATAATAGATAAAAAACCTCACATACGGTAACAGCTTATTGATTTATTGCTTTGGTGATTCAGATCGAAGCAGCTTGATTAGAAAGCTTCTGTTAAAGTGCCCTTGAGAACCTCAGCCTGGACGTCTTTGCTATTTATCTACCTTTTTCTTCCCGTAGGAGCGGGCGTGACCATTTGTAAATTTTATGTGTCTGGCTTTTTGGACTCATCTGCATCCAGCTATTTTTTTGCTGTACAAAACAGCTTGTTTTGCTGCTTGATGTTGCAAATTAGTGTGTCTTATCCTCAATATTAAATAAGTTAAATTAATGAAATTTAAATGAAATGAATAAAATTTTTCCAGACTAATATTAAATATCTGATATCCTTTATGTACATATGCAGGTGCATCTCAATAACTTAGAATGTCGTGGAAAAGTTCATTTATTTCAATAATTAAACTCAAATTGTAAAACTCGTGTATTAAATAAATTCATTGCACACAGACTGAAGTAGTTTAAGTCTTTGGTTCTTTTAATTGTGATGATTTTGGCACACATTTAACAAAAACCCACCAATTAAACAAATTAGAATACTTCATAAGACCAATAAAAAAAAAAAATAGTGAATTGTTGGCCTTCTAGAAAGTATATTCATTTACTCTATATGTACTTGGTAGGGGCTCCTTTTCCTTTAATTACTTCCTCAATTCGGCGTGGCATGGAGGTGATCAGTCTGTGGCACTGCTGAGGTGGTACGGAAGCCCAGGTTTCTTTGACAGTGGCCTTCAGCTCATCTGCATTTTCTGGACTCTTGTTTTTCATTTCTCTCTTGACAATACCCCATAGATTCTCTATGGGGTTCAGGTCTGGTGAGTTTGCTGACCAGTCAAGCACACCAACACCATGGTCATTTAACCAACTTTTGGTGCTTTTGGCAGTGTGGGCAGGTGCCAAATCCTGCTGGAAAATGAAATCAGCATCTTTAAAAAGCTGGTCAGCAGAAGGAAGCATGAGGTGCTCTAAAATTTCTTGGTAAACGGGTGCAGTGACTTTAGGTTTTCAAAAAACACAGTGGACCAACACCAGCAGAGACATTGCACCCCAAATCATTACAGCCTGTGGAAACTTAACACTGGACTTCAAGAAACTTGGGCTATGAGCTTCTCTACCCTTCCTTCAGACTCTAGGACCTTGGTTTCCAAATGAAATACAAAACTTGCTCTTGCTCATCTGACAAAAAGGACTTTGGACCACTGGGCAACAGCCCATTTCTTCTTCTCCTTAGCCCAGGTAAGACGCCTCTGACACTGTCTGTGGTTCAGGAGTGGCTTAACAAGAGGAATACGACAACTGTAGCCAAATTCCTTGACACGTCTGTGTGTGGTGGCTCTTGATGCCTTGACCCCAGCCTCAGTCCATTCCTTGTGAAGTTCACCCAAATTCTTGAATCGATTTTGCTTGACAAGCCTCTCAAGGCTGTGGTTCTCTCTGTTGGTTGTGCATCTTTTTCTTCCACACTTTTTCCTTCCACTCAACTTTCTGTTAACATGCTTGGATACAGCACTCTGTGAACAGCCAGCTTCTTTGACAATGAATGTTTGTGGCTTACCCTCCTTGTGAAGGGTGTCAATGATTGTCTTCTGGACAACTGTCAGATCAGCAGTCTTCCCCATGATTGTGTACCCTAGTGAACCAAACTGTGAGACCATTTTGAAGGCTCAGGAAACCTTTGCAGGTGTTTTGAGTTGATTAGCTGATTGGCATGTCACCATATTCAGTGAATTAATGGGTTTTTGTTAAATGTGAGCCAAAATCAAACTTCTCAAGACTTAAACTACTTCAGTCTGTGTGCACTGAATTTATTTAATACATGAGTTTCACAATTAGAGTTGAATTACTGAAATAAATGAACTTTTCCACAACATTCTAATTTATTGAGATGCACCTGTGTATATATATATATATATATATACAGTATATATATATAAAGCTTAATGGCACAGATTTTTTAAATATCTGAAAGTACATTTAGCATCAGTCAGTCAAGCATTATAATATGATATTATGATAATTTAGCATTAAACTTTAGTAATTAGAACTTAAGTAATTAGAATAACTATGTTTGAATGCATATTTGTCATGCTGACTGGTGTTGCTGCTAAAGATATTGTTTGTAATTTAGTGCTTCTGTAAAAAAGGGAAAATAATACTGATAAGATGACAAAACTACTACGAATTCTAGTACTAATAACAATATAAAACGCACTAAGGATTAATAATGAGTTGCTGGGTTTATGAATATTAATCATGTTGTCTGAGCTCGCTCAAACTGATTTGCTGAAATCAAAACAAGGACGATAATAGGTGAGTGCCAGCCAATAAGATTGCCGTTTGCGCATTAGTTCCGCCTACTACCGGAGAAACCACCAGTTCTCAAAAGCTGAAGAATTCCAAAGGAGCTCCGTTATTTTGACAGGAAAATACAACAAAGAATATTATTTATATAGTTCACGTCAGTTCCTCTTGGTATAAGACTCTCTTGTTCTGTATCTTTCTTTTCGTGTGTATGAGACAAAACCAAGTGGCAACCTCCCGTTCTCTCTATTGAAACTAACACGGAAGTGACTTAAACTGCAATTCAACTGGCCGCTAGAGACTGGCTCCAAAAGGGAGTCAATCCCATAGACTCCCCATGTTAAAATGCCCAACTTTACAGCACAAAAAATATGTTTACAGCCTGGTACAAAAAGTGGTATAGCTTTATAGCTAATTTTGCCCCTCATGTCAACTGTGAGGGGGGTGAATTTTTTTTATAACTCAACCGTTTTAAATTATATTAAGTCTTAAAGTTCTGCATAATTTATGGCGTGGCCACTTGAGTGACAGGTGGATTGCCGCGGCTGTCACCACCGTCGCGCTAGGTGGGCGTGGTTTCAGCAACCAGCTCCACCCACATCCCGCCTCTTTGCCCATTTTCGATTATCCGGGAGTGATGTGCAGTGACGCGATTCCAAGATGGCGATGGCCCACTAAGAGCTTCAAAAATGCTCTTCAGAAACCTACGGGTGACGTCACGGACACTACGTCCATATTTTTTACAGTCTATGAACAAAACGACAGCCCGTCTGCTTTCACACTGGAGTCTACGGCTTGTTAAATACAGGTACACTGATGAACTGAAAAATAATAATATATATAATAATATTATAATAGATTATAGTAATGCCGTATTTTTTGTCAGTAACGGTAATGGTGTTGTAACGGCGAAAACAGTAATTCGTTTCATTACTTGTTACTGAAAAAAATAACGGCGTTAGTAAATGCCGTTATTCCCATCACTGATTATGACTGGTTTTTAGTGCAAACAATTTTACTGTTTACTGCATGTTGTTATTCTTCTCGTTATTTCCCTAGACGTCTCACCCATAGGCCTACTTCTGCGTTAAAGAAAAAGGTGGATAACAGCCAGTGAACTGCATACATTCAACATCAACATCCTCACCTGTCCAAACCTTTGGTAGACGACGCCAAACTTAAAGGTGTTGTTTAATTCATGCTCATCATAATTCACTATTAATTGAGAGCCCTGCAAAAAGACAAACATAAACAAAGACAAAATATTATGCTCTTTATCAGTACAGCTTTGACAGACTCTTTAGTCACAGTAAAATTTCTGAAATAGCCCCTCCCATGCAAAACAGTGTTTATCTCTTAAACTATTTTGGTACTGACTAAAATACTTTCTTTAATAAACAAGCTGCCAAAACAGTTCTAGTGCATTGCAAAACATACTGGTAATTTTTTATCTGTAATGGGTTTTTATCTGACACATTAATATCATCTCGGCTAGAAGCAATATTGTGTTAATGAAATATGCAATCCCCTCACAGAGATCATTAAAACCAATCTGAGGGATAAACATCATGTAATTAAAAAGAAGCTCAAATACATTATTCATATTTTAAATTGAAACATATAGTGGCCAACATAATATTTTACATGCATATGTAAAAACATTGCAAAACCGTTGTGGGAATGAGTAAGGAATTATAAAACTAAAGATATTTTATAAACTACCGTTTAAATGTTTAAGGTCTGTACTATGGAAGCCCGTTTCCGCCAAAAATAAAAACAGGCAATTGCGACTTTTTATATCACAATTCTGACTTTTTTTCTCGGATCTGTGATAGATAAACTTGCAACTGCATGTTATAAAGTCAGAAGTTTTAGATATAAACTTGCAATTGTGAGTTAAAAAGTCAGAATTGCAAAATATACAGTCACAGTTATGACTTTTTTCTCAGAATTGCGTGATATAAACTCACAATTGCAAGAAATAAAGTCAGAATTGCAAGATAAAAACTATTGCAATTGCGAGTTTGTATCTCAGAATTGTGACAAACTCGCAATTGCGAATTATGAAGTCCAGTTTTTGAGGGGAAAAAAGACTATGTTGAGGGAAAAAAAGACAAAATTGCAAGTTTGTGTCTCACAATTCTGACTTAACTTGCAATTCTGAGACAAAAAAAGTCACAATTGTGAGTTTATATCTCACAATTCTGAGAAAAAAAGTCAGAATTGCATGATGTAAATTCACAATTGTGAGAAAAAAAGATCAGAATTGTGAGATAAAAAGTCGCAATTACCTTTTTTTTGTATTTTTTATTCAGCGGTGGAAACGTGCTTCCACACTTTATGGTTTTTAAATGTTTTTGAAAAAAGACGTGCTCGCCAAGGCTGCATTTATTTGTTTAAAAAATACAGTAAAAACAATAATATTCTGAAATATTATGCCATTTCTAAAATAACCGCTTTCTAGTTCAATATATTTAATTTATTATTGTGATTTATTAATTTTCAGAAGTAATCAGTGTCACATGATCCTTCAGAAATCATTCTAATATGCTGATTTGGTGCCTAAGAAAAATTATTTTTATTATCAGCATTAAAAACAGTGGTATTGCTTAATATTTTTGTGGAAACAATTATAGATATATTTTCAGGATTATTGGATGAATAGAAAGTTCAAAAGAACAGAATGTATTTGAAATTGAAATCTTTTGTAACTTTTGTAAATTTAATGCAGTCAAACTGAATAAAAATATTCAGTTTAGCTTATTTTCATAAATTACAGTACCCAAACTGTTGAACAGCAATGCATATAATATTATTTATAATTATATGTGACCCTGGACCACAAACCAGTTGTACAAGTAGCACATGTATATTTGTAGCAATAGCCAACAATACTTTGTATGGGTCAAAATTATTGATTTTTCTTTTGTGCCAAAAATCATTAGGATATTAAGCAAAGATCATGTTCCATGAAGATATTTTGTACATTTCCTACCGTATATATATCAAAACTTAGTTTTTGATTTGTAATATGCACTGCTAAAACTTTTCTCAATATTTAGATTTTTTTTTTAAACCTCGTATTCCGGATTTTCAAATAGTTGTATCTCAGTCAAATATTATAGTTTTAAGTAGAACAGGTATATTTTGTAGCAATAGTCAAAAATACACGGTATGGGTCAAAATTATAGATTTTTCTTTTATGCCAAAAATCATTAGGATATTAAGTAAAGATCATGTTCCATGAAGATATTTAGCAAATTCCCTATTGTACATATGTCAAAACTTAAGTTTTGATTAGAAATATGCATTGTTAAGAACAACATTTAGACAATTTTATAGGCGATTTTCTCAATATTTTGATTTTTTTTTTACACAATCAGATTCAAGATTTTCAAATAGTTGTATCTCGGCCAGATATTGTCCTATCCTAACAAACCATACTTCATTGAAAGGGTTATTAATTCAGCTTTCAGAAGACGCATAAATCTCAATTTTGAAAAATTGACCCTTATGACTGGTTTTGTGGTCCAGGGTCACATATTACAATATTAATAATAAAATCATTAATCTTGAACTCACCTTTGGATACAGCACAGGACTAAACCTCAGACCTACAATGTCTTCACATAGTAGCTATAGTGAAAAAAACCATGACACAAAAACACAAACAGCCACTTAGTTAACAAACAGTAAGACCAGTTACAGTTCACTCACTTAATTTAAAAAGTGGTCACATACATTTCATAATTATTTTAATTATTTTTCACTTATATTACTATTTTCCACAGAAAACATATGTTGTTTTTCATTCGAATCTTCCACCCTCTATTTGACCCTATATGGTCTGTTTTTTTCCGCTGCGGCTGTAAGAAACACCACATTTGCATGTAAAATGCTAAACTTCCTCCACTCTGACACGGGTTGTGGGTTTACTGTCATATCCAATATATTTTTAATATAATATACTTTGACCTCGTCCATCCTTCAAAAACAGCCTCTTTGCAAAGCTGCATTATGTGAGACAGATTCACAAAAACAATCGGGTGAGAAGAATAAATAAACAAGTACTTGGTTTGAATATATATTCCCTTAAAAAAAAATGTTAGTGCACATACACATCAGTCTAACCTTTTAAATGGCAGACGACATACTGGTAAATAACTGTTTACATTTTAGAAATGATTTTAGTTCTCTACGTCAGTCGATAAGACTTAAGGGCTTGTTTAAAACCAATGGACTATCTGTGCAGGGCACAATCATTACCTTTGCTAACTGAGGGACATTGGGGAGCTCAGTCAAGCCCGCCAAAGAGATCCTGTCGTAGATTGTCTTTGATGGAGTCCTAAGCGAGGCAGAATTTAATAGAAAAATGCAATCAAACGTTTCAAAATGTGCCAATCATGTAATTACACATAAGAGATCGAAAGGGCTGTTATTACCTGAGAATGATGTGCAGGTACTCTTGCTCCTTCACCTCCTCGTGTCTGAGGGACAGTACGAGGTTGCCATGGTTACTGGCCGTGCAGTAGAAGTTCAGATGTTCCTGAGACCGGCAGATAAGAGGAAGCGGTTTAATTGCAAACAAATCTATCGCCGACATAAAGAACACTGCATTAAATTGCACCGACTGCTGAGTATCACAGCTCTGGCAATCAAAAATGACCTGTGAATGAGCTGTTTAAAATGATCTTATGCAAATATTTGCCAAAAGCCCTTGTCTGATAGACTGGTGGACTGGTTTTACAAAACGTAATTGCGTAACTGAGTTCTCACCCTGCCCAGAAAGTGCTTGCGGTATGCGCGAATGGCATAGTTGCTCTCCAGTCTGTAGCCAAACTGTCCTGAATTGCTTCCTTCTCCATCTTCCTCCTCACAGACGCCATTCTCCCAGTTCGGGATGGCAACAGGGGCTTCAGGATCTTCTATCCAGTAACCCCCGAACTGAGGCAGGATGACCTGAGGGTATGGCTCACCCCGCTGTAACACCTTTGAAAGAGAAATCAAACAGTTAGGAAGAGAGTGACGTCTGATACACAGTCCAAACGCATCACATAAAGTGTTTTTAGAAGCATATATTATTATAGCAATTGCTGTACCTCTTCTATCCGTGGGAATGGAATGTAATCATCCTGCAGGAGTAAACATAATATTACATACATTTCATAAGATAATGCTGTAAATGGAGATGTTCACAATGCTTTGGAAAGATGCTTGTGCCATGACAGGAAGTGTGTTATAAGGCATATTTTGCTCATGCGACCACATAATATGAGAAATTGCAGTCCACACAATGCATCACAGTCATGCTTACAACAGAGATTTTTATGCGGCTGTCTGAACACATGCGTTTGAGGGAAGGATCTTTTTGTTATTTTGCTTAAAATATGTTTAAAAATGCTTTTTATATTGTATAAAATGGAGTCCAAATGTCTGAGCCCAAGTGAAAATGCTTCTATTTTGCATTTGTCTAATTTAATACATTCCAGACATTCTAAATTATATTAGCATAACAATTTATTTTAAAAATTAAAAAATTAATTTCAGAATGTTTTATTTTTAGTACGCCCCTTTTTTAAAGGATTAGTTCACTTCCAGAATAAAACTTTCCTGCAGCTTCAAAAAGCTCTACATGATCCTGGTCAGAATAAGTCTTATCTAGCAATACGATTGGTCATTTTCTGTATTTAAAAAAATAATAATAATAATAATAAAAATACATTTACTTATTTAACTACGCAATGCATGAAGACACGCATGTGCATCGCAGAGCAGGTGCAAGATGAGAATTTTTTGGCCTAAAAGTATATAAATTGTCATTTTTTTTAGAAAATGACCAGTTGTTTTGCTAGATAAGATCCTTATTCCTTGGCTGGGATTGTGTAGAGCCTTTTGAAGCTGCATTGAAACTGTAATTTGGACCTTCAACCCGTTGACCATCACTGAAATTCACTATATGGAGAAAAATCCTGAACTACTTTCCTCAAAAACCTTCATTTCTTCTCAACTGAAAAAAGAAAGACATGAACATCTTGGATGGCATGGGGTGAGTAAATTATCAGAAAATTTTTATTCTGGAAGGAAATTAATCCTTAAATAACACAGAATCTAAAATATTTGTTCTTAATTTTACCTCATACTTTTTTTCGAAATTCTAAAACTTAAAAAATCCAGGTTTGAATTTGATCTTCAGAGTGTTTTCAGACTTTTGGCCCCACTGTACAGTATAAAATGTTACATACAGTACTTTTGAAAAGAATGCCAGCCTCATGCAATGAAAATTCTCCAAGTTTGAAAAACATAGACAAGCACTGAGTTCAACCTTGTTAAATGTTTTCAAACCCTCTGACCTTTAATCTTTGTGGCCTCATTTCCTCCACCTCAGAAACCTGCTAAAGGGTCAGGGTCAAAATGTCAAAGGTTGCAGTGTTAGCAACTGACATTGGAGGAGTGGTGAGGCACAGAATGCAATTACCACAGCTATAATTTCAATTTACCAAATCCGAATTAATCAATTTAGCACTTAGCAGCTACTCTTGCTGACAGCTCACTGTCTAAGTAAAAATATATACGATATAAAATGTCACTTCACTTCTTACCTCCATCTTGTCCAGCATGTCAAAAAACTGAGTAGACTGTTGAAAAAAAGAAATACAACATTTAGGCAAACCTTTAACATGCCAAATATTTCACGCATATTTCATTTAACAGGTCAACAATAACGGCAGCACGCAGTACAGTACAAGTGTGAATGACATCCATGTGGTTGAGAAGTCTCGTAATACCTTGCATACTATGGCAGCAAGCAACACTTACTGTCAGTTCAGGCTATGTTAGTTGCTGAGTTTACAGTGTGTCAGAATTCATCTGAGAAACACACATTAATCTGTTATATTAATACACATGCGTATGTAGTTGCTGATCTCACAGAATGGCAAATGATGTTTCCTGACCAACACAAGTTAGTCTGACAATCTGTTATAAACATCTAATAAAAAAATAATAATTTTGACCCTTAAAGGCAGTGTTAATTTTGACAGCAAATTTTAATTTAATTTTAGTCAGTCTTTTGACTAAAATGCCATTAAATTTTAGTCATATTTTAGTCATCTGAATTATTTTAGTTTTAGTCTAGTTTTAGTTGACTAAATATCATAGTCTTTTGACTAAAATGCCATTTAATTTTAGTCATATTTTAGTCATCTGAATTATTTTAGTTTTAGTCTAGTTTTAGCTGACTAAATATACTGTTTTTAAACAGTATATTTAGCAGGCTAAAATCTAATGGGTTTAGTTAGTGTAAAACATTTAATAAGCATTTACCTAAAATTACCATAGGTTTGATATTACAGTTTTATCAAGATAGACACCGATTTAACTGCTGTAACATGCAACATGTCTTTATATTAAAATTAAGTGAAACTACTTCTCATAAAGAAACATGAACACGGTTGTCGTCTATATAGGCTAATTATGCTTTCTTTATAATGACTTGTTTACCACATTCTTTATTCTTTTAAGCAGACATATTTATTTATATAAATACGTTTAGGTTAATCTTTATTTGGGTCTAGGGTTTACTGTCTTTTTTTGTTGCTTGATTAACCATTAACCACAGACAGTGGCAACTAAATTAGGCGCACATCCTGATTTTGCTGAGTTAGATGTGTTCCTGGGTCAACATATTTTGTTGACCCTGGAACAACATTTTAATCCAAAAATTTAATCTTGACCACATCCCTACACCTAAACCTAACCTTACCCATGAGTAATCCCTAAAATCAGAGGAAATGATAGATGAATGACACTGATGTACAAGCAGCAAACACTGATTGTAAGCCTAAACTTCACAAAAACTATAAACTGTTTTTTCAATTCTGATTGGTTAATCACAATGTTGTTTCAAGGTCAACAACAACGTTGATCCAGGAACGTGTCGTACTCGGTAAAATCAGGTTCTGCAAATTAGGCTGCTGTCCCTTTAAAACCGAATGCTCGGATGCAATGTACTGATACACGTCTGATATTCTCCCAACTGTTTACATTCACCTATAAGACGTAACTGAGTGTGTTTACGTGAATACTCCTTTAAAATGGACAATTCACCATCATTTTGTGTGTATTTCTCCATTCATGCGATGGGGAAAAGTACACATGTGTGAGAGGCGCTGCTTCGGTGTCTGCACTCAGAAAGCCAGAACGAATTGAGTTCTCTTTTGTGTTGTCAAATTTATCCATATGTTTGCTCTTCTCTTACTCCCAGATACTGACATTTTTTAACGTTTTATGAGCAGCAAATGTATGCCAGCTTATGTCCCGCCGGATAGATCAATAGGCTAGTATACAGTTCAAATGTTGCATCTAAACTCCTAACCACGCAGCAGATTCGAATCGTCCCTCCCTAACATTTCCGTCTTGTTTTTATTTGTTGACGAAAACGTCAATACATTTTCTTCATAGTTTTTGTCATGTAAAATGAGTTTTTCTTTCGTTATCATCTTGTTTTCGTCTGTGAAAAAACGTTGTTGACAAAAATTATGACGAAAATTATTCGTCAGTGAAATAAACACTGCTTAAACACTGTTCACTCAAAAATGAAAATTAGCACATGATTTATTATGCCCTCAAGGCATCCGAGTTGTATATGACTTCCTTCTTTCAGACAAATGCAATCAGAGTTATATTAAAACTTGGTAGGGTGTTTCTCTTCAACAGTCCAAAACAAGTCCAATAAAGCAAATCCATCCATAATAAAAAGTGCCTCACACGGCTCTGGGTGGTGAACAAAGGCCTCCTGTAGCGAATCTATGTGTTTTTATAAGAAAAAAATCCAAATTTAAAACATAATAATCACTTTTCTCTAGCTTGTACTAACTCTCATACACACAAGCCGTTCCAGATGGATGACGTAGGATGTATGCGTTGCACAACGCCGCTCAGAAGTGACAAACATGGACGAAGAGAGCAAACAAAACAACGATCACGAATTAAAAGTGCAAAATGAGGATTTGTAAAAAAAAAAATCGATATAAGCCACGAGCAGACTGGTTTTGCTTGGCTAAAGTAAGGAAACTTTGCTTCCTTTGCTCCTGTAAACAAATGCATACGTCCTACGCCATCTGCCCGGAGCAGCTTCCGTGTACGAGAGTCAGCACAAGCTAGAAAAAAGTCATTACTATGTTTTACATATAGATATCTTTCTTACAAAAATGCATCGATTCACTACAGGAGGTCTTTATTCACCCCCTGGAGCCGTGTGAGGCACTTTTTATGGATGGATGCGCTTTATTGGACTTGTTTTGGACTGATGAAGAGAAACACTCGTCCACTGCCTTTATAAAAATTTGGGAGGAGCCAAAACAATTTTTAATATAACTCCAATTGGATTCGTCTGAAAGAACGAAAGAGGGTTAGTAAATCATGGGCTAATTTTCATTTTTGGGTGAACTAACCCTTTAATGTTATATATACAGCCATCAGGGAATAGTCAAGTTGTCTTAGTGTGGCAATAAGTTGACTTAACTACAGTTGATCCCTCTATACATGACTATTGTACATTAAGTGCAAAAACTCTTCTATTCTTATAAAATGTGATGGGCATTTTGATAGTTTACTTTTCCTTTCTTCCTCCTTTGAGGAATATATAGACTACCTAGAGGATGATGTCTAAGTCATGGTCTACTGAGTAAGCAGGGCACATCAACAGCTACAGGTTTGCACTAGGGTCTTGTCTTCAGGAAAGAGGGAAGAAAGGCAGTTTTATCTGTGTGAACCAAATGAGTCAGTAATTGCTGCTTTATAATAAACTATTTATGAAATGTTATCTGAAGGGCTTGACTTCATGCTTCAGTTTGCTTTTTGCAGCTATAAGCTTTCTGTGTAAATCTTCTTTCAGTGCTGATTCATAACAGGCCCTGAGAACCAGACGTGCCGCTTACCTTCATGGTGGGAGGGGCGGTTCTGGGGGGAGAGGGAGGGCAGTCTGCCATGGGCACATTGGAGATGGTCAGCAACTCCTGCTTCCTGCAACACAGTGACATCGTGACCGTTAATCCACACTTTTAAATAACACTGAAACATCAAACATACAGCTACAAATGTAGAGTAACAATGTGGCACCAGCAGCTGAAAACTATTCTCGTGACATGATGCTAAATATATCCCACTAAATCTCAGTCTAATAGGCTTGTGAAACATAAAAAATAATACTAAGTGCACTTCTAAAAGCTGACAGTTGAATTTTGTGTGGTCGTCTGTAGTGTCATCTTCACACGGAGAGGATCCTCGCTGAAAGCCTTTCTATTGCCTCAGTCTCATTTCGTTCCTCGGGAATGTACCTCTCTTATTTGACCCTCATATGATTTCAAGATCATCAATAAAAAATGGGCCAAAGATGGGCAATCTGTTCTTTAAATGAGTTCTCAGGACAGGAGGCTGACAGGTTGAGGATCTAGAGGCTCCTGCTCAAAATTAATTTTCCTTCACTTTCCAGTTTCCACCTCTCTCTTCATAAGTGAGGTATGGACAGAGAAACGGAGAGAAAGGGGGAGCAAGGGGGAGGTTAGAGACAGAAATGAACAAGGCCCTAAAAATACCCACCCAATCCTTCATAAGCTCTCTGTAAATAGATCCCATAAATCCATCAATATATTCGTATTAGGGAGTAAGTGACATATCGTTCATTATGCTGGACAAGGTATTTCGCTCGCATACTCATCACTCACAAAACTCGCTAAAAGGATCTCAGTCTGCACATACATATGCACACAAGAACTTCTGATACTGCAGCTCATATTTAGACCAAAATGCAAACAGAAATATACTGAGTAAATGGCACCAAGAAGAAAACAACACATCCTGACCAGGAGAATTATCTTCACACTATCTATCTACACCTCTAGGAGGATGTGAACAGCTTATTGTCACATTGTCTCTCATTTTAGTCAACATGAAAACACCTTTCCTGGAAAACTCAGCAAGAGTGATTGTGGGTAATTTCACATAAGATGCTTTTGTACAAAAAAATTCTAATATCAAGTTTGTTCTATCATCCATTCATCCGTCCGTCCATCCATCCATCTTTCCTTTTATCTCTCTCTCTCTCCCTCTCTCTCTCTCTCTCTATCTATCTATCTCTAGATTGTTCTATCCATTCATCCATTGTTCTATCATCCATCATTATATCCAACATCTAGATTGTTCTATCCATCCATCCATCCATCCTTCTATCTATCTATCTATCTAGATTGTTCTATCCATTCATCCATCGTTCTGTCATCCATCTAGATTGTTGTATCCATATCCATCATCCATCCATCCATCCATCCACTCCGTCTATCCATCATTCTATCCAACCATCTAGATCGTTTTATCCTATTCTATCTTATCTATCTATCTATCTATCTATCTCTAGATTGTTCTATCCATTCATCCATTGTTCTGTCATCCATCCAACCATCTAGATTGTTCTATCCATCCATCCATCCATCATTCTATCAACCATCTAGATTGTTCTATCTATCTATTTATCTATCTATGTATCTCTAGATTGTTCTATCATTCATCCATCGTTCTGTCATCATCCATCTATCTAGATTGTTCTATCTATTCATCCATTGTTCTATATCCATCATTCTATCTATCTAGATTGTTCTATCCATCCATCCATCCATCATTCTATCAACCATCTAGATTGTTCTATCTATCTATCTATCTATCTATCTATGTATCTCTAGATTGTTCTATCATTCATCCATCGTTCTGTCATCCATCCATCTATCTAGATTGTTCTATCTATTCATCCATTGTTCTATCATCCATCATTCTATCAACCATCTAGATTGTTCTATCCATCCATCCATCCATCCATCCATCCATCCTTCTATCTAGATTGTTCTATCCATCCATCCATCCATCCATCATTCTATCTAAACATCTAGATTGTTCTATCTATCTATCTATCTATATCAAGATTGTTCTATCCATTCATCCATCGTTCTGTCATCCATCCATCCATCCATCCATCCATCTAGATTGTTCTGTTCATCCATTGTTCTATCATCCATCATTCTATCCAACCATCTATCTATCTATCTATCTATCCATCCATCCATCAACTTAAAGCCACAGTAAAAGGACACATTTCCTCTCAGAAATACTCATCAGTTTGCTATGAAATAAATATTGATTCTGAAATCAAGGTGTTACAAATGATTTTAAAATATATTATAAATTAATTAAAATGACTGAATTATATACAGTACTGGCACAAAACATCATAAACCTTTTGAAAATGTCCTGATGACTGATTTTTTTTTTTTTTGGCAAGAGAGCACCAAAAATCACTAAGCACAACCAGCTCATAAAGTGTGCAGAACATGTAGGCCTAGAATTAATTGAACACAAGTCCTCCAAAACATTCCCCTGGAGTTTCAATTTCCAGCCAAACTTTGTGTTACGGAATCCAAAAACTGAATCATGAACTGCAGTCTTGCATTAAGTACAAACTTAAATAATGCATGAATCTTCTGACCTCTCACACACACACAGATACATTCCCCTCCACCACATACAGACATATACAACCCACAATGACGTTTACCCACCACTGGCCGTCTGTCTCCGTCAACCTCCGTCTCTCACACCGCTTGCGTGAACGGTGGAGGAGTCCGATAAGAGCGGCGGCAGCACGGACACCTGCTCTCCGACAGCGCACTCTGGACCTGAACTCAGACATTGCCAAACCTCAGGTTCAGTCTTAGTCCTTGTCCTCAGTCTCTCGTCACATCACACCGACACCAGCTCTGGCTAAATCTGCATCGTCACAATCTCCAAAGATGAGGTGCCGTCCTCGCCAGCACAGACTGTGTGTGTGCATCCTTCACCGAGAATACCTCTCATTCTCTCTCTCTCTCTCTTGCTCTCTCTCTCTATCACCCTCCCTCTCAAATGGCATTTCACTTTGACACCTTATTCTCGATTAAGGAGCTTTGATTGCTTAACCTCTGCTCTCCTGTTATTTTTCTCAGACATTTCCACTATTCATCTGTCTTTTTCTCACCACATATACATTTACTCAAATATGCTGTGTACTGTTTTTTCCTGTACCCCTTTTCTCTGTTTATCATCTTGCGTTTTATATCTTGGAAGCCCACAGTATGGAATTATTGCTATTCCAGCTCTTTTCCTTCATTTGATACAGCGATTACATGGTGTCTGTAGATTTTGTTCCTGCCCTGTAGGCACATTTTATCTGTGACAAGACTCTCACTCTCTTTAATGTCAAGTTAACCTTTCTCAATATCTCAAAAGACACCGAATCCTGAACAAAGTACCAGTCATTACATTATATTACATTCATATTTATCTAGATAACAATCCTAACTCAAGGAATATCATAAAAAGTGGTATTTGATAGATACGAAATGCATCAAAATGCTGAATTATTGTATGCTGAAGCTGTGTTGTCTTAGACTCTTCAAACAGAAAGTCATAAGGAGATTTTCGAGGGCTTTGTTTACACCCGCTGCAATTACGAGCCCATTTTCATCATTTAATTTCACCTGCTGTGCAAATCCGCTCCTTCTTGTTATGATTTCGGCCGGAGTGAGAGAGGGTGCGTGTGAGCGACAGGCTTCCGTAACATAGAGAGCATTAAATGCTTCAGGGGATTTGCTAGCTGAAGGCAATTATCGCCGTGTGCGCAGGACAACACTGGTGTATCGCTCTGTGATGAGGCATTCAGACTCATCAAGAGCTGTGTGCCACAGACTAATGGCTGCCAGACAAATATGCCAATACAACAAGTGTGACAATATATAGTGTGCAATATGATGTGCAAAACGGCGCTTTCCAAAAACATTCTTGACATGCAGCGATGATTTGAACATCCTTTATGTGGTGATATGATACTGAATCAGACAAGGGTGTTATTTGATAAAAACAGGAGATTTCAGTTGATTCTCGTAAGCCACCAGACAGTGCTGATGGTAAAGAGCGGCTCTCACATGCAGGAGTAACACACTGTGTTGAGGTGGGTGACAGACGCTGAGCTGGGGATGTGTGAGAGGAGGGATGATGGGTGGGGGAGGAGATGATATTGTCACGTGAGCAGATCATAAAATGTGGCAAGGTTTAGGTGTCATCAGGAGGGTATTTAGATTCAGACTTTTTTAATCCCCAAAAAACCTAAACAGTCAATTAACAAGCCGTTTCGATTTTCTAAGCAGTATGATGTCATACTGCTCAGGCTCCGCCCACAACCGCTGACAGACTGCCCCATATTAGAATATTCCCATCCTCAGTCAGTCCACTATTTTATCAGTGCTTAAGCAGCTGTAGCGACAAAGTCTCGTAAACAACGCAGGTGTTTTGTAGTTGGATATAAAAGAGAACATACACTAAAAAATGCTGGGTTATTTTTTTTAATCCCAAATGCTGTGCTGGGTTCAGCCCGTTGGATCATTTTATTGGGTTATTTTAAATATATTTTATACCCAGGTGCTGGGTAATTTTTCTGTAACTAAGTTGCTGAGTTATTTTTTTCTATCTTTTCTGCCTGTCTCTGACGAAACAATCCAATTGCTGTGTTACAGTCAGTCAGAGAGCGGGCTTTTTGAGTCCTCTACAGGAGAGAGCGGTTCGCAGCACCACCGATTTGCACTTATTCAGCTAAATAAAGGTTTGTATACATTTTATTTCATTTATAAAATCTTTACTGTGCCGTAAGTTGTATTATTTTATGCAACGCAACATAAGGACATGATGTCAGTCAGCAGGATGGAAACGCCTTTTGCCTTGCATAAAATAAATGGATTTTATTCGTTATTATACTGAGTTTAATCTTAAAATATGTTCTCTAATGTCAGTACTGTTTGTTTATGGGCAGGTTTTGGAGTCAGTCATGGCATCTTTCAGCTACAAGTGAAACGTGAGGCAGCGGTCTAAAGTTTGCAGTTAACCCGGCAAACAGCAGCTCTTTACTGGCTCAGATTTAGGCGACACACCGGCATGAGCATTAGCACTATTTCTTGGTTTTTTTTTATTGTATTTTTGGGGCTTTAATGGCCTTTTTATTAGATAGGTGTAATGGAGTGGGTCTGGACAACTGAGGTGTGGATCCAAATGCGACGTAGTCAGGACAGGCAGGGTCAGAGGCGGCAAACAAGAGCAAACAAGGCAATCCAGAGAGTAATCCGATAAACAGGCAAAATGGTCGAGGCAGGCAACAAGGTTCAAAAACACGAAGGCAAGGCTAGAAACTGAACAAGAACAAGGAACAATGGAAACAACAGAACACGCTACAGGCTAACAACAATCAGCAAAAAAGAGGAGTGAGGAGGTGACTTATATACTAAACACAAGGGGACACATGACCAAACCAACCAATGGGAAACGGACACATGGAACAGAGGAACCAATTAGAACATGACACACAGACAAGGGTGAAACATGGTAGGTTGAGTGAACACAAAGCAAATTCAGAGTCCGTACTGGAGTGCCCTCTAGTGAAGTTCATAGGCACTCCAGTTGGTGACCGTAACAATAGGACAGTAAAGAGCAGACAGGAAAGTACTGGGTGGAGAGAGTGGGGTGGGATCAGCAAAGGACCTCGAGATGGGAATCGAACTCGGGTCACCGCGAGCACAGTTGTGCTACGTGTCGGCTATCAGTGCCGACGAATTAGCACTATTTCGATAAAAAAATAAAACGATTACAGAGAACGGTTGAATACACTAAAATTACAATTCTACCTTTAAATGTTACATTTTTATGTCTAAAATGCTTGTTAAACAAGTTTAAATGTGTTTAATATTGTAAACTATGCTGTATTCACCTAAATAAATTCAATTTGTCCTGTATTTTGTCCATGTTTTCTTGCTTAATAATAAATGTTCATCTTTTGATTATTGCTGTTGCCTCTGGTAATTCTCTGTTTTTGTAAGTTCCAGTCCATTTTAAACCAGAAATATAATCATTTTTAATCAATAGTTGACTTAAATAAAATAACCCAGCATGTTTAGTAAAAACATTTAACCCAACCAGCTGGGTCAAAATAACCCAGCATATGTTCTGTCCAGTATTTACCCAGTGCTGGGTTGCCAAATAACCCAAGTTGGGTTGTTTTCAACCCAGCATATTTGTAAGAGTCAGATTTACTAACCACGCAAATTAACATTAGAGCGCAATTCCATAAAAGCATCGATGGGAGGGGAAAATTCTATGTGAGACACAGCCAGATCATTTCCTTAATGACCAGCACAATCTACCACAGTGCAGATTAGTGCCTGCTTTAAGACATGCTTTTTATGGATGTTATCCCTGCTGAAAAAAAAAAAACAGGTAAAAAGCAGCCTAAGCTGGTTGGCTGGTTTTAGCTGGTCATAACTTGTCAGCAGGCTGGTTTTAGAGGGGTTTTGGCCACTTTCAGGCTGGTCTTAGCTGGTCAGGTTGGGAGACCAGCTAAAACCAGCAACTTCCAGCCTAAACCGGCTAAGACCAGCCAACCAGCCTAGCCTGGTTTTAGCTGTTTTTTCAGCAGGGATATAATGGTGCAAATACTAACGCAAACATTAGTAAATGGCGTTGCGTGATTTATTTTCATACTCTCCACCTATAAATTTGGCGTCTGAAAAGGAAACTCCTACAAATGCATATTTAATAAGGTCAGGCATTAAAATAACTGTGTCCACGCCTTTTCAGCGCTAATTCTTCACTGCACGTCTTCGCCAGCAGTGCAGTGCACGTCTTCACTGCACTGACAGTGCTATTTTAACGCCAAAAGACAGTTTGCGCTGGCACAAGCTGTCTGTAAATCTGGCCCATAATTTTCTGCCAACAGGAGAGCCACTGATGACGCAGTGGATTAGTTTTGTTTTTGATGGTAATGTGCCACCAAATACACAAATAACGGAAGAGAGGGGTGGGGTGAGCAGTAGTTCATTATCATTTAAAGAGACATGCACCGCAATGGCTTGCTGTGAATAGGGCTGTTTTTGATCATGTAAACAGGGTTTTTAGTATGTTTTAACCATAGTATGTTTCCGACATTTCATGTCAATGTCCGCTTTAAATAAATATCAAAATACCATTTATTACATTAATAAAATATAATCAACTGCATTTTGACTTTAAGCAGTTCTGGCCAAAATCCATAATCCATTATAATGCTTCCTCCAGTCAAAAGGTCCATCCTCTGTTTTCCTCTCACATATAAATCCACTGACGTATTTGTTTAGATCTGTTTTCACTTGTTAACAATGCTTGATCTGTGCATATTTCTCTCCCGATTAAGATGAGATGACTTTTTCACTGCAGAAAGCAATATTATGAATAGAGGACTCAAGTTTGAAGGTAAAGACATCTTAATAATTAATTTGTTTAATAAAAACACAATTTTTTACTTCACAAGATGGACAGGAGTTGTGTGGATTACTTGTGGATTATTGTGATGTATCAGCTGTTTGGACTCTCATTCTGACGGCACCCATTCACAGCAGAGGATCCTTTGGTGAGCAAGTGATGCTAAATTTCTCCAAATCTGTTCCAATTAAAAAAAAAAAACAACCTCATCTACATCTTGGATTCCATAAGGGTTAGTAAATTTTGAGCAAATTTAAATTTGGGGGCAAACTATTCCTTTCATTGTAATGGCAACTTAAACAATTTTTTAAATAATTACTATTAAAATTTCTTTTAAATTCTTATACATATATTTAAAAGCTGTCGAATAAATAAAGCTTTTAAAATGATTAGGCACATGTTTTTAAGCTCTTTATGAACACATATAAATCATTAACAGTATAAATTCATCATACATTTATTTGCTTACATCGATATCCACCTATTTTTTTCTGGAAGAGCATGCATGTGTGTCCGTTTGTAATTTTTATCTGTCTGGCTTCTGGTCTCATCTGCATCCAGCCATTTTTAGCTGTACAAAACAGCTCATTTTGCTGCTTGATATTAATTGGTGTGTTACCATGTTATTTTAATGTATTATCTTAATTCTGAACGCACTGGTCTGAAGTGGAAACCTTTTACAGCTGCATTCTAAAAATTTTGTGCCGGTAGCTGTGTTTTTTTTCTGCCTTGTAAATGCATTTAAATTCATTATATTTTTCATAACAACCATATCAAGAAATGAATCAAACTGACACTCTCTTATATTTTGTGTGATTGGCTGTTCCCTGCAGATATCTCTCTTTCAGGTCCACACGGTCCAGAATTAATCAAAAACTCTGGCTCAAACCCTGAGGTGACAAAGAATGTTTATAGCAAGCATTGTGAACGCACTGAAAATGATTTAAACCGGGTTGAATTTGTTGAGATGTGCCAATTCAAAACCCACTCTGAAACTCAAGAGTTTGTTCAAACAGCTCACAAATGATGGTTCATAAATACAGGAAAACTTGTATTGGTCATGAAATAAAGATATATTTGATTATACTTGATTTTTCATTCTTACAATAATTTAGGAAACAGTTTTTAGAGTATCCGATACAGATTAGAAATTATGCATGTTCACAACAGCATCAGACAAACATTAATCTGAACAGTTTACAAACTGTTACAAGTGAATTATTTTCACAAGTAGGACTGTGTGAAAAAGTGGACGGCCTCTTTCCATAATTAGAGCTACTGTTTAAAAAAGCAAAACCAGCAGGTGCCAGTTGTTAAACCACAACGTGCAACCACAGTTTACAACAGATATGCCAGTTAGAAGCACAGCTTGCTGTTCTTGTGTGAGCGTTTTTTCCAGAGGAAGAGGTGAGGAGCCATGATAACTGACAGCTAATGGGCAGGAAGATACACGACCAGAGCCACACGCTTAGTATTCAAGGCCATTGGTCTGCCGGACGCACACGTGCTGGGAGAACTGGCCCCCTGCTGCTTTCATACCTGATACACACATACTGTCACAGATAAGACCCTGGAGACAGAGTACACAGCCACAAGAGCCACACTTGATCCTAAAACGTGACAGCAACAGAGATTTGTTTGGGTAAATATCTGAAGTCTACAGGTTTCTGTCTGCCCTTCTCTTCTCAGCAGGGATGCCATATAGACTGGCATTAGCTTTCTAGTGTAATTCATATACAGTCCACTCTCCCTCTTTTTCACTGCTTCTTTTCATTAAAACCCCAGAACATACTGCTCTAACACAAGCACCAAGGCTGAAAGTATAAGGTTAATCCAGACGTCTCTCTCTATGTTGCCTTTGAAGTGTTTTGTGCGTGTGTGAGTGTGTGTTTGTGTGCACGTGCCCTCTATTACGACACTGTGTATCAAAACACATTCAATTTATCAGCTTGGTACCAACAGGCAGCTGTGTTCCCAAAGGCCAGATATAGTTTGAT
The DNA here is from genome assembly GCA_012976165.1 of Labeo catla. Taxonomy (NCBI): domain Eukaryota; kingdom Metazoa; phylum Chordata; class Actinopteri; order Cypriniformes; family Cyprinidae; genus Labeo; species Labeo catla. The sequence goes on along the minus strand of VONZ01000136.1, from coordinate 1,266,563 downwards.
ATTTCATATATCACATCATATATGGCTTAATGCATCACTTTGACCCTTTATGACCATTATAAATGGAGCAAGAAAGCTATAATGATAATTGCTTCCATTTTCCATCTTGCTTTCTTTCAACATTAAAGAAGAACTCCACTTCCAAAACAACAATTTACAGATAATTTACCCACATGTCATCCAAGATGTTCATGTCTTTCTGTCTTCAGTCGTAAAGAAATTATGGTTTTTGATGAAAGCATTTCAGGATTTTTTTTTTCATATAATGATGAATTGTGCCCCCGATTTTGAACTGCCAAAATGTAGTTTAAATGCAGCTTCAAAGGACTCTAAATAATCCCAGCCGAGGAAGAAGGGTCCTCGGCTGGGATTGTTTCGCTTGTTATCTAGCGAATCATTTTTTTTGAAAAATAAAAATTTCAGAATTACGGGAATTCCAATATGGCGTGAACGCACCTTTAGTTCACCTGTTTCGAGTCTTCAGGTTTTTCGAGTTGTTTGTTAATATTATGGGGCTGTCACGTGACGCTGATTTTGCTAAAATTAACGAAATGAATTGGGAAATGTAAACACTGGGTCCGTATATCCGCCTATGTTCGGAGCGACCTTTCGACATGATTCAATAGTACGTTGTGAACGTGCATGCCAGAACCTGTGCTACATGAGCTTTTGTGCTTAAAAAGTATATACATTTTTATTTTCCGAAAACATGACAGATCGTTTTGCTAGATCATTCTTCCTTGGCTGGGATCATTTAGAGCCCTTTGAAACTACATTTGGAAAGTTCAAAATCAGGGGAACAATTAAAGTCCATTATATGAAGAAAAATCCTGATATGCTTTCCTCAAAAACCATAATTTCTTTACGACTCAAGACAGAAACACATGAACATCTTGGATGACAAGGGGGTGAGTAAATTATTTGTGAATTGTTGTTCTGGAAGTGGACTTCTCTTTTAATACTGATGCGTCATGCTGGAATTTGCACTCTGCTTCAGTAAACAGTAAACCTCTCCTAAATATATAGCTGCAAACAGCAATTACTGGGGTTTAAATGCTTTAAGACCTTTGAGTAACTATTCACTAGTAGTATTATTTAATGATTTATCACTTTTGACCGATAGATGGCGGTGTTCCCAAATTGATGTGTTGTGGTTAACTAGGGGTGACAATGACACACACATAGGTTGGTGCCAATATGCAGAAGCATTGCAGAAATACAGCCTTTGGCATTTCTCCTGACCACCATGCCAAAACTGTGCAAACAACCTCAGGACGTGATTGTCATAACAAATTCCAAGTTTGGTTTGAATGCAATAAAGCATTGAGGAGATATAGCCTCACATCCACTTTGGCGAGCTCTTTGTCAAATTTATTTGTGCTTTATTCAGGAATGGTTGGATCTATCAAAAACCTTGTCTAATAGGTGCTCAAATTTCATTGGCTGATGGCAGCCATGTTTTCGAGATATGCAAACATGCTCATAGACAGACGTGGCACTTTGGACACAGATATTGCATGTGAAGTCAATCAGACTAACGGATGTGTAGTTATAGCCACCTTTTAATATTTTTGTCCTACTATAACACCACACAGTGGCCAGTCCCAGGGACTTTTCTAATGTGATCATTTTAGTAAAAGTGGCCCCTCCACTTTCGAACATTTTGGGGTATGTTTGTGATGATGAAGACTCAAAGGTTTTTTGCTAATTACTGATACTCATTCTCCAGAGAATGTTTCTGCACTGGTTTGGCTCTGATCGGGCAAAAAAACTAGGACTGGTTTGCAAAAGTACACTTCATATTGTGTCTATTATATGATATCAATATTGTTTCTTTCATGAGTCAAACAGGCCCCCTAAGTTTCATTTAAACCAGCCTCCATTAACCCTGTGTAACAGGAGCCTAAATTTCATTGCCTGATGATGGCCATGTTTTTTGCCATACACAAACATGCTCATAGACCATTGTGGCACTTTGGACACAGACACTGCATGTACATTTTCAAGTCGATCAGACTGACACATATGTAGTTATAGCCATTTTTATGTTTTGGTCCTATTTTAGCTCCACACAGTGGCCAGACTACGCAATTTTTCTTATGTGACCTCAGACTGAGGTCTTACGAATGCAACAAAGTGTAAATATCTCATTCTGATGGTAAGTTACAGCCATTTTAGGAAAAGTGGCCGCACCTCTTTCGAGCAGTTTGGCGTCCCTTTGCAGTTTCTTTCTTTTTTTTTGATAATTATTGATATTCGCTCTCCAGAGAATTTTTCTGCACTGGTTTAGTGGGCAAAAAACCTACAACTAGTTCATGAAAGTATTTTTTTTTTTTAAATAATCTTGAATAATTAAAGTATTTGACTGACAGCAGTGGTTCTTGAGGCAAAGTTGTTCAGAATGAGAAGATCTATCATGATACGGATATTGTGTGTATGTGTGAAAAATCGCACAAAATATACAATCGTTTACAGACTCAAAAAATGCCATGAGTCTAACAGGCCCACTGAGTTTCATTCCAATTAGCCTCTGTTAACCTTGTCTAATAGGTGCTCAAATTTCATTGGCTGATGGCAGCCATGTTTTTCGAGATATGCAAACATGCTCATAGACAGACGTGGCACTTTGGACACAGACAATGCATGTAAAGTCAGTCAGACTAACGGATGCGTAGTTATAGCTATTTTTGTATTTTTTGTCCTACTATAACACCACACAGTGTCCAGTCCCAGGGACTTTTCTCATGTGATCATTTTAGTAAAAGTGGCCCCTCCAAAGATTTTTCAAAGACTCAAAGATTTTTTTTGCTAATTATTGATATTCACTCTCCAGAGAATTTTTCTGCACTGGTTTGGCTCTGATCGGGCGAAAAAACTAGGACTAGTTTGCAAAAGTACACTTCATATCGTATTTATTATATGATATCAATATTGTTTCTTTCAAATTTCTCACAGGTCTTTAGGGTCATGAGTCAAACAGGCCCACCAAATTTCATGTCGATCGGCCTCCATTAACAATATCTAATAGGTGCTCAAATGTCATTGGCCAATAGTGACCATGTTTTTCAAGATATGCAAACGTGCTCATAGACACTTTCTGTACTTTGGACACAGACACTACATGTGAATTTTCGGTTGCGTGGTTATAGCCATTTTTTGTTTTTGTCCTGTTATAGCACCACACAGTGGCCAGACTCTGTGATTTTTCTCATGTGACCTCCGATTGAGTTTTTACAAATGCGTACAGAGTGTAAATATCTAAGTTTGTTGATAAGTTACAGCTGTTTTAGGAAAAGTGGCCGCGCCTCTTTTGAGCAGTTTGGCGTCCCTTTATAATTATTGATATTCACTCTCCAGACAATTTCCTGCACTGGTTCAGCTCTGATTGGGCTAAAAACTAGTTAGTGAAAGTAGTTTTTTTTTTAATAATCTTGAATAATTAACAAATGATTTGACTGACAGCAATGGTTCTTCAGGCAAAGTTGTTCAGAATGAGACCTAACATTTAATATGAATATTTTGTGTATGTGTGAAAAACTGAGCAATATGTAATTGTTTACACAAATGCGATATCTCACTGGCCTATTTCTCTGTTAACCCAGTTTAATAGGTGCTAAAATGTCATTGGCCAATAGCGACCATGTTTTTGAGATACGCAAAAGTGCTCATAGACAGTCGTGGCACTTTGGAAAAGTTATAGCCATTTTTATGTTTTTTGTCCTATTATAGTGCCACACAGTGGTCTGATTTTTGTCACATGACCTCAGATTGAGGACATACGCATATCGAGTTTGGTGTAAATATCTCATTCTGATGAAAAATTATAGCCATCCTAGGAAAAGTGGCCCTGCCACTTTCAAACGTTTTGCCGTCATTTTGCGACGGTGGGTCGAAAACTCAATGTGTGAGTGTTTTTTTTTTTTTTTTATTATTCATATTCACTCTCCAGAGAATTTTTCTGCACTGGTTTGGCTCTGATCGGCCGAAAAACTTAGGACTAGTTTGCAAAAATAGGTTTTTCAAAAAAATCCAAAATGGCCGGAAATTTCACGAAGATGGCGATTGAATCTGTCATGTACGTTTTGTTTGTCTTGACCCAAGGATTCCTTTTATATAAGACGCTTGAGTGACGTCGTAACATCTTTTTAGGAGTTATGGGCGATTTTATATTTTTGATTGCTGTAGTGCTCCCGTCAGGCTATTTGGGGCAAGACTTGGTGACTATGTAGACGGGGTGGGTACTACCATCCCTCAAAATTTCAGGTCCCTATGCTTTATGGTTTGGTCTGCGCATAGGGTTTCAGTGCATGTGAATTTCAGTGCATGTGAACGTGCTATTGGGGTAAACAATTTGGCATTTCTAATTAATAGGGGGGCTTTCTGTTGATCAGAAAAACTGAAGCGCCACCTTAAACCCATTGTGAAATCTGCATGGGGAAATTGACATTCCATCATTTGAATATCAATTGTTATTGGTCAGTTTAGCAAAAAGAGTAGCCTTTATGCTGTCAATCACCTCCTCTAACATAGATTTTGTTTTATACCCGTGCAAACGGTCTGTCAGCTAATGTACAGGTTGTTGTACGACAACACTACATTTAATACTGTAGCCTTTTGGGTATGCACAACCCATTTGGTACGTGCTGTTCCACCACACCTCCATCTGTTCACTCACACTCCTCCTGACCTTTTCTCTGGTCTTTACCTCTGTCTTTTTATCTGCTCTTTCTGTCTCTGTTGCACCGTCTCTGTCCCCCACTGCTCTGATGTACACTGTCCTGCTTTGATCTGGAGCTGGGAGGCAAGAAAATTTGTTCCATGTACAAATCTAACTTTCAAAACAAGTTGCATCTTCTGTCAAAAATAAGTTTGCAACCTGAAGGTAAGAAGGTGAACTTGACATGGTCATCACAACTGTGAGAAGTGGAAAATGCAGCTGGACAAAGATTATAAGAGACGGATGAGAACAACATAAAGGCATAAAAACAGAGGAAAGCAGATCAGGAGGTAAAATAAGAAAGAAAATACATGCGTCACAATATCCACCGACTGTATTTTTAGCAAACACAATAGCTGCTAATTGAAATGCTGTTCATTTGCATCAGCTGTCTGTGTCAGAGAGGCTGGGACGCTACAATGCACATCCTTCTGTCAGGAAGTGCACAATGTGTGTCCTGATTAACACGGCACTCGACTTTAATGGTTTTGTGACACACAGAGAGTAAGAATCTAATCATACACAGCTGTTGAAATGCTTTCAGAAGCTCAGGCCAATGCAAGCCACTCACACACGTATAGAAGACCTGCTTATAGTCTGTTACAAATGAAGGAAACCTTTTAATATGCAGTGAAACTAAATATTTGTATTTTTGCAGGTTTATGCAAATAAAATATTTAAATTTGTTCTGATAAACCTGTACTCAACAAAGGATTCAATACAGTATAATGTGAATGCAAGGCCCTCTAGTGGTTTCAGTAAAAATATGGTGCTGTACAGACATGCTCATTACATTTAATAACACACACTGTGTCAACAATATATGAATATTTGATGATCTCCAAATTTTTTGCATAATTCAATCCTATCCGAAGCAAAATCTCAAAGATGCAGTACACGATACGAATATCTGTAATAAACACTTTTCATAAAAGCATTTTGTTAATACAGTTGAATAATGGTTTACATATTCTATTATTTTAATAATGCATGACAAATGTGAACTTAATAGCTTAACCCTTGTGCTGTGCTGTAAATCCTTTTTCTAATTTTAAAAGCCTTTTAAAAACTGATTGCACATCTCACATTATGCAATAAAATAGCATAACAATAAATTTATACGACATGTTTTGTAGGCTGGTCATTTCTGACCAGGAAAAATTATGAAACATTATGTCCTTATTGTAGCCAACAGGTATTTACATGACCAGGGAAAAAAAAAATATGCGGTTTAAAATATTCAGAGTGCTGGGGGAAAATCCATTCATGTTTGTTTATAGCTGATCAGTCAAATAATGTGGTTGGACATTGGCTCCCTAGAGGCTGTGCCGCATGTAAAACCACAGCTAATGTCATACAATCTGTCGGGATATAAAGAGCACTGCTAAGTTAAGTGCAGTCAGTCTACTTGAAAGCTGGGAGAAGCTTTGCCAATGTGTCTCACCAGGCCATCTAAGATGTAGAAGACTTAGTTTCTTCATCAAGAAACAGATTTGGATAAATTTAGCATTACATAACTTGTTCACCAATGGATCGTCTGCAGCGAATGGGCGCCGTTAGAGTCCAAACAGCTGATAAAAACATCACAATAATCCATAAGCAATCTACACAACTCCAGTCCATCAATTAACATATTGAAGTAAAAAGCTGGATGTTTGTAACAAACAAATCCTTCATTAAAGGGATAGCTCACCCAAAAATGAAAATTCTGTCATTAATTACTCACTGTCGTTCCAAACCCGTAAGACCATCATTCATCTTCAGAACACAAATTAAGATTTTTTTGACAAAATCCGAGAACTTTCTGATCCTGCATAGACAGCAACACAACTGACACGTTCAAGGCACAGAAAGGTAGTAAGGACATCATTAAAATAGTCCATGTGACATCAGTAGTAAAATCAGTAGCTACAAGAATGTGCAAATAAATAATGATTTTCTTCAACAATTTTTTCTCTTCTGTGTCAGTCTTCGATGCGCATTCATGAGAGTATCACAGTGCACGGATTCTGACATAGAATGTCCATCTCTCTTAATTCATTGATATATTCTGGTTTGAATAAGTAAAACTACGCAAAAACTTGCAAGTCATCTTATCTGTCGCAATCTTCAGACATGTTTCCGAAAAATGTTTTATGTACAGCGCGCGTCTCTCTCTGCTTGTAAACAAGGCAGTCAGAGAAAAGGTCAAAAGGTCAAAAAGTCAAAAGAAAGTCAGAAAGTCATTATTTTTGTTTTCTTCGCATAAAAAAAGTATTCTCGTAGCTTCGGAATTTGTGTTCCGAAGATTAACGAAGGTCTTACAGGTTTGACGACATGAGGGTGAGTAATTAATGACAAAATTTGGATTTTGGGTGAACTAACCCTATATGGTGTCTTTAAATCAATTCCTCTGGCCAAAATACATAACACATAATAATGTTTACTCTCACATTAAGATCCACCAACACACATTTAGAACTGTTTTGGACAGTTTTCACTTGTAAATTTCACTTGTACAAGATGCCAGTTAATGTGGATTATTTTGATGTTTTTATCAACTCGACTCTCATTCTGATGGCACCCATTCATCTGCACAGGATCCATTGGCGAGCAAGTGATGCAATGCTACATTTCTCAAAATCTGTTCCTATGAAGGAACAAACTCATCCACATTTAGAATGGCCTGAGGGGGAGTAAACTATAAGCAAATGTTCAGTTTTGGTTGAATTATTCCTTTGAAAACAAAACAATGTGAAGTCTCATACAAGTATAAAAGTTAAAAGTTGCATTAGTTTGCATGTCAAATTCAGTTTAGTACCTTAAAGTTCACTTTCAGAATAAGAATTTCTTGATAACTTACCCCCACGTCATCCAAGATGTGCATGTCTTTCTTTCTTCAGTCGTAAGAGAAATTACATTTCATGATTTTTCTCCAAATATATTGGACTTCAATGGTAGTCAATGGTTTGAAGGTCCAAATTGCAGTTTCAATGCAGCTTCAAAGGGCACAATCCCAGCCGAGGAAGAAGGTCTTATTTAGCAAAACGATCAGTCATTTTCTAACAAAAATAAAATGTATAAAGGCTACAATGGGGCTAAAGGCACACCCTAAGAAAAAATGTGCTTTCCACTGCGCTCAAAGTGTATGATTGCAGAAAAATAGATACGTTTGTATTCAACATTTATGGAGCAACAGATTTTGTGTGAAAATCGTATATATGTATGAGGTGGCAAGGGGGGCCTTGTACCCCACCCACAAGATAAAAGGCACACAGTATTGATAAAAATACTTCAGCTAAAATAATGTTTTTTGTTTTTTTTTTAAATAATGTCTAAGTTAAATACTTATAAATACTTATTCACAACAATCACTGCTTATTTCTGCTTATTTTGATAATAAAATAATTTATTTTTGTTCAATAAATATACTATCATTAAAATATGTTAATATAAAACACATTTTAAAATACAGAAACAAAATCATTTTAAAATGTAAAGATTCTGAAAGCATTTAGGCAGATCCCATAGTAATTGAATATAGATTTACAGTAGTAACAACAAATAATATTTTATTATATGATATGATTAATAGCATGTTTTTAAATATAATGGTTTTATTCTAAACATGATGATTATCTCTAAGATGGACACCCAACATAATATATGATATTTACCATCTGAATCTAACCATGTCATGACAACAAATGGAAAAGTCAGCCTACTATTAATTATCATGTTAATTTTTGTGCCTTTTAGCCCCAACAGCAGGGGCGCTTTTTTTTAACCCAAATACCAATTTTTTTTTTTACATATTCTTTCCATATATAAAAAACTGCTGCTTTAATTATCTTAAACAAAACTGAAAATCATTAAGAAGACCTTTGTTTTAAGATGCACTCAAACATTTTAGCAATTCTCATTTGCTACTTTTTAAAAACACCAAATATTAGATCAAGTAAGCACAGAATCAACTTTGCGCTGCTGCCTGTGTTTGCGTCAAAAATCAGGGAAATTTGCATGCGCATGGTGAAAAGCGGATGTTTGGGAAAGTGCTACGCCACATTTTTCTGCCATCTAGTGGTTTAGAGGAAAATAATATCAAAGGCGCCTTTTATCCCAGGGCGCCTTTAGCTCCGTTGTACCCATACTTTTTAACCACAAATGCTCATCTTACACTATCTTTGCATTGCGTGTGTGTGTAATCATGTACACGCATAATCATGTTGTAAAGATTACGTGTGGTTAGTTCTTCGTTTGTGTATTTCAGTTTAAAAAGGTAGGGTAGGGCGAAAAACTAATTTTCTCCTCCAACTTTAAAATCATCCACCATCATTGCTTGCATCTGACTTTCTTTGCATGTTCGCTTTGTAAACACTAGATCGGTAGTTCCGCCTACGTCACACATGCGTGATTATGTAATGCATGAGGTTGAGCTAATGCAAGACGAACATTTGTGGTTAAAAAGTATATCAATTAAAAAAAAAATTGTTACATTTTTTTTTCAGGTCGTTTCACTAGACAAGACCCTTATTTTCGGCTGGGATCGAGGTGTAGAGCCCTTTGAAGTTGCATGGAAACTGCAATTTTGCAAATTTTGACCTTCAAACTGTTAGCCACCATAGAAGTGCACTATATGGAGAAAAATCCTGGAATGTTTCCTCAAAAATGTAATTTCTTTGCGACTGAAAGAAAGACATGAACATCTTGGATGACATGGGGTGAGTAAATTATCAGGAAAATTTTATTCTGGAAGTGAACCTCTCCTTTAATTGAGGTTAAGGACCCTGCTGTAAAGCAGTGTGAATTTCTAAACTGGTCTAAGCTGATGAAGCTGTTTGACTGGACCAGCATCTAAAACAAAACACATGTTGACCAGTCACGCTGGTCTTTCGTAGCAAAGCAGGGCTCAGTCTGTGATTAGTCTAATTTCTTTTGTTTTATAACACAGTTTTATAACATGACAATGAGATCTCTCAGTAGGAGCTGTCATTACAACTTTCCTCTTTCACATACTGATTTTGATTTGTTGCTGTCTTTAGCCTAACTGCCTCCAGCAGAAATGAGCTTCAATATTAATAGGGCCATGCAACTGAGGTGTAGAGGGAATAAAACTTAACTAGATCACAATCACACACACAATATTTATATATGCTTGCAAACATGCAAGCATATTAGTACTGAATGAGTTTTAATTTCTATAAATATAAAACAAATCCTAACAATTCTCGCACTACAAAATCAAGTTTATGTCCACTATGACAGGTCAAGTTTTTTCCACTATGACAGGATCTCAATCTTCCAGCAACACATTTATTTTTCATCAGACGAGCATGGCTCCTGTAGGGCATAATGGAGAGATGGGACGGCCAGAGAGAGAAAGAGGACGAATGAGCAGTGATGTGGAAGAGGCTCTGTCTACTGAAGACCAGCAGTCAAACAATAAATAAAGTGTCAAGTGCACTAAAAGTGAGGATGAACTCAGGTTGAATGCCAGCGGCTCAGTAAACACACTTAAAAGTAGACAACAGACTAAAATAGAATTACAAAATGGTATCATCTTCTAAGAAGCTTGCATATATAATAGGTTTATATTTAAAGGTACTAAAATATGCAGTTTGTATTTGTAATCAATGCATTTACATTACAGCCCAATATTTACCTATTCCTGGTTAATTCGATTAGTTTAAAGGTGGCATCTCATGAAAATCTGACTTTTCCATATTTAAGTGCTACAAAATAAAGAGATCTCATTCTAATATTACGCCCCTCTGCACGTTTACACCCACGCAAGCGACAACGATGTGCCAGTTCTAACGCCTTGGCAAAAGTTAAAGCAAAGCATGCTAACTGTACTGTCTTTGGCTGCACAGACGAGCGCAGAACACTATTTACAGTCCCAGCCTCGGAGGAGACAAGAGAGCAGTGGATTTATTGATTTATTTACTGTATATTACGCTGCTGCCACACAGATCTAATATAAGAAGTTTACGTTTACTATTCACATGCCATGTGACAGCCGCTTTGTGTGCGTGAGCTTCAGATGTGTGCGCTCAGAAAACCCTATATCAGAAGTTTAAACTGATATGGCTTTAAACGGGTCATCGGATGCCCATTTTCCACAAGTTGATATGATTCTTTAGGGTCTTAATGAAAAGTCTATAATATGCTTTGGTTAAAAATTCTCAATGGTAGTGTAAAACAACACCCTTTTTACTTTGCCAAAATCAGCTTTGCAAAAATCATCCTGTTCTGGTCGAGGCTGCTTTAAATAATAATGAGCTCTGCTCGCCCCGCCCCTCTCTTCTCTCTGTGGAGTGACGAGCCTGTTTATTTTAGCTGCATTTAGCCACGTTTAGCCACTAAATTTGCTAACTAGAACATTATTAGGAAAGGCGATCGCAAAGATTAATAAAAAGCCCCTTATACTCACTTCTGCTGTAAGTGAAGCTGGATGACGGATGATTCATGTGGATATATGTAGATATACATATACATATTTTAAGCTGTGTACATTTTGGGCCGTTTAGAAAACAAAAATGGTTCTATCTACAGAAGTCTATGGAACGCAAAAACTCAATATCTCAAAAGTGCTCAGAATGCAGATAGAAACTTATAATTCTAAGGTGACGATAAAATAAAATAAAAAAAAAAAATCAATGGAAGTCAACTCTTTGATTACCAACATTCAACAGAAGAAATAAATTCATACTGATGGTAAACATATGGGATGAGTAAATCATGGTAAAATTTTCATTTTTGGGTGAACTATCACTTTAAGTGTAATTTGTGTATTTTTCTCAAAAAAAAAAGAAGAAAGAAACACTTCAGCTTAGTATTTTAAAGAAATGTAAAGAACTATAATGTGTTTAAATATATTATTAATAGCCAATCTATATCTATATCTATATCTATATTTATCTATCTATACATATATATATATATATATATAGAGAGAGAGAGAGAGAGAGAAATAATATATATATATATATATATATATATATATATAATTAGTAAAATAATCATTTAAAAAATATTGAATAATAAAATATTTTAAAAAAAAAAATATTTTAATCTGCATAAGTAAAAACAGTATTCTCAAATGCATCTGATCAAAACAGGTGATTATACATCAATAATAACAACAATAATAACAGCAATAATAATTATTATTATTTAATTATTCTTTATTATTATTATTATTATTAAACATATCCTAAATTATTTATTTTGTCTTTTTCTTTTATGCTTTTTTTTACTGTAATATAGTAGAATAATAATAAAATGCACAATGCAATAAAAATACATGTATATGTAATATGTAATTATATGTAATGAAAATATGTATATGTAATTATATGTAATAAAAATGATTTTGAATATAACTTAATTTGAAAAAGAAAAAGAAATATTAATTAAAATATTAATTAAACGTTATAATAATAATGATTATTATTTTTATCAAAATTATGTATTTTTTCCTTTTTTGTATTAAATCATTTTTATTCACTGTAATTTAGCAAAATAATAATTTAAATTAATAATGACAATTTAAATGATTAATTATTTAAAAAAATTAAAAATAATATTCTCAAATGCATGCTATCAAAACAGGCAATTATCTTGAGCAACTTTTTAAATCATGCTAAAAATGTAATCGATAATAACAACAATAATAACAGCAATAATAATTATTGTTATTTAATTATTATTTATTATTATTATTAAACATATCCATATCCGTAACACATATGTCTTTTTCTTTTTTGCTTTTTTTACTGTAATATAGTAGAATAATATTTTTAAATTAATAATACAATCTAATAAACATGATTTTGAATATAACTTAAAAATAACTTAATTTAAAAAAGAAAAATTAATATGAATTAAAATATTAATTAAACGTCATAATAATATTTAATTATTCAAAATAATAATAATTATATTAATAATTTATATTTATCAAAATTATGTATTTTCTCTTTTCCTTTTTGTATTTTTAAATCATTTTTATTCACTGTAATATAGTAAAATATTCATTTTAAATCAATAATAAATAACGACAAATTAAATGATTAATTATTTAAAAAATAAATCTGTACTATTAAAAATAATATACTTAAATGCATGCTATCAAAACAGGCAATTATCTTGAGCAACTTTTTAAATCATGCTAAAAACTACATTAATACTTCAATAATAACAACTAATAATTATTATTATTTTTTTGTATTTTTTATTTTCATTTTTGTATCTTTTTAATGATTTTTATTCACTGTAATATAGTAATACAATCATTTTAAATTAATAATAAAAATGTAAATGATCATCTAAAAAAAATTAATCAGTATTAATAAAAATAGTATTCTCAAATGCACGCCATCAAAACAAGTGACTGAGCAACTTTTAAAATCATGCTAAAAACGAAACCGTCAAAATCCAGAAAAACATGCTACATTGTCAATTCCTCATGGTTTCCTTATGTTCCCAGATTGGATTCGCAGAGCAGGGAGAACCAGAGCGTGTGACAAGCTTTACAGTGAGTAACGGATTATACTTTCAGCACTGCAAACTGAACTGAACGACACCAAAAGAAACACCAGCAGCACTGAGCCACTTACTCAAACTGTCAGCTTATGTAATACTTCTATAATCCTTTGAAAATAACTTGCATTGAATACTTTCTAACCTCCACACCGTACAAACATCACCTATACATCAAAACGAATGCACCACACGAAACAGATTCTCTTCATCTACACAGCACAAAATAGAATTTACTCCTACACAAAAATATAAGAAACCCTCCTTTTATGAATTATGTTCATCTAGCCAGTGGCATAAAGACTTTTTATGTTGCAGAAATACCATATGGAAACTTTAAAATACATCAAAATGCATTAGAGTCCATCACAAACACAAAGTCAAGGAGGAGCTGAACTCACCAGAGTCTCCGAGGCATTTTAAAGGTAACGTGGAGGTTTCTTCCAGTTAGTGAGTCTCCAGTTCTCACTAACAGTTGAAATAATAGTCAGAACGAGAAGCACACACTGGCTACTGATTGCACAACCACACACTCAGGGTTGAGATGCTCTGCAAGCACAAAGCATTATACTTTATCACGAGCGAGAGAGAGAAAGAGAGGACGAGATAGAGGTGGGGAGGGGGTCTGAAATCCTCCCAGACACCCTAGTAGCCCTGTCTGCTTTGTTCACCCATTTTGATTATGCGCCACACACAAACACACACACACACACACACACACAGATATGTCAGCAGGTTTGGGGAAGAAGGCAATAAATGGACTGATGCAACATGCATTACACAAACCACCGTGAGCTTCTGAATAAATCATAGGCATCAAAGGTTGAATATTTAACATACTTTAATATTTAATATGTCACTCGAGACTATATATCATGAGCTAAACTAACATCAAGACATACAGGCACAAAAACAAGCATTGCTACGCCAAAACCTCCTATCAGAAAGCAGATCTGACACGTCTGTCATGCACGTCAAGCGGTCTCAGACTTGCTTTGTGTGTCAAATAGACTTATGTGTGTCTGTATTAATATAACATGACTGACAAGCATGTCAACACAGTGATCAAAAACAGGAAAGGAGAAAGAATTTTAACCACAGTGTCTATTAAAGAATTATGAATAGCCTACCTTTATGATGCATTATATAAACAATTTAAAAAAAAGAAAAAAAAAAGGAAATATTTTCAGGACAACACTGGAAAAAACAATAAATATAATAACAATAATAAATAGAAATGATGATGGTAATAATAATAACAACAATTGTACTGTTTAATTATATTGTTATTTATCCAAAAATATGTCATTTTTAATGTCTTTTTATAGTTACTTTTTATGTATAATAATAATAATAATTATTATTATTATTACAAATAGTATTATATTTATGCTAAATTATGTATTTTTTCTTTTCTTTTTTGTATTTTTTATTATTTTTATTCACTGTCCTATAGTAAAAGAATAATTTAATAATAATATGACTTATTAAAATAAAAAGTAATAAATTAAAACATTAATAAATTAAATTTTAAACGACAACAATAATAATTATTAGTAGTAGTATTTAATTAATTATTGAAAAAAATATTATTATAATTATGTATTATGTATAATCGTAGTTTTTTCTTTTCTTTTTACTTTTATTCAAAGTAATATAGTAAAATTCAGTTAGTAATTATTACAAGTATTTTATTAAATATTAAATTAAATATTACTTATTACAATTAAAAAGAAATATTAATTATTTTAAAATATGAATAAGTACAATTTTAAAATAATAATAAAAATTATTATTATTACTTTAAAAATACTATTTGTATTCACTGTAATATAGTAGGATAATAGTTTTAAAATAATAACGCAATTTTGAATTATTAATTATTTAAAATATTGTATTAAATATTATTTATTATTAAAATTCTTAAAAAGAAATATTAATTATTTTAAAATATGAATACATACAATTGTAAAATAGTATTATTATTATTATCATCATACATCATTTTTCCTTTTATGCTTTCCATTTTTATGATTTTTATTCACTGTAATATGTTAAAATAATTTTACATTAATTATTAAAAACATATTAAATATTACTCATTATTAAAGTTAAAAATACTTTTTTTTTCTTTTCCTTTTATGATTTCTATTCAATGTAATATAGTAAAATAATAATTACTAAAGACATTAAATACAAAAATAATTATTACTTATTATAAAAAAGAATTATTTTTTAAATGTTAATAAATTACAAAATAATGATAATTAATAATAATAATATTATAAAATATACAAAGTGGTAAACAAATACTTTTTTTTTTTTTGCTTATTAAAAATTGTATTCTCAAAATGCATGCCATCAGAACAATACAAAATGACTGACAGACCTGTCAGCATGGAGGTTCAAAAATACACTGATCATCCCTTGAAGACATGCTTAAGATGGTAAAAGCCACACTCTAATGATATTGACAATGCACCTGACCTTCACATGTTGCCACACGTGTTACAATTCACTTCTAAGTCGCTGTGAATCAAAGCAAATGTAGCAAACTCCTTGTAAATAACTATCATACTGTTTAAAACCCATTAAACAACGCCTCAGCAAACACACTGCAAACAAGTCCTGTTGAGGTCTGTTTACTCATAGCTGTGGTGTTTTGTGTCGGTTTTTCAACAGAATGCAAAGCATACTGGTTTTCTTGTTAGCCTAGTGTGCTTCAGTGCCACTCGCATACATGTAAACACAAACAAGCTAATGCATGTGGTCTGTGTTGTGTAAGCACAAACTTCCCCGTCTTGCCAGGTTTATTGTGTGAGACATATGCGTGAATGCACAGACGTGCGATCATCCACACCCTTCTATGCAGGGCTGAACAGTGGGTGATTGGTTAGACGTGGAGATCCCACCTGTTACCTCTCCACCTGGTTGCTAGCATGATCCATCACATTAGATTGTAAACAGAAATGTCTGAACTAGGTCTCAAAGTCATCAGCATTGCTGAAAAGACCAGAATATGACATATTTTCAGGGGTGGTCCTTCGCACTGTTTCAACAGAAACAACGTGTTAGCTGAGCATTGTCAAATGCAAGTCAATTTGTAAAAATTTCATGTTAATTCAAGTGTTATTTGCCATTTCTTTGTAATCATTTGTGAAATTTATCAGCAATTGTAATTTGTGTTTTTTTAAAGGGACAGTTCATCCAAAATTGAAAATCTATACCGTAAAATGTTTACAGAATTTTAATTTTTGGGTAAACTATCCCTTTAAGTGTAAACCTGTAGCAGTGTTGCCAAATCCATGGTTTTCAAGCCTAATTGGGGTACTTTTATACTATTGGCGCATGTGATTTTTTCAGTCCATGGGTTGAAGCAAAACCCCAATCTCACCAGTACTACGATTGGGATAGTTTTTTTGTTGCAATTGGGCTGGTTTTGTTATGCAGACCTGGCAACCCTGATCTGTAGAAAAATTAATATCCATTTTTTTATACTGTACATAATAATAGTATAATGTCTAATTAACTTAATCTGTTAGAATTAAAAATCAGATTAACATGACCTACAACAGCATAAATAGGTTAAAAGTAAGGGTTTGAATATTTGTCTTTACTTAATGATTGATGATGCATCTTAATAACATCTGATTAGATGAGTGGTTCTGCAACTTTTTGTCACTCGTAATAACTAATACAATTAATAAATTGTGAAATAAGTACATTGCATAAGTATTCATATCCTTAACTCAATAATTAGTTGAAGCACTTTTACAGCCTCAAGTCTTTTTGGGTATCAATTTGTGATTTTTTTTAAGGGACAGTTTACTCAAAAATGAAAATTCTGTCATTAATTACCCTTATTTCATTCCAAAACAGTAAGACATTCGTTCATCTTTGGAACACAAATTAAGATATCTTTTGACGAAATCTGAGAGGTTTTTGATCCTGCATAGGGTTTGGAACGACACGACAGTGAGTAATGACAGAATTCGAATTTTTGTGTAAACTATCCCTTTAAGTGTAAATTTATAGCACTGTTGCCAAGTCTGCAGTTTTCCAGCAGAATCTGGCTATTTTTATACTTTTGCCATAGGTTGTTTTTTAGTCCAAGGGTTGAAGCGAAACCCCAATTTCACCAGTACTATGATTGGGATAGTTTTTTTGTAGCAATTAGGCTGTTTTTTATGCAGACCTGGCAACCGTGATCTGTAGCAATGATTATCCATTTTTATGCTGTACATAATAATATTGTAATATAGTTCACTCAAAAATGTAAATTCTGTCATAAATTACTCACCCTCATGTTGTTCCAAACCCATAATACCTTCAATCATCTTTGGAAAACAAATTAAGATAGAGGTTTTTGACCCTACCTAGTGTTTGGAACAACATGAAGGCAAGTAATTAATGACAGAATTCTTATTTTTGGGTAAACTATGCCTTTAAGCGTAAATCTGTAGCAGTGTTGCCAAGTCTGCAGTATGTCCTGCAGAATTTGGCTATTTTTATACTTTGCCGCAGGTTGTTTTTTTAGTCCAGTGGGTTGACGCGAAACCCCAGTTTCACTAGTTTTTTTGTAGCAATTGGGCTGGTTTTGTTATGCAGACCTGGCAACCCTGATCTGCAGCATAATGAATATCCATTTTTATACTGTACATAATAACACTGTAATGTTTAAATTCTCTTGAATTTCAAATAATGTGGATTTTGGTTAGTTTTTAAATTGTATTTATTTAGACAAAATAGTACTGAATTTTAATATTAGCTATTTATTGATTATCAGCCATAACATGAAAGTCATATATGTGACCCTGAACCACAAAACCATTCATATGGGTCAATTTTTGAAATTGAGATTTATACATCATCTGAAATCTGAATAAATAAGCTTCCCATTGATGTATGGTTTCACAGGATAGTACAATATTTGGCTGAAATACAACTATGTGAAAATCCAGAATTTGAGGGTGCAAAAAAATCTAAATATTGAGAAAATCGCCTTTAAAGTTGTGCAAATTAAGTTTTTAACAATGCATATTACTAATTAAAAATTAAGATTTGATATATATATATATATGTATATTATTATTATTATTATTATTATTATTTTGTTTTTACATTTACAAAATATCTTCATGGAACATGATCTTCACTTAATATCCTAATGATTTTTGGCATAAACGAAAAATCGATAATTTTCACCCATGCAATGTATTGTTGGCTATTGCTACAAATATACCCATACTACTTATGACTGGTTTTGTGGTCCAGGGTCACATATCATCTTTTTAGTATTGGCCAAAAAATGAATATCAGTATATCCCTAATGTAAATAAAACTTGTAAAAATTGAACATTCTTTGAAATTAAGCAATATTTTCTTTAGTAATGTGTTGATGGTCTGATTTTTCGTTGTCATTAACGATCTGATTCTTTCATTGATCATCTCTAATTATAAACTCATTTTTTCCTCCATTCTGGTTGTTGCTACAGATTAAAGTAGAACATACTAAAATGACAGCAAGTTGCAGCAATTTGTGTCATTCTTTATTATATTTTAAAAACGACTCCTTTAGGGTTTGCTAATTCAGATAAATTATATAATACCAGATGGTCTAGACATACATGGTCTACAGACATGACAAAGGACTCTAGTATTCACCTTGCCAGTGGGATTTCTAAAAATAGATATGTGGTCTACATTATCCTTCAAACACTTACAAACACAATGGAAATATTAATGACCCTCCCCTTTCATCAATTCACCTCAAAGCAAATCATGAATTAGCCTTGTGAAGGCCGATATCAGGCACAACCGGATCATTTCCATGTGTATGATCTGTAGTCACGACCCTATTCAGGGTTATGCGGTGATACACGCAAACAGAGCGATGCTCCTTTCCACTCTGATGCTCCAAGCACTTTACCAAACCACTTCATCAGAGCCTTTCAGGATCTTAAAGCGCTGTTTGTGTGTATGTGCGTGAGGATAATGCTGGAGTTGCATGTGCGCCAATGAATAATAAGCTAAACCCTGTGAATGAACGGACAGATGACAAGCAGGTGGAGGACGAATCGGAACATTTGGCAAGACAGGACAGATTAACCCTTTAATGCAGTTAGCAATGAAGAGCCAGCATTTCTAACCCTACATCCCAAAACACAACTTAAAGGGAACCCCGGGTATTAAGACTGAATATAACGTAAATGATGTCTCTTACTGAAATATGTAGTAGAAAACCCATGAAAGATTTACGTTATTTATAAAAATGCACATTGTTTTACAGGGGGTGCCATTATTTTGATGACATGAAATGGTTGCGCTCAGTGAGCTACTGGTGCTACCTGTTGCTTTTTTTTTTTTACTAAAACACAACTCAGAATAAAATATTGATACGATGCCACAGCTACTGAAAAAGCTTACAAGTGGCTATGTATATAAGTGTACACTGTAAAAAACAATTTGTTGAGTCAACTTAAAATAATTTGTAACCTGGCTGCCTTAAAATTTTAAGTTCAGTCAACTCAAAAAAAGTTTATTCAACTTGAAATGTTAAATTATACTAAGTGACAACTTAGATATTTGAGTTCAATCAACTTAAAATTTGAAGGCAGCTGGGTTACTTACCCATCTGTTAAGTTTAGCAAACACAAATATCTAAGTTGTTGCTTAGTACAACTTAACATTTCTAGTTGAACAAACGTATTTTAGTTGAATGAACTTAAAATTTTAAGGCAGCAGGGTAACAAATTATTTTAAGCTGACTCAACAAATTGTGTTTTTTATTTTTTACAGTGTAGGCTTAAAACAAATGCCGTACCATCGATTTTTCCCAACAAAGAGTCTTAATGACCCGGATACTGGGTGAAATTTACGCTGAGAACCTCTTTAATATTTTGTGATGTTCATATTTAGTGATGTTCTTCAATAAAAACATCAAATATTGAGGGGAAAACTATGATTTCAGTTTTTGTCTTTTTTTAAATTATAAAGTCTGAATAATAATATAAATATTAATAACATATTAATTCATAAAATTAAAGTCATCCTGCAGCCACCTTGCTAACGGCCCAAAAATATGCTGAAGACATAAATGCACCTGGAGAGAAAATCTGTTCTGTTAAATAACGGCAAAACAATACATCAGGCTTTTAGAAATTTGTGTGCATTTATTATTCATCTAATAAAAAGGATAAAATCATGTCAGGCAGATTTTTAAGTAGAATTAGAATTCATTTTTAAAAGTCTATAATAATATAATATTATAATTTTTTGTCAAATCAAGGCAGAGTCACAGTTTGAACAATTTAAATGACTCTAACAAATTGGATCTTTTTAATGAACAAATTAAAAGATTCATGAATCAGTCTAATGAGCCTCTTAATAATTAACATCTGATTCAACTATTACAGAAGGTTCAAACGCTCACTGATGCTCCAAAAGAAAAAAAAAATGCATTAAAAACCAGGGGGTGAAAACTTTTTGAATTTGAAGATCAGGGTAGATTTTACTTATTTTGTTTTCTGGGAAACATGTAAGTATATTTTGTAGCTTCTGAAGGGCAGTACTAAATGAAAAAATATGATATTTAGGCAAAATAAGATAAAAAAAAATGTACACCTCTTCATTCAGTTCAAAAGTTTTCACCCTCCGGCTTTTAATGCATCGTTTTGAGTCCCTCAGTTGTCCTCTGTGTGAAAAGATGGATCTCAAAATCATAGAGTCATTGTTGGAAAGGGTTCAAATACAAAAAAATGCTGTAAAACCAAATAATTTGTGGGACCTGAAGGTTTTTTTTGATCATTCACATTTATGTATTAAGAATCATTAAGAGTATGAAAACTTTTGCATAGGGTCATTTTTATAAATTCAACTTGAGGACTACATGCAATTGCCTTTTATGTGAATTATCTTATTCGGGTAAGTACTAAATAAAAAATAACATGCATTTTGTATGATCCCTCTTATTTTGCTAAAATAATTAACATGTTGCAGATTCTGCAAGGTGTATGTCAACTTTTGACTTCAACTATATATATTCACATATGAGTTTTGTTAAGATATTTGGAAAACAAATGCAAATGGAGACAACTCAGGAAATAAATGGGTCAGCTTGTTAAACAAAAGGACTGGTTGATCAAAAGAAGCCAAAAAGGTTAAGTATATGCTTACTAATAGACAAAATGCTAAAAACCACATACAGAAGATGCTTTTCGCACAGGAACTAAGCATTTTGGTCACGCAAACCTATACCCACATCACTCCCTGCAGTTTTCTTCTGAGCAACAGGCCTCTCATTTACCTCTTTTCATGAAACACATAGATAAGAGGATACAGACTGTCAGGTTCTGTGAAAGACGGAGAGGAGAGAGGGGGTCGGTGGTGCAGACAGTACTCACCGAGCACGAAGGGAGCTAATGGTAGACTTGTCCACCCTGCATTTGAAGAGAAAAGACAAGAAAGTATTAAGGATCAAGGAACAAACGTAGATGGCTGTAATTTGCTCGGTTCGACCTGTCAGCCGAACTGGCAGGATGAAAAGAACAAAAGGGGTTAAAATAAAGGACATTTCTGTCATGTATCATCCCTGTATGATTGTGTTGTCGACATGGCTAGGTGAGCTTAATGCCCAATTAATGTAGACATGCAGGAAAGGTCACCCACCAGCACTGACAACCCACAATATCACATCAAAACATAACAATGTTGACTCTGACTGTGTGAAAGGGTGTGGCGGTTTATTTTTATCTAGCTTGTTTTTGATATTTCACACATATCTGTGTCAGTTTCCTTTTATCAGCACAGTGAAGTTGTAGTTAAGTTTATTCACACAGACATCCTTTATATCACTTTTGCCTGATATGCACTGTCAAATTATGTTTTTGCTGTAGTCAAAAAATATTTTGGGTTCAATACAAGTCATTCACTTTAAGTTGCTAGAGTTGAAATTACAACATTTTAGTGTTGAACCTGGAATATTCCTTTAATGGATGCTATTCTTGACATTTCTAACCATGGGAACAGTTATGTGCAGCAGTCCATGAGAGCACTGCTGTCAACTCCCATTACTGTAAGTAACTGCAGTTATTGTGTCTCATTTTCTTTATTATACAAGACTGATTCTCTAAAACACACAACAACAGGGAATGGAACATCCTATTCAGTGAGACGATTATGTGAGACAGTTCGGTTTGATATTTTGCAAAGAAACTGACTAAGGAGGAACTTAAGTATCAAGTGTCCAAATGCTAGCAGGAGACTGTGAAAAACAATGGACCTACATTTCGCCCCCCAACGGAGCAGCCATTAAGTTTAAACATACATGCAATATGGAAAAAAGAGACATTTCCAGCTGCTGCGCATGCCTTAGAGCATCAGACTCAGGTTATAAATGGATGTCAAAGTGAGGACTGAGTTAAAGTATTACAGATACATGTGCATGGTTTCTTTCTGGTGCTGTGAAGCAGAGCACAGCAGAGTCCATCATCTCACTGTCCATGACAGTGAAGGAGCTTTCAGAGCTTAACGGTGTCAAAATCAGATTACATATTGTGTAAGTGTACCTCTGTATGAAGTAAGCATCTCTTATGATTGTTTGTGTGTGTGTGTGTGTGTGTGTGTGTGACCATCTGTTTGTGCGAGGTGACTGTTGAGGTGTCACTATTAAAAGCATGGTGTGATAGTGACTGGGTGTGGTGGAGATGTGGGTATTTCTCAGAGAGGAAGGGTGTGGATGTGTGTGTGTATGTGTGTGTGTACATGAGACAGAAATTTCCCACAGCAAAAGCTGACACAGGCCCCCATATGAAGTTCTCATTTGTTTGCAACATATAATACAGAATTAGTACAGCGTATGAAATATTTCCTTTTACAAATAATACCTATGGGGCAGCAAAGCGGTAACACTAACTATGTTTCCATCCACCTATTTTTATGCAAATTTCGCTGGATGGAAACACAACAATGCACATCATTTTTAAAAATGCACATACAATCATATGCGCTCAACTGAGTCTGGTTTGTTTATCAGATAAAAAAAACATGCACATGAACCATGATGGAAACACATTTACCAAATAAATTCCTTGATTCACAAACAAACAAACCAAACAAAAATCTCACATGACTCCACAGATCATATGACTGAATAATGGTACTAACCAGTGGATTGATCCATCACACAACATCTCAAATGTTATTTCAATCAGTCTGAAATGCCTAAACCAAAAAACTGTCTTACACGATTGCATTACTCACCAGGCATCTTAACAAATGATAACATGACATTTACATTTATCATGGTTTGGTCAGTTACATGGATGCGCGATATTGGAGATACTCGGATATAAACAACAGCATGGATTGCATGGTTAATGTACAACTGAATACGCTTTTCTGCTAATTTATGTTGTCTAAACCATGGAAGAAATGTGTGGAAGCTGCTAAATCATACAGAGAAGGACTAAGTAAGCAGAAAACTAAAGTTAATAGGTGATAAATGTACGTATGAGCAGTATTAATTAAAATATGAGTCTAATATTTCACCTACCTGACCAGAAATGAATGAACAAACACAAATGTTGTCAAGTTTCTTTCTCTGGAAATCCTGGTTCAGTTTGGCCAACCACGAACGCCTTTTGTTCAAACGCCTCAGACAGTATTTTGCACTCTTCTCCTTAATTTGTTGTAATTTTTGGCAATCTATAGTACTCCAAATGTTTTTTCTGGTCTGACCGATTAGCACAGCCCAAAACATGACAATAACTGACCGTTTTCAGTGGCAATAATCAGAAAAATATGCGGGTTTTGTTTGATTCAGTGGCAGTGTTTTCATTTAGTGCCACCAACCTTGTTGAAACAAAAACAGCATATGCTGTTTAGTTAGGTTCTGAAGCATGGATGCTGGTTCTAGCTGGTTTAAGCTGGTCCTTAGGTGGTCATGTGCTGGTCCTAAGATGGTCAAAACCTAATTCTTAGCCTAACTTAAAGAAACCTTAACGGTGGTTACCTTAACCTTAATTGAGGAACCTTCGGTCCAATGCAAAAACTAATTAAATAAAAAACTAACTCTATGCCATGAACCTAACCTTCCTTCAACCAACCTCAAAGCCTAAACTTAACTCTCAGGTCATCGCTAAGCTTAAACTTAACCATCAGCCAAACTCTAAGGCTCAATACGCCCAATCCTCAGCCTAATGTTAAACCAAACACATAAAACCACCTCCTAACTCTATGCCAGAACTTAACCATCAACTTAATGCTAAGCTTAAATGTAAGAGTACACTCTAAGGCTAACATCAAGGACAAACAAACCTAACTCTTAGCCTAATGCCAAAATAAAACCTAATTCTCAGCCTAACTCAAAGAAAAAAACTAATTCTAAGCCTAAATATAACCTGCATCTTAATTTTAAGCATAAAATGAACTCTTAGCCTAATTCTAAAGCTAAATGAATCTAATCTTCAACCTAACTCAAAGCCCAAACCTAACTCTCAGCTCATCGCTAAGCCTAAATTTAACCATCAGCTAAACGTCAAGGCTCAATAAGCCCAATCCTCAGCCTAATATTAACTCAAACACATAAACCACATTCTAATTCTATGCCAAAACCTCTCAAGCTAACACTAAGGACAAACATACATTAACATGAAGCCTAATGCTAAGACAAAACCTAATTTTCAACATAAGATCAAGCTGAAATCTAAATTTAAGCCTAATACAAAGCCTACATCTAATCCTCAGCCTAATTTTAAGGATAAAACTAACTATAGAAACTATAGAACCAAAAAAAGTACTGGTAGGTTTAAGGGTAGGTTCAGTTAGTACCAAGTTATTACTTAGTTTTCGTAATTACTATTATAAATACAAGTATGTACATGACGAACAGGACTGAAATAAAGTCCTACAGCCAAACTATGCCTAACCATTTGTTACAAGTCCTATCACATTTGGAACAATTCCTAACACATTCTAAACCAGTCCTAAGACATCCGAAGCAATTCCTAACACAAGTCTTAACAATCCTAGCAAGTCCTAACATATATATGGATTCCATGGATGCTATATATTAATTTGTTTGTTTATTCTAAACGAACGCGCGTCTGCCGCTTTAAATTGCCGAGCTAGTTACAGCAGGATTGATTCTGATTGGGTGACAATGTTTTTAACGTTCATCAGCTGAAAAAAACAAAGACATTCTGAATGTGATTCCAACTATTACGTTTCACTGTGCCTTTATCATTATAGCCGTGGTGTGGACTCTGCTATTCTTTGAAACTGAGAACGATTTTTAAAACTATATCTTTATAGTTACCTTTGTACACCTTATTTTTCAACGTGGAAGCTGTTTTCTGTGAATGTGCGAGAGCTCCGTTCATAAGGTAAGGAAATAACAACCCAGATAGCACAGGTATGCCTGCAAGATTGATCTGGAAAGCATCTGCTGTGTACAAACATCTGACAGACGTCTGTAAGATGTGTTTTACACACATTCTAAATCCTAAACATTTTAAAGACATCTAATAAACGACTATTTGACATCTAATATGAAACGTCCTATAGACATATTGCAGATGAGCAAACACTCTAAAAAATGTCTTGCAGATGTAAATGCAGACGTCAAATAGACGTCTCTGTGATGTACGTGCGCTATCAGGGGAGAAGAATAACAAAGCGCAGTAAACGATAAAACTGTTTGCACTACAAACCAGCATGTTCATAATTAAGATAACACATTGATATGGTAAGACACACCAGTTTGCAATATTGAGCAGCAAAACTAGCTAAAAATAGCTGGAAGTGGATGAGACCAGAAGCCAGACACATTAAATTTATAAATGGCCTCATCCGCTCTTACGGGAAAAATAAGGTGGGTAGTTATCAGCCTTGGTGTGAACAGGCCTTAAGAACTCAAGCACTCTTGTGCAATTTCCAGGCATATTCTGAATGTTGTCACACTCTAGTGAACACATCAAACCACAAAAATGGCCAAATGGCATTAAAAACAGTTAAAAATAGTCTTGAAAGGAAATTTGTGTTGTCAGGTAGAGATGGCATGATATAAAGGAGGAGCAAGAGAGAAACTAAAACAAGAGTGCTGAAAGCTGTAAAAGCCTCAGTGGAGAGCTGAAACGGTAGCATCATAAATAAAGCATTCACTCACTCCGACCCCTCATAACCATCGCCTTCATATTCACCATTTCCCTGTGTGGTGACACACACACCATCAAAATAACATGCATAAGAGCATATAATGATAAACATATATCTACAAAACAAAATCACAAACCCACACTCGAACTATTCAACCCCACACTTACCCAACACGTGCAAGATTAAGGTTTCAAGAGGGAAGTGAGAAAGGAAATGTGAAACGCTTTCAAGCAGGACAGTGGTGAGAAATGATGTTAATGTGCACTCTAATACATCTGCGATCACTTTAAGTGATATAAGATTATGGGAAATGTTCAGCATCTCACTCAGAGTATCATATAGAAACTCTGGTATATGTCAAAACAATGAGAGAGTCAATGGGGTCCAAATTTTGGACCCCACCGACATTCATTGTTTGAACAAAAACAATAAAAATGATAACAAAACACACTAAATGAGTAACATTTTCAGTCAAAGTCATTAACGATCATTCATTTATTAGTAATATTATGTCTACAAGAAACTGACACATTGGTGAAGATGCGGTTAAGAAAGGTTTCTCAGGAAATAAGAGGAAATTGTGAATGCGTTTGAAAAAAGAAAGCGAGAAAGTGAAAAGCAGATTTAATATTGGATTTATTATAGTAATATAGCATTTGACACATTAAATGACAAAGCTGTGATTGACAGTCTTGGAAAAAAAAAAAAAAAAGCTTGTAAACAGTAAGACAATATCAACATCTTTTTCATACAAAGAATATATTTGCTACTCACTTAAAAAATTTCCCCATCATATTCCGCTGTGGCTCAATCTGAGAAATTGTATTGTTTTATACATGGATTTTGGACTAACTTTTGCAAAGTCCTGATCCATATGAATGAGCAAAGAAAAAAACGACACTTGAACAAACAGGCAGACCCAGATGACTAGATGCCCTCTGATTCATTTGCATACACACTACTATTACTATGAACTGTTACGACACTCCTAATATCTTCTTTCATAGATGTCACATAGAACTACTAAGAATCAATACTGTGATATTCCCCGCTGTAAATCACAACACATTCAGCTTATAAATCAATGCAAAGCCATCACTGTAGAGTGCAAATGAATGCAGATTAAAAACAGCACATGCAAGCATGCTGGCAACCATAAATAAACACCGGCAAGCACATCACAGGGCATCTGGCAGACATTTCCACATAGCTGACAGCTGATGCTGTTCCACATGAGCAACGTACCATCCAAATCCACCGAAGGATACGCTCCTCTTCCTCCTCAGCATGGTCCTTCTTTATTCGCCTCTAACTCCAATTCGTCTTCCTCTCCCTCCTCACTGTCTCTCTTGTATCGTCCCTCTGTGCTGGTGTTTCAGTATCTCACAATCACTCTTTCTGTTTCCACTCTCTTGTGTGCATCTCTCTCTCTCTATGAAATGATTTTATTCTCCACCCTCTTTCTCACCCTTTGTGTATGTGTGACAGTTTGGGGTTCTCGCACCTGCTGTGTCACT
The DNA here is from genome assembly GCA_012976165.1 of Labeo catla. Taxonomy (NCBI): domain Eukaryota; kingdom Metazoa; phylum Chordata; class Actinopteri; order Cypriniformes; family Cyprinidae; genus Labeo; species Labeo catla. The sequence goes on along the minus strand of VONZ01000136.1, from coordinate 1,238,651 downwards.
CCCTCTCACTTCAGCGCACAACTCCACACGTTAAGAGTAGAAGAGAGGGTGGAGGAGGAAGAGAGGAGTGGCTGAACACAGTATTTTTATTTTTTTTTAATCTCATTCTCTCTAGAGACTCTCTGGGCCTTCCGTTTGCTGGAATATAAAATATGAGATATGGCTGCCCGATAAGGCTTTATAAGTGAAAGTGATTATAAAAAAATACAATAGAACCATATGACAGTCAGTTATTATTATGACCTAAATTAACTAACCCTGTAGGAATTTCAAGAAATCTATTTTGCATTTGATCTCACAATACAACATTAACATAAAAAGGCTGGCAGTGATCTGATATGTGGCTCTAAACGGTACCCATTGTGAAAGCAGTAATTGTGTCTCGGTTTGCTAATAAGAACTACATTACTAATTGTAATTACTTCAGCGCCCCCTTTTGGCAAGATTAATTTAGATAAACGATTTTTTCAGTTTACTAAAACGCTCAGCCACTGAAAAGTTCAGACTTTCAGAGGTCATCAGAAAATGACAAGCTTCTAATTAAATGAAGTAAACATATATATTCCTTATAACAACAAAAAATAAAACCATAAAATCCTTCGAGAATATATGCTTTTTAGTCTTTTGTCGTGCATGAACTGTGTCTTGAAAATCAATATATAAAAACATAAATAATAAATAAATAAAAACAAAAATACATATCAGATGTGTGGGTCCAGAAACAGAAAAATAAATGCATTTCCGCTGCGAGCAGGGTTCGAACCTGCGCGGGGAGACCCCATTGGATTTCAAGTCCAACGCCTTAACCACTCGGCCATCGCAGCTTACCACTACGCCATAAATGTATGATATAGAACCTCTCGTATCGCAACAGTATCATATTTTACTGATTTCTCGCTCCCTCTTTTTATTTTCTTTCTTTAATCATTATCGAATTCAAAATGAATGCTAGAAAATATTCCCCTTAGAATTCTGCACAAAGTGTTCCCTGTTTTTGGTAATTAGGTTCATTTTATGTACGTCGAGTTTACCAACTTTGGTTACCTGGCTGGTGTAATATTTTGATGATTTGAGATTTTAAGGATCCAAGTTCTTTATATAAAAACGTTTTCCCTGACAATCTGAGTTAAAATAGATCGAAAAAGTGTGATTAAAAAGACACGATGTTGTGAAACGCATTGCACCGGAAATGAAATGTTAACTCGTTCCCGGATTTTGGCCTACAAAAATACGTCATCCCTGTAGAACTCTATTACTTCTAATTACTTCTTACCAGCAAGTCATATTTCTTTCTGGATAATTTATACAAATAATCAAACATGAATATGCATATTTTAGTTATATTACAAAAGAAATTTATTACGATACTAATATTTATGATGAGCTTTTATTTTGTCAGAAAACTTAAGGTAAAGTATTTCTGCGCTGCAGTGTCACCTAGAGGAAATACAAAAGTATAGACAATTTTCAAACAACCCGGTTATTCTTAGCCTTACAATATTTTACTATTTTTTCTAGGGCTTGATAGTAAAGAGCCAACGTGTGGCAAAAACTACAGTTTAGCTTGCCTGTTTAAAAGCTTAACAAGTTTGGCGTCTTGATTGTAACTCAAACCTTCCAAAACTCCATCTTTTAAAAACATCGCCAGTGTTGACCCTTGTTTTACCTCGTTGTCTGTCTCTGTGTACTTTGACAAGTTTTCAAAATCCCGTAAACGTCCTTTCAACCATGCAGGGCTATTTTGAGACTATAAATGTTTGTGTTATTTTTAGTCAAGGTTAGTTAATTTTTGCTCATATATAGAGTTACTGATCTTAAATGACTTTCTTAAATACTGTAAAAAAAGAGAAAGAAATATAGTCCACTTTGTCACTGACACCGACAAAAGGCACATAGCAATTGCACAAGTATAATACAAGTTAATTATGTTTGAAAACAATGTTACCATCAACTAGGAATATGCAGCCCTGTTTATTTAAGTATAGGCCTATACGGCCATCTAGTGGTTACATGGTGTTACAGATGGTAAATGTTGCATAATTTAAAAGTAAAAATTTAGTACGTAACTAACTAAATAAAAACCTGGCCTATGCTCAGACCACCGCTAAAAAGGCCACCTATCCATGAATCTCTAGTAATGTTCCTCTAATTAATTGCAAATAATTACATTTAAATAAAATAACCGATGAAAATATTATTGACAGGGGAATTGAAAAAAGGGGCTTTTCCAAAAAGTCAGTATTGTATGTTTAATTCTGTCACTCATTATTTCAACACACATTCTTGTATTCTGTCTGGATTATGATACTCCACCCAAAAAATTAAAATTCTCACATCATTTATTTTCCTAATGCTGGTTTTAGTGCATTTTAGTGCATATAATGCAGGTGTATGAGCCCACTAAAACACACACAAAGGGAAAATGATGGTAAAGTTAAAAATATTAGTATTTTTCTTTCTCTCTCTCTCTCTCTCTCACGCACACACACACACACACAGAAACACAGACAGACACACATAGAAATGAACTGATAAAAATGCAACAGAGCAAATTTTTGAGAATATGTGGAATAAAATGACTAAATGGAAAGATACAAAAAGAGTCTCTCTCACAAACACACACTTATTAACTGGCAAAACTGCAACAGAGCAAATTTTGAGAATATGTGAGATGGGGAGAGCAGTTTGAAAAAAATCTGGTGAAAAAAATCCTGTCAGCAAATTTCGTTATTTTTTTTGCGTTATTGTAATTTGGTGTGCGATCAGTTGGATGGCGTGAGAGCGTTAAGCCAGTGTGTAACGTTTAAGTGCATTGTAGAAAACTTTGAGTTATTTAACGGTAAATGTTTTTAATCTAACGATTTTACCGGTAAAAGTTTATTTTTGTTGCTACAAACTTGCAGGGAAAAACTAAAAACGTGTTTGCTAAAAACGAAGGCATATTGCCGTTGAGTAACATGGGCAAGTTCTTCTATTTTTAGAACAAATTCACAAACCTTTTACGTCACGTGGGGATGTAGCTCAGTGGTAGAGCGCATGCTTCGCATGTATGAGGTCCCGGGTTCAATCCCCGGCATCTCCACTTTTTTTCGGCAATACATTCATTAAATCGTCGTGTTTTTTTTTTGCTAGTGAATACAATTTAATCATACTCTTTTTAGTATATTTTATAAGAAACAATTTATTATACATACTAGCTGACATTTTTACTCTCTGTGACCACTATAAACTAAAACTACAATACGGTTTCATTTTACAAAATAACAAACTGTGTTTAACAAACTGTGGTCCTACAACTGCATCCAAAAGTATCACATGTAACTCCAGCAAAGACAAAACTGTCAGCTTGATACAGAACTTTTACATCACCAGAATTCAGAAGAAAATCCAAGAGTAGTGTATTTCATTTTAATCTTTGGATCTTAAAAATGCAGGAGCTGACCTGAGCATTTTATAATAAACGTAAGAGTAACAAATGCTGACCATTAAATAAAAAAAGATTAGTAGATATAACTGTTTTTTCTTCAGTTAAAACCTAAATAAGATAGGTAAACAAATAGAATACTTTAATTATTCTGCAAGTAAAGTTAAATGTGTCCTATAACGCCATAAAATGATAGCGTAGTACTCAATGCTTAAAAGTTATGGTTCCACTGGGGCTCGAACCCAGGACCTTCTGCGTGTAAAGCAGACGTGATAACCGCTACACTATGGAACCCGTGTGCACGATTCACAGCGGTGTGGAAAATTAAAGGTGATGTCATTCCACTGAACGTGACATTTCATTCACCACAGCAGCTAAACAAATACGATTAAACACTAATAACATGTAGGCTGACATATACTATAGTATTGTAACGAAACGATAAATAATGCTACATTGTGCCTGACAGCACTGACTGAACGGGTAATTTCATGCTGAAGACACTGAGCGCTTGGAATGTTTTTCTAACGTTACATTCTAAATGTTAACTGATTCGTTTTACCACACGATGCCATCTGTGGGTTTTGCCTGTTTGAAGTGAGAAGTTCAAACATTATAAGCAGTTGTCGTAAAAAATGCGCTTTCGAAACCGCTGCATTCGCATCCGCAGTCGAATGAAATAGAACCTCTCAGACAGCTTATTTCGCTAGAGACACCGACTGAACAACCAACCCACCAGCTCTGTGTCTGTCCATATTATTATGCAGTATGTAAACATGGCGGTTTATCAACATGCATCAATGCAAAATGATCATCTATATATAGATGTCCCGTCGTAGAGCATCTCTTCGAAAGGTAGAAGGAAAAGTCTTATCGTGATTTCGCTTATTATACTAAGGGATTATACAATATAGCTTTTTAGTAGCTTTTCTTTATGCATAAAATATCTAGAATGCCAAGACCGGACACTGGAGGAAACTGATTGAACCACCCAAGAATAAAGCATCGGAAAAAATATGGGATACAAGGTAGGCATGCATTTTATATTTGTCTCATCCACGCAGCATAATTTCTCAATGCATTTACACGTGTTTGGGATTCTTTATCTAAAACAATATTGCTGCCATTTTAATCCCTAGATGTTCGGTGGATGCATTTAAAAAAAAAAAACCTGAAAAATGCCTCAGATTATATATATATATAGTTTTTTCTGTATTTACACTGCGTGTTATGTAAAACAGAATGCGGCTGGATAAATCAGGCCTGTGCATAGTTATTTTTTATATGAACACTCTCATGTCCCATCTAAACTTACCAAGGCCTTATTGTCTGATAGTCATATTACATATTATGTGCAGACAGTTTGTTTGCATATAGCTTTGCTTGTATCTTTAAGACGTTGCCCAATTTGTATTTGTTTATTTGTACAATTAAGAACACAATACAGTACAAACAAAAAGCAAATATAACAGCTTAGGTAATTTATTCATAATATATTAATCATTCATTTGTGAAGTATCTGAGTATGCAAGCTCAGAGATGTTCCCCTATTAAGATGACAACATATCAGTCTATTTTAGACAACATTTGTTATATCATAGTTCTTATTAGGAAATTTTCAAAATTCTTAGTACAAGACAACAAATTGATTACATCTGTAACACAGCTAGTCATTCTCTAAAACCAGATATCATGCTTTTATCACACATAATCACTTGTTACAATCATTTCAAAACACAACGTTATTGTAACATGATACGAGAACATTTTAGTTTAATTCAATTTGGTCAAATCTATATCAAATAATGCAAGATGTTTGAAATCACCCGTTCCTGAACGAATAAAATATTTTACAGTAACGCAGGCTACAGCTGCCACATTAAAAATACACTTACTTACGTAACTAACTATAATGAACACATACAAAATTTATAATCTATAATGTTTGATATTCCATATCTATCCAGTGTGCTAGTCTATTTTGTGCTTGAACAGTCTGCTGCTAAAACAGTAAATGTTCTCATCATATGACTGAATCTATACTGTAGCTGACCTTTTCAGATAAAGAGTTGTAGTAATTTGACACTTTCTACCAGAGTAAAGCTTTCGTATACAGTAGCACTTGGCGTAACGTAAAATGCCTGTATTTTATGCAACAGTTATCTGTCATCTGCCTCTCTTCTTCAGATGCATCTCTGATCAGTCTGAAGGTTTTGTGGTTTTCCATTCTCACGCACACAAACTTTGAAAACTGCTTTACACAATTGCAAACTTGTTCTACAGAATCTCTATCTATAGAGTTCTGTAAATGTACCCAACAGTTTATGCTCTTTGTAGTGATGCGTATTTTCACAGATGACGTGAATTAAATGTAATATTTGCCAAATACACAGATGTTTACATGAAGCAAGAAACACTTTTCATGTACTGTGTAATACAGTGCCATCTGTACAAGAATAAAGCTCAACATAAGCCAATACTAGTTAAATACCATTAAATTGGGTCATGGTGTAAACTTTTAGCAGTGTTTTAATAAACATTGCGACTACAGTAAAAAAAAAGACTTGTGAGCATTAGTGGAACTGAGGGCGTCAGAATAAACACAAAACATGCCACACATTGCCACATGCCAGCTCCTGCAGCCTTTCATGCATTACAGTGATGTGGCTTCGGCACTGTCTCAGGTCAGAAACAAAATTTGTAACCGGCACAGATGCACAGCTTCAATTCAGCCGCTGATCGGTCTGTGCAGTGCTACATGAAGACAAACACACCGAATGACTTTTTGTCATGTGATGATATTATGTCATCTAATACTGTTGCATTTGCTACACCTTATAAGACTCTCAATGATGCTCTTTTATACCCTGATGAAATCTTGTTAGTTGGTATGTGGTGGTTTTCATTTTGTAAGGCTGAAAGCCATAATTTCAAAGACTTTTTATCTTTTAAATCCTACTTTGAATGCCATGGACTACCATTTTAGCATTGTGCTGAATGTCCCTTAAAGGGCACCTGTAGGTATTGATATACACTCTTCACACATCATGTTTATATGGGCCAATCTACAGAATTGGTGCGAACTGCTGTCCCGCAGCCAAAAAACACATTTAAAAAGCATTCAAATCTTAGTTGTTTACTATTATCTATTGAAACACACAATAATATGTAAAGTATCAGTGAACTTAAAGGAGAAGTCCACTTCCAAAGCAAAGATTCACATATAATGTACTCACCCCCTTGTCATCCAAGATGTTCATGTCTTTCTTTCTCCAGCCGTAAAGAAATTATGTTTTTTGAGGAAATTATTTCAGCATTTTTCTACATATAATGGACTGATATGGTGCCCCAATTTTAAACTTCCAAAATGCAGTTTAAATGCGGCTTCAAACGATCCCAAATGTGGTTGTAAACGATCCCAGCCGAGGAAGAAGGGTCTTATCTAGCCTTAGAAATAATACAGTTTGTATACTTATTGTTTTTAAACGCTCGTCTTGCCTTGCGTTCCTTGAACTCTGTGTATTCTGGCTCAAGACAGTTAGGGTTTGTCGAAAAACTGATCGCATTTTCTCCCTCAACTTCAAAAATCATTTCAAAATCATCCTACATCACTGCAGAAGTACCGACCCGGTCTTTGCAAAGTCAACATACAAAGAAGATCAAACACCCTTAACAAAAAAGGTGAAACAGCGATATAGGATGATTTTGAAGTTTAAGGGAGAACATGAGATTTTTGACATACCCTTACTGTCATGAACCGGAACAAAAAACAGTCCAGGCAGAGTAAGACAAGATGAGCGTTTGACATTTAAAAGTATTTAAGTTGTATTATTTTTATTTTTTGGGATCGTTTGAAGCCGCATTTAAACTGCATTTTGGAAGTTCAAACGAGGGGCACCATATCAGTCCATTATATAGAGAAAAATGCAGAAACGTTTTCTTTAAAAAACATAATTTCTTTACGACTGAAGAAAGAAAAACATGAACATCTTGGATGACAAGGGGGTGAGTACATTATATGTGAATCTTTGTTTTGGAAGTGGACTTCTCCTTTAATATATATAAAATCATCATTTAGTGGGTACTTTCAATTGGGAGGTGGCTGTCCTGAACCCTAATCCCTAAATTTCAACTTATGAAAATCTTTTTGATTCTTTTAAAAATGGAAAAGTTTAAAAAATATCACTACCGAAACAGTGTATGTTTTAGTCCATTGGCTGAGACTGATTTTAACTACAGATCTAACTACAGATCTCTCTCATAGCTACAAGGTGTGAGTAGATATGCCACATTATTTTAAGGTAAATATGTTCAAAAGTCTGAAAAATCAGTGTGTAACTGTAAGGAACGTCACTACCGAACAACTTTTTTTTTGCAATTAAGCACACTTTTTTGGGAGTTATTCCATAACGTTTAGTTTTTATATGTGTACCGCTGTTCAGAACTGTGCTAGCTAACCATGTGCTGATTAGCATCTTTGAGCTGACTTCAAAAGTATCAAAAATTTTCACTACCAAAACATTTAGTGCCGTTTCTGTAGTGACATCTTTGTTTTTTTTTGGGTGTTATCCTATAAAACTGTCGCTACTGAAACAGTCATGACCGAAACATGTCATCATTGTTTGGGTAGTGACAAAAGGGAGCACATAATTTGGAGGAAATAAACAAAATTTTAGTACAGTTATGCAGTTTTTTTCTATTTTAGTATGTTTTCATAGTGTTTTAGTATGCAAATTTTAATTCTGTAATGTGATCGCTACCAAAGCATTACTGTTGCTACCAAATACATGCAGTCACTATCAAAACATTGGATGTTTTGTCAAAAACAAATTATCAACTAAGATGTTATGATAGTTGTTGGTTCAATGTATATTCAAACTACTGAATCCTTAACTTTGAAATCAGTATGATCAACTTGCCTTTTACAAAGAAACCTCATAAATCACACTTGAAATATTGTTAAAAATGTAATTGTTATTGATTTACCTCTGAAAAAAAATTATATATGTATATATATATATATATATATATATATAAATACATTTACAATGTAACAGGGAAATCTTAACAGGTCAATATAAAACTTAATGAAATGATTATTACTGTGTTTCAGTAGTGACAAATTTGGGGAGAGGACAAATATTACAAAAAGTTCCGAAAACAGTATATGAGAATTAACTGCACAAATACTAGAAATGTGTACCTTGGATATTATACAATTTGCATACACACATATTTTTTGAAAAAACATTTTCAACTTTGGACTAATTCTATAAAATGGCCCATATATTAAGTTTTTGTTACTAGTGTTCTGTGTAACTATTTTTTTTTTTTTTTAAATATTCCCTTTATTCATAGAGGAATTATTTAAATCATAATATTCTGTACAAAAGTATTACTTCAAATGGTCTTTTTTAGGCCAACCCCTATGGAACTACCACAATTTATTAAACTAATTTGTCTGCTCCCTTTAAGGTCTTGGCTGCAAGAGAATCTAGAGATTTCCAATGTACCTCTGCTTGCTTAAATGTAGGCCAACTGAAGTTACTTATTACAGCATTTTACATATTTAACCTTTAACCTTTTCTTTCAAACTAATTTCTAACCTGACAAGGACTTCAAAGTAAATATTTGACTGTTTCAAACTGAATCCATGCATATGCTCCTATGTATCTGCCAACTCCTTTTGCAGAGGACATCCTTTAATTTTCTAATATTGTCTGTGATGAATTATCCAGATCCCAGGGGCTGCCATGGATCGTGTTAGCCTACTTTGGCGGTTGAGGCGCCGGGCCCGTCGAGGGGCCCTGTGCATGGCGCTGTTCTGTATGACTATGGCTCTCCTGTACACCTTTTGCGCTGAAAACAGCATACCTGTCACCGATGCCATTTTCGGGGTGAAGGCGAGAACTCGAGCTCAGCCAAGAGCGCACACAATTGTTAAGGTAAATCATGTAGATGAAAGGAGGATTCCTTTCATCACACCGCCTGCTGTTCTGAACAATAGTGCTGTACATATGGTTCCATTGTCCCAAAATCAATGGGATTTTAGTGCCTGAAATAAGGTCTGTGGTTAAGACAAGCCCAAGTTTTTACATTTTATTCTACGACAAACATCAGCAAACCACCACTTGTGGTTTTTTTAAGCTTTTTACGTGTCTTTTAACGACTTAAAACTTTCCGACTTGTAGTCTTTAAATAAATACTGAAAGGGTTGTGGGAAGCTTAAAGGAGTAGTTCGCTTCCAAAACAAAAAATTACAGATAATGTACTCACCCCATTGTCATCCAAGATGTTCATGTCTTTCTTTTTTCAGTCGTAAAGAAATTATGTTTTTTGAGGAAAACATTTCAGCATTTTTCTCCATATAACTGACCTCTATGGTGCCCCTGAGTTTGAACTTCCAAAATGCAGTTTAAATGCAGCTTCAAAGGGCTCTAAATGATCCCAGCTGAGGAAGAAGGGTCTTATCTAGTGAAACAATTGGTTATTTTCTAAAAAAAACAGACAATTTATATACTTTTTAACCGCAAACACTTGTCTAGGTCTGCGTGAACTGTTTATTTCCCGTTCAATACATTTTGCTTATGTCGAAAACACGCAAAGAAGGTCAAACACCCTGTTTGCCTATAAAGATAGTGTTTTACATTTTATTGAGATGGAACTTTAATATATATAAACTTTAGTTTAAGTTTAAATATATAAAAGTTTATATACCGTTCAAAAGTTTGGGGTCAGTAAGACTTGTAATAGTCTTTAAAGAAGTCTCTTATGCTCATCAAGGCTGCATTTATTTCATTAAAAATATAGAAAAAAAACAGTAATATTGCAAAATGTTTTTAATAAAAATAATGTTTTTTATTTTAACATACTTTAAAATAGAATTTATTCCTGTGATGAAAAGCTGAATTTTTATCAGCTGTTACTCCAGTCTTAAGTGTCACATGATCCTTCAGAAATCATTCTAATATGCGGATTTATTATTAGAATGATCAATGTTGGATAATATCAACAGTTGTGCTGCCAAATATTTTTTGGAACCTGTGATTTTTTTTTTTTCAGGATTCTTTCATGAATAACAAGTTTAAAAAGTACAGTGTTTATTCAAAATATAAATATTTTATAACAATGTAAATTATTTATTATTAACTTTTAATAAACTTTTAATTATTAACTTAATACATCCTTGGTGAATAAAAGCATTAATTTCTTAAAAAAAAAAAAAAAGAAACAATAAAAATGTACTGACCCCAAACTTTTGAACGGTAGTGTATATACAGTATATATATAAACTTTATATATATTTCATCTTGGCGCTACTTTATTTCACCAAGTAATACTACCTCTAATGAGCTGTAGATAAAACAACAAATGAAAAATCTTTGAAAATGAAAAATCAAATGAATATTTCAGCACTTTAATACTTGAATACATATGAAAAAAGACATTATTTAGCAAGCTTGTAACCATCTAAATCAATGATTCATTTTTGGCAAATCCAGGTAATTTACCATAGAAATATTATGTTTTTTAACGTTTATGACTGTTATAGCACCAGCTTTGGTCCGATCTCCTCAAAATGTTGCATGCTTGTTTAGAATCACCTGTCCGTTGTGCTCACCACGTTTCGTGAAGTTTCGAGTAGTTTTTTTTTGTTAATTATTGACCTAGAGAGTCCAGAGAATTGTACTACAGTGTTTTTTTTCCAGATTGAACAATAAACCTAGGACTAGTTCGCAAAAGTATTTTTTTTTACATAGAGGCAAAGTTGTTCGGAATCAGGAGTTCTATCATATGATACAAATACTGTATGTGCCAAAAAATGCTCAATGTACAATCGTTTACTCTAGGGCTGCATGATTAATTTTGTAAGTAAAGACAGTTCTGTAATCAGCAGTAAATCTCCATTACCTGCTTTCAGATGGAGCAGCAATTACTACATAGAGCCGTAGTTCACTGATAGGTTATGAAAAAAAAATTGCAGACAACATTATTGCGAGATTATTAAAACTGAAAGACAGCTTTTCCGTAGCTTCTCAGTGAACTACGGCTCTGTGTAGAAATCTGAATGCATGTGAAAATACCACATTTAATAACATGTTTGTACTCCAAACTCACTTTAGAACGTCAGTTGAGTTCTAAGCAGTGATTAACGCATTGCATTATAAATATACTTTATTATAATGATCTATTATAATCATAATAATAAGAACTCAGATAAACCCTCTGCGCCCTCTGGCATTCGGATGAAGATTTACTGCTGATCACAGAACCTGTGGCACTTTGGATCAAGACTGTGGCTAGCGATTTTCATCTTGATAGGACAAATGGTTGTGTAGGTATACCCATTTTTACCAATATACCAACATTTTTTTTTATAGCGCCAAAAAGTGGCCAAGCTCTACGATTTTTGTCCTGTGACCTCAGATTGAGCTCTTACATAAGTGTTTTGAGTTTGGCCAAGATATCTCATACCATTCAGGAGTTATAGGCATTTTACTAAAAGTGGCCCTGAACCCTTTTGAACATTTTGGTTATGACGTATGGTTTGGTCTGCACAATCAGTTTTACATGGAGATTGCTGATCCTTGGCCATTCTAACAGTTAAAATAGGGTTACTCCACTTCCAGAACAACAGTTTACAAATAATTTACTCACCCCCTTGTCATCCAAGATGTTCATGTCTTTCTGTCTTCAGTCGTAAAGAAATTATGGTTTTTGAGGAAAAAAAAACATAATTTCAGGATTTTTCTCCATATAATGGACTTCATTGGTGCCCCGATTTTACTTCCAAAATGTAGTTTAAATGCAGTTTCAAAAGGCTCTAAATGATCCCAGCTGAGGAAGAAGGGTCTTATCTAGCGAAACGATCATTTTTTTCGAAAAATAAAAATTTGTATACTTTTAAGCACAAAAGCTCTTGTAGCACAGGCTCTGGGATGCGCGTCCACGATGCAACGAATTAGTAATGGGTTGTTCTTGAACGATTATTTCATTTTGAACGAATCTTCAATGTGACTCGGGAAGAATGAGTCATTTCGGGGAGTGATTCGTTCAGTCGCGCATGCGCAACATCCTATTAGGTTCTGTACTGGAATTAATTCACCTGTTTTGAGTATTCGGGTTTTTCAAGTCGTTTGTTCATCTTATGGGGCTGTCACGTGATGAACGAACGACTCAAACCCGAAAACTTGTCAGATAAGTGGTGAGGTGAGCTAATCATAGACTAAAGTCCCAGGTAAACAATGAATTAACCTTTTCTGTTTCTTATAGCATTATAGTTTTGTCTTGTTTGTAGTGTGATCAACATTTGTGTAAACAGTAGATGTGTTAGGGAAGTAACACGTAACATTTTAATTATATTTTGCTAAAATGAACGAAATGTTTTGAAAAAAGATTCGTTCATTTTGCTGAACGAGACTCAAAGGTCAGAGTCGGTAAAATGATCCGAACTTCCCATCACTACTACAAATCACGTGTAAGTTCATCGTCTGTGTACTGAGTATGGCAAAAAACTCCATCTTATTATCTCCTACAACTTGAGAGAGGACATTGTTGTACCTTTTTGTTTGTAAACAGCGTTTGACGTACTGGCACTTTCTTAGCCTTTGCGCGTTCGCTTTGTAAACACTGGGTCTGTTCCGCCTACGTTCCGTATGACCTTTTGACGTGATTCAATAGTGCGTAGCGTTGTGAACGTGCATCCCAGAGCCTGTGCTACACAAGCTTTTGTGCTTAAAAAGTATTAAGAAAATTATTTTCCAAAAGAAATGACAGATCGTTTCGCTAGATAAGACCCTTCTTCCTCGGCTGGGATCGTTTGAAGCTGCATTTAAACTACATTTTGGAAGTTCAAAATCAGGGCACCAGTGAAGTCCATTATATGGAGAAAATTCCTGAAATGTTTTCCTCAAAAACCATAATTTCTTCACGAAGTCAGAAAGACACGAGGGGGTGAGTAAATTATTTGTGAGTTATTGTTCTGGAAGTGGAGTTCTCCTTTAATTAATGTTATTTTCCAGTCTTTATCCATTCACTCAGATTTTGTGCTGCAAGACATTCATGACAGCTGTTGTCCATGCTGGAAAATAATAATGGCCACTCAACGTGAATTCTACAAACTATTTTAATAGCATGGCCATTCAAAACCTGTGGGTCTGCCATGTGCACAGGTAAAGTGATCACTGACACAGACAACGGATACCAGTCGTGTCTAAAGTAAATGTAAACAGATATGGTCAAAAGATCAGATCTGTGCATTGCAGTGTAAATGCAGCCTAAAAGACAATGAAAAAATCCTAATTTTTTTCTAGGGTGATGCTAACTTCTGGGTTGGCCTACAAAATTACTTCATTCCTGCAACACTCTATACAGTCAAAAATGTAATATGTATCCTTACTAAAAGTGAAAACTTGATCTATTAAAGGTATTGCGGGGAACAGGAGGATCGAAACCCATGTATACTGACCCTCAAAAGCTCCCAGGTGTCATTCCTGGGGATCCTCAAAAGCCTATTCCTATCCTGTCATCTTCTAACTACTCAGTGGAGAGCGGTACTAAGGACCGCAACCTCAGGGGCAAACGAAGAGAGCGTGGGCTATTTCACTGGCTTCTGGCGCAACCGCTGAGACGTGCATTAGAGACTATTTTTGGAGGCCGACGGAGAGGAGATGCGGGTGCTGCAAGTGGGGATGCTGTTGTTTTTGGGCCTAATGGAGCACTCGGAGACGTCTGGAATGAAGAGATGTCAAGTAGCATGCTGGGAAAAAGGCTGAGGAAGGTGGTGCAGAACTATCAGGTGGGGGAAACTCAAAGACATCTAAAAGCCTTTACTATATAAAAACACAGTACCAAACTTAAAGGAATGCAACTCCTGATCAGGAAGGCATGAAGTCTCTTCAGTTAGCGTTTTATATTTTTACATCTCCAGTAGAGCTTCATCCTCAGAGGATTATGCAAAATCTTACACTTTACATAATCCTCTGAGGATGAAGCTCTACTGCATATGTAAAACACAAAACTCTTCCTAAAACTAAGCGTTACTTGCAACAAATATATGTGATAGATCTATCTGTCTATCTATCTATCTATCATATTCTTTTTTGTTTTATTTTAGGCAATGAATAAATACGGAGTTCGTTACCCTGGACCTGAGAGTGCAGGACGTCGTTCTAAACTCAGTGGGCCTGAACTTCTTTGTCAAATCAAGGAGATGGTGCAGATTGTGACTTTAACACCAGATATGGAGCCATTTTCTGCACTGCCCTGGGCCTCTCAGTTACCTCCACGCCAAATAACTGCTGATATCGGCCCCTTCAAGACCTGCGCAGTGGTATCGTCTGCAGGTTCTCTCAAAAACTCTGGATTAGGAAAGGAAATAGGTAATACCTAAATGAATAACATAATCTGGACTGATTTCTTTGACCTGAAATATAATGTACCTCTCTGGAAAAAAAGGCTGGGTGTTATGAGTCTGTAGTTTATATACAAATCTTAATACTTTTTTATTAAAAGAAACCAAGGTGTTTGTTTTACAATGCTTTAAATTTGACTCTTCTGGTCGTATTCATAATTTTTAAATTAGTTTATATAGAGTTAAAGTCAAAAGTTTACACACACCTTGCAGAATCTGCAAAATGTTGATTATTTTACCAAAATAAGAGGGATCATACAAAATGCAAGTTATTTTATATTTAGTACTGACCTGAATATTATATTTCATGCAAAAAAGAAGTTTACATATAGTCCACGAGAGAAACTTAATACTGTGTTGTTACCTGAATGATCGACAGCTGTTTTTTTTTTTTATTTAGTGATAGTTGTTCATGAGTTCCTTGTTTGTCCTGAAAAGTTAAACTGCCTGCTATTCTTCAGAAAAATCCTTAATGTCCTACAAATTCCTTGGTTTTCCAGCATTTTTGTGTATTTATACCCAAAAATGTATATTTCCAACAAAGACTATATGATTTTAAGATCCATCCAAGGACAAATGAGGGACTCATATGCAACTATTACAGAAGGTTCAAACACTCATTGATCCTCCAGAAGTAAAAACAATGTATTAAGGGGTGAAAACTTTTTGAATTTGAAGATTAGGGTAAATTTAACTTATTTTGTCTCCTGGGAAACATGTAAGTATCTTCTGCAGCTTCGGTAGGGCAGTACTAAATGAAAAAAATATGATATTTAGGCAAAATAAGAAAAATGTACATATCCTCATTCCGTTCAGAAGTTTACACCCCTGACTCTTAATGCATCGTTTTTACTTCTGGAGCATCAGTGAGCGTTTGAACCTTCTGTAATAATTGCATATGAGTCCAAATACACAAAAATGCTATAAAACCAAAGAATTTGAGGGACCTGAAGGATTTTTTTGAAAAACAGCAGGCAGTTAACTGGTCAGGACAAACAAGGGACTCGTGAACAACTGTCACCAAACAAAAAAAACACAGTATTAGTGTATGTAGTGTATGTAAACTTTTGAACAGGGTTATTAAATTTAACTATTATTTTCTCTTGTGGACTATATGTAAACCACTTTTATGTGAAATATCTTATTCAAGTCAGTACTGAATAAAAAAATAACATGCATTTTGTATGATCCCTTTTATTTTGGTAATTAATAAATAATTAACATTTTGCAGATTCTGCAAGGTGTATGTAAACTTTTGACTTCAGCTGTACAAATCCTAATTATTTTTAATGAAATAAAAAAAAAAACCTAATGGTTTGAGTTTGAGTTTTTTTTTTTTTAACTATTACATAATGTGAAGCGTTGATGCCAGAAATATTCATTTGTCCTGAATAATCTTTTGTTTTGCATCCATCAATTTAAAAGAGATTAGATGTTTTTACGTCACTAGACCTAACTGTAACAGTTATGTAATAAATTATTTTGACTTAAGTTTTAAAGCAGATAAAAGACTTTTGTCATACCACCCATCCCTGTCTGAAAACAGACCTGTTATCCATTTATGTTAATATAATTCTGTAATAGTCATTTTTAATACTATCAAGAATTCTAGTTATTACTAAAGAAAATTTCCTGAATTCTAGATGCACATGATGCAGTGATACGGTTCAATGCTGCACCAACAACAGGCTTTGAGAAAGATGTGGGCTCTAAAACAACGTTGCGTCTGATCAATTCCCAGGTAGTTTGTTTAATAAATTTGTTTGAAAGGTTAAAATGACATGCAGTAACAAGCTCCTAAAAATTGATGTCTGTTTACTGCATAGGTAATGGCATCTGAAGATCACCATTTCCTCTCCAGTTCTTTGTACAGTGCTGGGATTTTAGTGAGCTGGGATCCAGGCCCTTATTCCTCTGATTTACGAGAGGTAAGATCTCACTTTTCCACTTTTTAGCATTTGAGCTTATTCACAAACTTCTAAAATTCCATGCTTAAGTAGGACGTTTCAACACAAAGAGCTCGTCTCAGGCTTAGTATGGTTCTTGTACTGCCTGGATCATGTGACCACTAAGCCACTCCTCGTTAGTATAGTGGTAAGTATCCCCGCCTGTCACGCGGGAGACCGGGGTTCGATTCCCCGACGGGGAGATGCAAAGCATTTTGCTGGTTTGTTCTTTTTAACATTATATTATTAACAAGTAATAATATTGTAATAACATTACAGCATGTACTTTCAATACATTTATTTTAGAAATAAGAAAATTGTTAACATCAGAATAATTTGGCCAAATACACATGCATTTACTAGAAAACTGACTCTTTGAATTGCCTCAGAGATCTACTTAAACATGTATGCGGAAAATATATTGAGTGGATATTAAAATACATGCAACACAAAAATGTATATTTAAACATATACAAAACAAAAAAAGTGATTATAAAGCACTAGAAAACAACACATTTCAAATTGATGTAGCAATGATGCAAAGATATTTCTTTTTCATCCATTTGTTTTACTTGTATACCAGTATATTGTCATTAATATATATAGGTGGTACAAATAGTCATATATATGTATAAATATGTTAAAGCCGAACAAAATAAATATTAGAACATCACTTGAAAAGTAAATAAATAAATAAAAATAAATAAATACTAAATTAATTATAATAAATACAGTACCTATAGTTTATAGAAATATGTTTCATGTTGACTCAAAATTAGAATTCAAATTTAAAATTTTAGGGATGCACAATATTTGATTTTTGCAGATATTTTTCATATAATTTTGGCTGACAGCCAATGATAATACCGGTATTTCCTTTTGCTTAAAAAAAAACACCAAGTCCCTTCTGTGAAAAAAATTATAAACAATTTAATTTTAGTTTAGTTTGAGCAAAAACCTATTTGTTAAAACTAATAAACATTATTAAAGTTCTCTTTTTAATGAGAATACATTGAACATTTGGAAAATAACTATAATAAAATCAATCTCTGCTGTTTTTATTTTATTTAAAAAAAAAGCTGTAATATAATAATGTAAGACCTGTAAATTGCTAAAAGTCTTTTAGCGCTCCTTTTATTTAAGTTTTCATAATGCATTTTTTAAAAATATATTACATATTAATAAATAAATGTGTACACATTAAATGACTTAATTTCAAGTGTCATATGTGATTTTACGTAACCTATAGCTTCTGACTTTTAAATCAAAACAGACTCCTGATTTTATGACACCAGTTATTGCTTTATTTATATAGAAATATAAGTATTTTAATTATTGCCCCCTAAATAAAAAAAAGGTCTTGTCGAATGGGTATTAGGACCCAGGGGAGATTACTGTTACTATTACTTGCACGTGATGGTTGATTATCCAAAACAGTAAATGTAAATACAATTCAAGCAAAAGTTCGCTTGAGGAATGACCACACTGCTGACGTGACTTATCACTAACACACCCTGAGCACATGTGAACTCTTTGCTCTCATTAAGGCATATCAGCATTTTTTTTTTTTTAAATCAGCCGATGCTGATGTTTACATTTTAAAGCCTGTGTCAGTTCAGATAATATTGTGCATCCCTAATTGGATTTTACTTTAATTAGAAAATAAGTTTTTTATATTTTATTTCAGTAAACATTTGTTATTTCAAGTAACACATTTTTTTAATTGTTTACATTTTTGTTAAATACAACTCTGATTGTAATAAAACAAAAATTACTATCATTTTAAAATAATAATAATATTTTTTTTTATTAAAAAAATAAATTTTAATTTTATGTATTCCTCCTTGTATTTTTTGTTTCAGTGGTTCAACAAGACAGATTACCCTATATTTAAACAGTATCAGCGATATCGGCGCTTACACCCTCAACAGCCATTTTATATTCTGCACCCGCGAATGGAATGGCAGCTGTGGCAGCGAATACAGGACAATATGGTGGAGACCATACAAAAAAACCCACCCTCATCAGGCTTGTTGGGTAAGTTACACTTAAAAAACAAAACAGAGCATTAAAATCTTTTAAAGAACTACAAACTATATTTTGTCCTTCTATATCCATAGGCACAGTTTTAATGATGTCTCTGTGTGAAGTGGTACACGTGTACGAGTTCCTACCTTCACAGCGAAAAACCGAGCTTTGTCACTATTACCAGCGCTTCAGCGATGCTGCCTGCACCCTAGGTGCCTACCACCCGTTACTCTACGAGAAGAACCTGGTAAAGAGGATGAACAAGGGATCTGACCGTGACATTTACACACATGGCAAGGTCACTCTCCCTGGGTTCACGACCTTTAACTGCACCAACAGTTCCACTTCCAGCACTTTGTCAAAGACATAATCTGAGAGAAAACTGGGTACTTGATACACTTTCAGAATGTAACAGTAAAGCGCATGATTTAGTCTACAACTGTAACAAGTTCAGTCTCTGAGCGAGATCAGGAGTTGGTTCACTGGTGAAAAATGAAAGCCTAACACATTAACCACTAGAGGTTTTCAAGAAAGGAATTTAAATTCACACAGACACAAAATGCTGAATATAGCGGCAAGTTCTGTATATGTGTAAAGTACAACCACTCATTCCTTAACTGATCCCATAGTGGTATATTCATACTGTTTGCTGTTAACTAACAGAAAAAGGATCTCAGTAGATCCCTAATGTGAGACGCAGCCACTGAAAATGACTTGCAAACACTGCCTAAATGTGACACATTACAGCACTGATATCAAAAGAACTGGCATTATACCGTACAAACGCACTGAATCTACCATCTAACAGATTATTAAACAAATCAAAGCTCCTTGTTGAAAAGTAGCCAAGATTCTGTCCATAAACGTGTAGCGCGCAAAGCTCTATGCCCAAAGCCAGCCTGCTGCTTCCATAATGGGCAGGTCTTCAATTTATGCAACGTCACTCATGCAATATTGTTAATGATTTGCCAGCACACACATGCCAATAGCAAACAATGCTTTAAATGTATGTATTTTACGAAAGCTGTATTTCAAGGCCTGGAGATCTGTATGCATTCAGTATTTACACTGTGACGCCTTTCCTCTCATAGCACTCTGTAACGTAGGGCCGTGGAGAATGTCCTTGCATGCTTTACTGAATTTGCACTATTGTATATCAAACCTTTGGTAAACCTGTATTTAGTTGTATTTATGAATTTGGGAAGGAAAACAAAGATTGTGCATGTTTGTTCTGTTTTATACAGATTGGATTGCAGTTTAAGCTGAAAGCAGATATAATTATGCATTTGGAGGAGCGAAAGGGTATTTATTTTTCGTAGTATTATTTCTTCAGTGTGTTGATACCAGGATGATTAAATCTCACATCCATTCTATTTACTCAAACACAGAGATTACAGTTTGTAAATACCAAAACACAAATACTAACATTGATTGCGTCTAGCGATTACGTTCTTATGAATCCTGAATGATGTGAAACAGGGCCTTAATATTCATATAGTATTAAGTCTAAAAGTTAACATAAAATTTGCTTTTGAAATCAAAATGTCATAACTTTGTACACAGAGCTGGGTAGATTACTTACAAATTGTAATCTGTTACTGATTCCTGTTAGTAACGTAATCCATAACATTTTAGGTAATATAATCAGACTACTTTTATATTACATCTCATCTCACACTGATTTAAATTGGTGCTGTCAAACGATTAATCGCGATTAATCGTGTCCGTTTTTGTGCACATAATATATCTATGTGTACTGTGTATATTTATTATGTATATATAAATACACACATACATGTACATATATAAGAAATATATGTTGTGTTTATATATTAATCATGATTAATCGTTTGGGAGAACTAATTTAAATAACATAATCTTGTACCATATTGATATAAAAATATAAAGAGTAAGAAAACATATTCCATTTGTCTAGTGATTATATTATGAATCCTGAATGATGTGGGACAGGGCCTTAATATTCATATAGTATTAAGTCTAAAATTAACATAAAATGGAAATTGACCCCATTTGCTTTTAAAAATCTAAATGTCATAACTTTGTACACAGAGCCGGGTAGATTACTTACATATTGTAATCTGTTAATGATTCCAAATTACATGACAAAAATTGTAGTTAGTAATGTAATCCATTACATTTTAAGTAATATAATCAAACAACTTTTAGATTACTCATGTCATACTGATTTAAATTAGTGCTGTCAAACGATTAATCGCATCCAAAATAAGTTTTTGTGTACATAATATATCTATGTGTATTGTGTATATTTATTATGTATATATATAAATACACAAACATACATGTATATATTAAAGAAAAATATGTTATCTTTACATTTTAATCACGATTAATCATTTTAGAGCACTAATTTACATAAGATAATCTTGTACTATATTGACATAAAAATACAAAGAGTAAGAAAACATATTCCATTTGTCTAGCGATTATATTCTTATGAATCCTGAATGATGTGGGACAGCGCCTTTATATTGATATAGTATTAAGTCTAAAGTTAACATAAAATGGAAATTGACCCCATTTGCTTTCAAAATTAAAATGTCATATATTTGCACACAGGACTGGGTAGGTTACTTACAAATTATAATCTGTTACTGATTGCAAATTACATGACAAAAATTGTAGTTAGTAATGTAATCCATTACATTTTAGGTAATATAATCAAACAATTTTTAGATTACATCTCGTGTCATATTGATTTAAATTAGTGCTGTCAAACGATTAATTGTGATTAATCGCTTCCAAAATAATTTGCTTTTGAAATCAAAATGTCATAACTTTGTACACAGAGCTGGGCAGATTACTTACAAATTGTAATCTGTTACTGTTTCCAAATTACATGACAAAAATTGTAGTTACATTTTAAAGTAATATAATCAGACTACTTTTAGATTGATTTAAAATAGTGGTGTCAAATAATTAATCATGATTAATCACGTCCAAAATAAGTGTAGCGGCTACTCTGTAGTTTCCAAACGCCGCTGAGTGGCTAAAACAGGAACTCAATGCATTTGCGACGCATCAACAATAAAACATCGGTGAGGCAAAAATTCTCTTCGTCGTTCTTCTTTATTGCAGACTGATGGTATCAAGTTTTGTTGTATTATGTTGTATTTTGTTGGTCAACAACGAATACATCATCCCTGCTCACCCCCTCTCCCTGCCATTTCTAATTGAACAGGTGATTAATATTCCCAATTCCACGTAACGTGTGACTCTCCACCACGAACACATGACATAGGCACACATTAACACATTAACTCTTTCATGTCCACTACAATCCAGCCCCTAATTATTATCAAATAAAAATTACACTCATTAAAAGAGAGACATGAAATAATCAAATTGATGATTACAGCATTATGTAATGTACAGTCTTATGTCTTCTTCAAAAAAGGAAATAGAAAAAAGCAAAAAAGTGTTCATAACATGAATTAGTCCAAGTGTTCTTTACAGTTCCGCTCTGTCAGGCTTCACAAGTCAGTGTCAAGGTCAAATAGTGTCAAGTAACAAGTAAAGTTAACCGTCTTCTGCTTCTTGTATAAGACAGAGCTTGGTTATCGGTCTGTCCAGACAGCTGCTTTTGGTCTTCACTTGTACATTCACTTGTACAAGTCTGACATGTACTAATTCGTTTTTGAAGAAGGACATCATTGATCTTACACTGATTCCATTCCTGTATCATAGTTCATACTCTGCTCCTACAAAGTTCTTTCCATTATCAGATCGAAGTTCCTGGACCTGTCCATGACTTGCAATAAAACGGCGAAGTGCATTTCTAAAAGAATCCGTGTCCAAGGAGGATGCCACCTCAATATATACTGCTCGTATAGCTAAACAATTGAAATTACTCCATACCTTTTCACTTCACTTCTTCTGCTTTTTACCCCAAAAGGTCCAAATAATCAACCCCAACACGGGTAAATGGAGGTTCATTTGGAGTGACTCTTTCTGAAGGTAACTCTGCCATCTGTTCACATCCTGGAAGTGAATTCAATTTCCGACAAACAATGCCCTTGGACAGTACTTTCCTTATTGCTGTACTTACACCAGTGATCCAATATTTCTGGCGCAATTTGGACAACATATGATTGACCACCATGTCCTACTTCTTGGTGTATATGTCGCAAGAGGATGTCTGCAATGTGAGAATTCTTGGCCAAAATGACTGGATGTTTGGATGCTTCAGGCATTGATGCCCTACTTAAATGTCCTCCAACCCTTTAAACATCTCCAAGAATAGGACAAAGTCCATAAATATGGCTACTCTTCTTTACACTTTCACCTCTTTTTAGGCTAGCAAGCTCATCAGGAAACATCTTTTCTTGAGAGAGTCTAATAATCTCCAATTCAGCCGTCTCTAGTTCTTCTGTTGAGAGGTGAGGTTGTTTAAGTTGACCTTTAAAAATCTCCATCTCTCTTTCCAAAGAACCATCTCGTTGTCCATTCAGACCAGAATCAGCGAGAGCGAAGTTCAGTTGTTTCCTTTTCTGACTAAGAGACAAGAGTAGATTCTTAAATCTCAAAATCCAAGCCACTGCTTTTTTCAAACGGAACCGAGAAGAAAAGTGATGAGTTAAATATGCAATTATGTCATCCTCTTCTTTGAGCTGTGTGGGATTAATCTGATTAATTGATTTCAGGGTCACTTACTTCAAACTTTTCAAGGTCAATGAGATTGTCAGGCCACTCACTTTCAGAACAAAGAAGAAAAGCAGGACCTGATATCCATGTTTTGTTCTCAAGGAATGCACTAACAGCTGATCCTCTTGAAGAAACATCAGCAGGATTGCTTGTGGAGTCTACGTATCTCCACTGTGAGGCTTGTGAGGCCTTGAGGATTTCTGTCACCCGGTTGGCTACAAATATTTGAAATCGAGAAGTCTCATTTTTAATATATTTAAGAAACCGTAACAAGTCAACATCATCAGTTGGCACCTTTACTTGATAGAACATTGATTCTACATCGGCCATGATTACCACTGGTTCCTTTCTGAATCTTGTCACTACTCCAACGAGTGAGCTGGTGAGGTCTGTCCTTGCAAGAGTTTAACATTAAGTGATGTTCCCTGAAAACTCACTCCACAATCAAACACCACACAGATTTTCTTCTTTGTTGGATGGTAAACACCATGATTCGGAACATAATAGATCTTTCCATCACTACGTGTCAAATCCTCTGCAGGCACTCTCTCTGCATAAGCTTTGGAGACCATATCCTGCAGAAAGGCTTTATAGTCAGTGAGAAAGGCAGAATCCTTTTGAAGTCTCCTTTTTAGATGTAGAGCCCGCTGTCCTACAATTTTTCGACTGTTTGGCATATGAATTTTCTTTCTCAGAGGTAAACTAAGTTCATAATGCCCATCAACAATTTTGTCAGAATGTCATCACCATTTCCATGAAACGTTGATCTTCCCTTGAAAAACCAGTTTGTTCATCTTTACTACATTCTGGGAAACCCATTTTAACCCTTAAAGACCTAGGACATTTTCAGGGCACCTGACATGCCTGTACTTTTCTTTGTTTTTTCAGACCTATTCTAGCAGTCGGCATCAAGTGCTATATACCATTGTAAACAGGAGAACTTGAAGTTTCAGTCTAGCTAATTTAAAGGCCCAATTTTCCTTTTGTCTTCTCTAAGAATGAATGAATTTCCAAAATTTTAAGAAAATCGCAAGCAACAATTGGGTATTTTTTACTGTGCACTCAAACAGAAACTCCTGAAGTTTGTTTTTTTTTTCTTTAGAAAGTTGTATTTGGGTGTTTTACACTTCAAAATAAAATTTTATCTACATATAACATTCCCCAAGCAAGTTATATCCATTTATTACAATATTGTTATAGGCACTTTTCAGTGAAAAAGAGGTCTATTTAGTTTATTAACAATGTAAATGTGTTCAAAAATGTTTAGGAAGTAAAGTAAATGGAAACAGCATTATGTAATAAGAAAACACGGTAAAAAAAATTACCATAATATAGCAGTCAAATGGATCGATCCACTGGCTGTATTCGCGTTTTACCGGGACAGCGCATAGCGACGTGAAAACAAATTCCAGCGCATTCCAGTACATCGGATATGTACTGGTGTTTCATCCTTGTTTTTGTTTTATTTTGTGTCAAAGTGCTCTGTCATGTGTTTTTCTTTGCTTTTTCAGAGAGTGCTGTCATGCACCTGTGCTATTTTGTGTTTGTTTTCATGCACGCACAACGTACTTTACTTTCACTTTGAGTTTGTTCAAATTTCCAAAGAAACATGCTTGGTGGTTTAAAAGTCCAAAAACTATGTTTATTGGTTGAATAGATGACAATTTGAGCCAATCTGGGCAGGGGGTGGGACTAAACGTCAACAATCATTCCTGCTTGGCTGAGAGGAACAAAATGCATTGGTTTCCTCTGACAAATCAATGCGATCAAAATGTGATGACGTAATCACGTTCACTACGGAGCCTCTGAATATCCAAATGAGACAAACGTGATACGAGAGTAAAGCGGAGAATCTCAGCGGTACTTTTTAAAGCATTCAGATTGGACAAGCGGTTCAAAAGTTATAAGATATTTAATAACAATAGTTATTTTTAGCCGCAGGTGGCTGTCTGATAAATTTTTAAATTTTTAAGCCCATATTGCCCATCCCTAGTAAACACCATGATGCGGAATATAATAGATCTTTCCATCACTATGTGTCAAATCCTCTGCAGGCACTCTCTCTGCATAACCTTTGGAGACCATATCGTGCAGAAAGGCTTTATAGTCAGTTAGAAAGGCAGAATCCTTTTGAAGTCTCGCTTTGGCATATGAATTTTCTTTCTCAGAGGTAAACCAAGTTCATAATGGCGATCAACAAGTTTGTCCGAATGTCGTCACCTTTCCATGAATCGTTGTTCTTCCCTTGAATAACCAGTTTGTTCATCTTGACTACATTCTGGGAAATCCATTTTAAACTGCTGTTGCCACACATCTTCACAGATTCAAATGCAAATCACAAAATTCATTTCCATTCAAGCCAGCCACTTTCAATCCTGACAGAACATGGCTACTCACCACCTTTTCTTGCCCCATGGTTCTTAAAAGTATCCGCACTTTGGTTCCTGTAAGGTTAAGTCTTCTCATCTAGACACCAAAACATCATCCACTGTCGTTTTGGATTTCTTCTCAGTTGCGTCTGTTGTTCCTTTTTCTTTAGGAAAGATATGCAACAAAGTGGGATGTCTAAGACCACAAACATCACAACAAAGACGTCTTCTGCATTCCTTACTAACAGCCAAAACAAACTCCACTTTCCTTTAAGAAGCCAATCTTCTCCTTGTGGGGTTGTTTTCCCAACTGAGGACACATATCCAACGTGTGTGCACCTTTACAGCAGAGACATCCTTTCTTATCAAATCCAGCCTCTTTCTTTCCTGTATTTTGGAAAGAACAAACTCTGTCAACTCTATAAACATCGCCACATTATTTACCACACAAAACAAACCGCCAACAACAAACTACCAACACCAGAGCGCTGGACAAAACCAACTGAAGAAAGTAACAAACAATAACACAACAGCGCGATCATCCCCAATAGATGAAACAGCATATGCGATTCAAAGAGCGTGCTTTCCAAAACAGCACAGCTGAGTAACAAAAAGCCCAGCAGGCTTACTATGCAGCGATTGTTTGCTTGCTTCTCCTAGCAGCTTTTCTGATCGGTTTGCGTTGGCGTTTCAACCTCTATTAATATTATATTAATCGCGATTAACCGTTTGAGAGTACTAATTTAAATAAGAAAATATTGTTATAAAAATACAATTCCATTTTTTGTTATCAATTAAACATTACATTACTTCAAGGTTTCCCAAACTGGGTTTGTGAAGAAACTGCAAGGGGTTTACGAGTTTCATGAAAAGCTAATAATGAATTAAAACATAAAAATATTTAATAAAACAAACAACTTTAAAATGAATCAAAATAAAACATTTACTGAAAAAATATTTTATTTGTTTACCTGCGTGTCATGTGACGATAAACAACATCAGAGAATGGACAGGCAAATGTAATACTTCATTATTAAAATATGTATTTAAAAATCTCAGGGGTACTTCAAATAAAAATATATTAGGTGAAAGAGGATCAGATGACAAAAAAGTTGGTGAATTTGTGTAGTTTAATGTGTTTGAAAGACCTTTCAGAATACTACATGGTAAAAATGACTAACTGAAATAAAAATTAATTTGCTCATCAGTAGTTGATACAACGTTGAAACACATGATTTTTTTTAAATCCAGTGGTCAAATGCTGTGTTGCCACCTGACTAATGAAAGATCTTTGTGTGAATGTCCACACAACTGCAAGACATTCTAAGTGTATGTAAGCAGGCTATTTTAAAAAGGAAAATGTAAAAGATGAAAAAGGGGAATGAATTGCTACTGTGTAAATAATATGTAACCATGCAATCCATAAAAAGCAACTGTAGTCTGATTATAGTTATTGTAAAATGTAATTTAATCTAATTACAGGTCCTTAATTATTTTAATCTGATTGTGTAATCCAGATTACAGTAATCAGTTACTACCCAGCTCAACAATTAGTGCACTTCTGAAACATCAAACGGTTTCATGTTGAGTTTACAATAATATTGTGAAGCCAAAATGTGAACTGAATTAGGGAAAAGCATGATTTTTTTTCATCTAAAGAAATCTTTATATGTAATTTGTAGCATATGGCAGATTCATATTATAAATATATTTAAAAATTAAACAAAATAGTTAGCATAGAATGTATTTTTTGCTCAGATTACAAATAACTGTTCATTTATATTATATTAGATGTGTCCCATAAATGAACTTTGTAATGTCTTACATGGGTAAACCGATTCAGATTGATCAAACTAATCTGGACTATGCACATGTGAACTGTCAAATGTATAGATGTTTTATTTGTATCTCAAATGTTTCTCTAATGCAATTACTATTTATTTTTTAAAAATCTTCCCTTTAAGCATTCTGTCAGAATTAAGATTTTTTTTGCTCTCACATTACTATTTACTCTGTTAAAATTTAAATGCCAAAGTTGTTGTTTACACAAGTTATTCAAATGAACTGTTAGACTCAATGGACTGTGGTAAGATTGCAAAATGAAGCATAACTGAACAGAACCTTTGTACTCTTTAGATAGTACTGTATGTTACTTGAAAGACATCTAATGTCCTTCACTTACAGCAGAATGGGAACAACCACGTCTTTTGTAAGTTACTGGAACACATACAGATTTATCTTATCTAATCCAGCTTAATGCATGGTTCACAAGTTTAGGCTATTACTAGATAAACAAGAGGGACATGTGCTCTAAAAAGGGGAGCATGTAGTTAACTTGCTGGTGAGGACACTGTAACCTGAGACCTGGCTAACAAATCTTAGCAATGACGCTGTTATATTTAGAAACATTGTTCTCAACATGGCAACCTTTCTGTTCGTTTAGTTCATAGTCACAAGTGTTCTTCCTGTGTACAAATGCCTGTGTACCACCATAACTTTGTCAATATTATTGTTTTAATTAATATGCTCTATGCAGTACTGTACAGCAATGTCTTTAAAATCTAGAATGTAATGTGATAAATTCTACAAACTGGCAAAGACAAACTTGTTTCTCAAAACAAGAATTTATAAAATATGCTATTCTGGAATTGATACCTGTACTGCTTTAACCTTTAAATGATCTGTACATTTATTTAAAGTATTATGATTCAACATGTACATATTCTTAAATGACATTATATGGTTCTTGGCAAACCATAATAACTCTGCCTGTCATATTGGCTCTTCACTGCAACAAGACTAATAAAACAACTACTGCTTACACTGTAATTTTGTCACGTCACTTTTTTTCCAGGGGTTTTAATATTGTGTAATGTGACAAAAACTAATAAGTCAACTCAAAATTCATGCCTATTTTATAGGCAGAAATTAAAAAACATTTTGGTCTCCCCGTCGGGGAATCGAACCCCGGTCTCCCGCGTGACAGGCGGGGATACTTACCACTATACTAACGAGGAGTTCCATAACATGTCCTGGCTGATTAAGCCTGAAATACATAGTAATAACACAGTATTAAGCATTATATCAACAACCCATTTTTGTTTATGAAATACAAGTTAACTTAAGTCATTTGTTTTAGTTGAACATTTTGTCTACACTATTTTACTTAATCTTACCGACCTGGAACTCTCAAAAGAACAAGAAAGGTTTGTCCATCAAACATTGGTCAAGAGTTCACTGTGTAACAAGAACAAAAACAGCTAAATTATTTTTCTAACGCACAGTAGGTTTGTAAAACCAACACAACACACATACACACATGCAGACGCAAGCACACATATAGAAACACCCTCCCCACCCACACACATTATTTTTCTTTCCTTTTAAAGAGGGAAAAAGTCAGATTAATGGAAATTGCTTCATTACTTTTTTACGGTTTGACAGATTTAATGAAGCACATACAAATTTGTATACAAACAAGTACTTGTGAAACACATTGTTTTTTACTGCTTTATAATAACTTTGTTTTGTTCTGTATATGCTTACATTTTTAACATTTATAACATTTTATAACATTTTTGTGTTGTATGCGTTTCTATGTCCACTTAATATTGTATATTTTACACATACATGTTTAAGTTGATCTTTGAGGCAATTTATGAAGTCAGTTTTCTAGTAAATGTATGTGTATTTGGCCAAACTACTCTGATATAACATTTTTTATTTCTAAAATAAGTGTATTGAAAGTCTATGCTGTAATAATGTTATTACAGTATTATTACTTGTTAATCGTATAATGTTAAAAAGGACAAACCGGCAAAAAGCTTTGCATCTCCCCGTCGGGGAATCGAACCCCGGTCTCCCGCGTGACAGGCGGGGATACTTACCACTATACTAACGAGGAGTGGCTTAGTGGTCACATGATCCAGGCAGTACTAGAACCATACTAAGGACAACTCTATGTACTTGTAAGCAGTTAGAAGCATCATGATTACCTTTTTCACACCATACTAAGAACTGAACAGGAAATGGTGGCATTTTGATGTCATTTCCTGTACAACAAACATGAGCTTTTGTTACTGCTTGCCATTACATACTAGCAAGTAGGGATGTTCATTTCGGTTATTTTTCCTAACCGACAGCCGACGCTTGTTAACCGATTATTAACCGTTAACCGACAAGATTATTTTAAATTAGAATTTCATTATTTTAGAAAGGATAAGTGTCTGTGACCCGTTAAAATACCAACATTTGTTTTCCGGGATTAATTTTACATGCGCAAAAAGCAGCAAACAACAGAACATGAGGATTCACATGGACACGTCGCATCACCTGCAGCACTTCTGCGAATGGAGAAAAACATCAAAAAGCTAGGCTATATATATATAATGAATGAATAGGCCTATAAGATAAATATTTTTACTTAATAAAACAAACAAACAAAAAAAGTGCAACAAGTAGCTAGTATGCAGAGTTTTGGTTCATATTTGTGCTGCACGAAAGGAAGACGGCTAAAAGCGGCATCCTATTTTTCTTTATTTTACAAACAGCAAACCGTTTACAGTTTCGATTATCTGTAAAGAGTCGTTTCCCTGTTAGAAGGAAAAAAATCAAGTGATTGCGCCGGCGCCGCACGCGCACACACAATCAGCCAAACATATGGGGAAAAAAAATCACACTGCTTAATGGTTATCAACGTACTGCCGTGATATTATGACAAACATTTTTTTATGTGGATATTGTAATGCGAGAAGTACAAAACCAGGTTTACATAATAAATAATATTTTAGCATTCAAATACATCTTGAATACGGAGACATTTGGATTTGTGTCTTATGAGAGACCCAATGTTAGTTTCAGTTTGGTCAAAAAGAGGCCTGAACTATTCATTATCAATGTAATACTGTAAAACTGTTTACTATATAAAGGTGCAGTCACATTAGCAATATTTTAGCAAAATTTTACAGGGAAAATTTACAGGTCAATAGTTTATCAATGTATGAAGCACAGCTCACACATATTTAGAGCTGGGTACTGTTTACACTTGAACCAGTACAGCACCAATATCGGTACCTGAAATTTGGTGCCGGTACCCAACGGTACCTTTTTTCAGTACTTTACTCTCTGTGTAATAACAACTACTTTTATTTCAGTGAAAAAATAAGTCTAAAACTCTCAATTTCAACATTTTGAACATTGTGGCCCTACAGTTTTTTTCTTTCTTTTAATTTTTCTCATAATCAAATGAAGACATTAAACATTTATTTTAAATCAAACTAAACCCTTTTATTTTTGGCAAACAAACACAGATTTACTGTTAAAATTAATACATGCAAAGGCATGTATTCACACAAAAATTGTGTGAATATTCTTTTTAAAAAGTTTGAATAATAATTGTATTTTTTCTACAATTAAGTGGTTAATTTGTTGTAATGTTTACTTTTATCATTTGGTTTATTTAAATTTTACAGAAAATGGAATATATAAAGACGTACATTATACTGTCCAAAAATTAATACGAGAGTAATATATTGCAGTTACATGTTAAACCATGTAACATGTACGTTTCTGTGTGTATATATTACGATATGATGCTAGTTTTCTCAAATAAATAGGTAAAATTCTCATGAAGTGACTCTCACAGCAGCTCTGGAGATTAAGTTCATGTATTCATGTCATCATATAGTGAGAAACAGAGGCCGAAAGTCGCCGCAAGCGTCATGCGTGTTGTCATTTGTGTAACGTCAGTAAACAAAACCGTGACTCTGCCATTAATACATATAGAGACAAGTGGAACATGAAAACCATATGGCCCTAGAAATGTAACCACACGTAAGAACATTTCGGTTTGCCCTGTGTGTTGTGTTTCAACAAGTTGTAGGGGTGACATTACGTCACAGGGTTTCTCTCTCTCTGTAATGTACGCACCCAGATGCGGTTTCATATGGAAATTTTCATTTTTGAGTGAACTATTCCTTTAAAAGTACCTAGTTCATTTCCCAAACCTACACATAAGTCACTTTCAAAGCAAACAGATTTTCTAGAACTGGAACATGAGCTAAATCTGTGTGGGGAACTTTCTGCCCTCATGCTAACCTTCTGAACACATGGATTCCTGTTTTATTAGAGAACTGAAAATGATTTTTGTCTTTGATGAAGAAAAGGAGAGGAAAATCAACTTAACACTTTTTCCCCTGGTTTCACAAACAAGGGCTTAAGCTTAGTCCCACACTAAAATACAGTCTCCAGATGTACACCAGTAATGTTTTTTTTTTTCTAAGACAAAACTAGTTCTTTAAATTTTAATTTCTTTTCATTTGAATCAGCAGTTGGAACTATTTCAGAAAATTCTTATATTAGAATAGAACTTACATTCTTATTCGAATTATTTCGATTTTTAGAATGCACATTAGCTTTTTTGATTCAATGGTTAACATTTACAATACTGCACGTATGCTGCTTAAAATGTTTACATTTGTCTGGAGAAAAACAGCAACAGGCTAAAAGAAAAAAACAAACTGACTCTCTGACAGGAAATAGCGCTTATGGAACAGCAAAAACGGCTGTCTCCGCATAACCGCCGTACATACACTGTGCCGCACAGTGTTTTGTATCATGGACTAATGCGCCACCCAATGGTCAAACAATGCTTTTAAAAAAAGCAGTAGTTTTTAGGGTTTATAAATTGGGGTTTTAAAGTACTGTCTGCATAGTTTATGGAATGTCATCTATAGATGTCACACAGTGTGGCTAAAGCTGCTTAGTCTAAAATCGCAGCAAATTAAATAAATTAAACATACTTAAAATCGTTTTGAAAAGAAAAAAGAATACTTGAAACTTGTAGCCTTCCCGAGATTAAAATGTGTGGTACAGGTTCAAAATTGTACAGAAAACTGCTTCCCCTTACGTTAAAAAGAAAAAAAAAACTCACCTTATAGAAGCAATGGCTTCCCGCAGCTGCAACCGCTTTAATCTGTCGATGAAATGCTACAATATGAATTTATATGGCCTACACACTGTTAAAGCTGACTTATATAGTAGATTCTAAGAAGATTAGCTGTAAACTGGAATGCATTTAATGTACTTACCTGTACATGCGCAACAATATTTCAAAGCAAACTAGTGTCGAGTGTCGAGACCTTACTACAAATATTAATCATTTATAGATTTTCACTTCTCATAAGTGTTTTTAAATGGTTAGATTAATCCGTATAATTACGTTTTTACATAAACTGACCTTCAGATGGTTTTTAATGTACGAACAGGTGTCAACAGTTGGATGACGGTTGGAAATGGGATGGAGAAATAAAAACTACGCCACTCTTTGGCGCCACCAAACGGACCTGCGTACTGACTGTTTCCACACAGGTCTCCAGAACACTACCGCCCCTTGTGCCCTGGAAGATACAGCAACGGGACCTTAAGTTTAGTTTTAAGTAAGTTTATTTTGCACAAGAATATTTTTTTTAGTAATAGTTATTCATGAGTACCTTGTTTGTCCTGAACAGTTTAACTACCCACTGTTCTTCAGAAAAATCACTCAGGTCTCACAATTATTTGGTTTTCAGTATTTTTGTGTATCTGAACCCTTTTCAATAATGACTGTATGATTTTGAGATTCATCATTTCACACTAAGGACAACTGTGGGACTCATATGCAGCTATTACAAAAGGTTCAAACACTGATATTACAGAAGGAAACACAATGCATCGACCGGGGGTGAAAACTTTTTGAATTTGAACGTCAGGGTAAATTTAACTTATTTTGTCTTCTGGGAAACATGTAAGTATCTTATGTAGCTTCTGTAGGGCAGTAATAAATGAAAAAAACAAAAAAAGATATTTAGGCAAAATAAGAATGTACACATCTTTATTCTGTTGAAAAGTTTACACCCCTGGCTCTTAATGCATTGTTTTTTCTTCTGGAGCATCAGTGAGCATTTGAAACATCTGTATTAGTTGTCCAGTGTGAGGAAGATAGATCTCAAAAGCATAGTCATTGTTGGAAAGGGTTCAAATACACAAAAATGCTGAAAAAACAAAAGTGTTTCTTCACATTCAGACAGTTTTAACAGATTTCTTTCTTTTTTTTTTTGGAGACCATATGAAAAAAACTTTTTTAACATAACTTCATTAATCAGTTATTTTGTTACTTTTCAAATGCAATTCGTGCACAGATTTTATTTTTCTACACTTGTCCCATCCCCAGACCTTTAAAAAGTATTAAGTTTAAGTTTCAGTTAATAGCTTGCTTGTGATGAAATATAAAAAATTAAGGAATTAATTTTTTGAAATTGAAATATATAAAAAAATTAAGGCAAATCTCACTTGTGAACAGTATATTTTTATTGTGCATCATTTCCAATAACATTGTAATTTTGTCAAATCATGCAAAAAAGGTATATATAAAAATATTAGTTGTTAATGCTATAATATTTTAGCTAAATGAAATATAATTTTATCTAAAAATGTTTCACGAAATTCCCAGAACTGCACATTTTCTGTTTTTTTCCAGCTTTTAAGGAGCTCTATTTTAAGTTAATCAGTGATAAACAGGATAAAACCTTCTTTTGGCATTATCATTATTTTAAATTATTTGTATTTTCTTTGGAAACTGAACAATGCATTTATCAATTGTACAAACACAGCATGTGTACCTACTGTAAGAACAAACCCTATATATTAAACTTGAAACTTTTAAAGATGTAAATGTAATTATAGTTAAAACTCAGACAAAGACTTAAGATGCATACATATAAAACGCACACTCAAATGTAATACAAATCATATACGAGGATACGCTCTGTAACAGTGGCAAATAAACACCAAGTTGTAGTTCTGCGAACAAGTGGCCTTGCAGTTACAGCTCATGATTCAATTCGACAGTGAGCTCAAATAGTCACACTGTTCTCAATGCGGTCTGGAGACAGGTAAGGATAGGGCAACTCCAGTCGGCTGTTCCTGTCTGCGATGTCTTTCGCTATCATTTTCAGCTCTTTCTGGACCTCCTTCACAAGCTTCACGATTGCACCACTGCTGAAGTACCACTCATTATAATGGCCCAAGGGCACCTAAAGAGGAAATAATGGCTAGATGAACATCACCTCAGCATCCAATAGTAAGTATTTAGCGTAAACACCATGCAGCGA
This sequence comes from Labeo catla, assembly GCA_012976165.1. Taxonomy (NCBI): domain Eukaryota; kingdom Metazoa; phylum Chordata; class Actinopteri; order Cypriniformes; family Cyprinidae; genus Labeo; species Labeo catla. The sequence goes on along the minus strand of VONZ01000136.1, from coordinate 1,203,639 downwards.
TACTTTGGAGACTGTGTTAACACTTACAAAGTCAATGGCAGGTTGAGACAGTAGAGACAGGACACTAAGGACATGGCAAGAGGAGCTCACTTCAGGAAGGAAGGAGAAAATATCCTCCTCAGACACTGAGCCTTTGGTCTGAGAAGGTGGACGTGACATGGATGCTGGACAATTCGGTATCCAAATATTATAATCCAGCTAAATGTGGAGATTGGTTTACGAAGGGGTTAGATGAATTAAGTGAATTTGAATTAATATGATGATCCTGAGCAACTTCGTCAGTTTATTAATAACTGAACATACCTGAGAGAAGTTCACAGCTGCATGAAGTGCTGAGCAGGAAAAGATCACCATGGTAACAAACTTGCACATTTCAGCTGTGGTCTGAAATGACTGTGGAACACCTGGAGAACATGATATGAAGGCAAAGCAAAGATCAGTTTATGCATTTCACATCTCTGTGAAGATTAAATCAAGTAGATGAGACCGAAATTGTATGGGTCAATAACATGTAAGAAGGTCTATAATTGTTTTGAAAAGTTAGAAGCATGATCTTCATATTCATGCTTGTTTCATATGGTTGTAAAGAAATTTCAAGAAACTTTAAATTAAATGTAATATAATAAATGTAATATTTCCTTTACACCTTAAAAACATTAGTGAAATATTTTCCTTACACCTTAAATATAAATGTGTACACAAATTGTTTAAAAAAAAAAAAAAATATATATATATATATATATGTTTAAATGTTTAAAAATGTAAAATATTTTAAAATATACAAGGTATAATTTGTTTATTATTAATACATAAAATCATTATGTTATTAGAGTGTCACACCACATGACATTTTATAACCCAAACTATCATTGCCTTCTCCTAAAAAGGTAAAATTATCATTTTTTTCTTCAGAGATGTTTCTTAAGAAAATAAATAAATAAATAATTAAAAATAAAAGATTCTGCCAAAATACTGACTAAACTACTTCCATTCTTTTAAGTTTTTATGTCAGGACAGATATCAGGATATCAGGACAGAATTTTGCTAACATGTTTTACTTTACGTCCTGACAAAATTTTTAATTGATAAAAATCATTGTTTTTGGGGAGTCACACCTCATGACATGTAGCTGAGACAGAAATTGTATGGGTCAAAGACATGTAAGAGGGTCCACGATAAAGAATCTTTAAAAAAGTTCTTAGAAGCATTATCAAATTCACATTCATGCTTGTTTCAAATGGTTGTGAAGAAATGTTACAAAATTAATTAAATGTAATTTAATTTAATTGTAACTCTAAAAATGTCACATGGTGTAACCATTAGGTAAAACAAAATCGAAAAAAGGTAAAATTTTAAGTCATTTAAAATTTTAAAATATTTAAAATGCTTAAATATCTAATGTATTTTATATTTAAAAAATTTAAAAATGTAAAAATATACATAAATATACATATATTTTTTATTAATAATTCATAAAAATCCTTATGTTATTAGGGTGTCACACCACATGACATTTTAAAACCTGAACTAGCCTTTCCTTCTCATAAAAAGGTCAAATTATCAGATTTTTTTAGATGTTTCCTAAGAAAATAACAATAAAAGATTATGCCAAACTACTGACTAAATTTACATTTATATATATATGGGGCAGAATTACGCTGACATTTTTTCCTTTACTTTGACAAAAATTCTTAATTCCTAAAAATCACTATGCTTTTGGTGAGTCACACTTCATGACATGTAGATGAGAATCTTTTAAAAAGCATTATTTTCATATTCATGCTTGTTTCATATCGTTTGTGAAGAATTTGTACACTTAATTAAATGTAATAACTCTAAAAATGTCATGGGGTGTAACCGTTAAGTAAAACAAAATTTTATACTTCCACCTTAAAAATTTTAAATGATGGAAAGATTTTTCACCTTAAAAACATTTGTGAAATATTTTCCTTACACTTTAAATGTATATGTGTACACATATTGTTTTTTTAAAAAAAACTAAACAACTAAATATTGTAAAAGGTATTATAATTTAAATGCTTAAATACTGCAAATGCAAAATGCTTAAATATTTAAAATACTGTACATTTTAAAAAATGTAAAACACTTTAAAATATACATGGTATATTTTTATTATAAATTAATAAAAATCCTTATGTTATTTTAAAACCTGAACTGACCTTGCCTTCTCATTAAAGTGTCAAATTTATCAGATTTTTTTAGATGTTTCCTAAGAAAATAATAATAAAAGATTTTGCCAAACTACTGACTAAATTACTTTCTTTCTTTCTTTTTCTTTGTTTTTCTTTTTGATATCACGACAGAATTATGCTGACATTTTATCCTTTGACTCGAAAAATCCTTTGATGCTTTTTATCTTATTTATATCCTTTGACTTCTCAATTCATAAAAACCATTAAGATTTATAACATGTCATGAGTCACACCTCATGACATGTTATAAATTTAACTAGCCTTGCTTTGTCATAAAAAGGTCATTACCTGATATTTTAAGAGATGTTTCTTAAGAAATAATAATAAAATATTATGGCAAATTGGTTAAAAATATTTTCTTTTCAAGAAATTAATTATTTTAACAAGGCTTTTTGTCTTTATTATGAAATCAGCCTGACATGTCTGACTTTATGTCTCCCCAAAAATATCAAAAATGAATACTTTTTTTTAATGAATGAAAACATCTGACAAAAAATTGCGACGTGAAGGACTCTTATGCATAACAACAAAATATGTGACAGTTCTCTTCTTAAACCTATATGACTGAGGCCGAGGAATCCCTCCGTGAAGATCTCTCTAATCCAGTTCTGTAGTTCACAGTCGTGTTGGACATCCTCATCGTTACAGTAATACAAACGAATCCAGCCTGCAACAAACCTGCAAACATAAATCGCAAATCATGTGCTTACTTCAAACCTAAAGACTCAGATTCACATAAAGCTGAGTGCTGATGAAGGTACCTATGTAGAGCATCCCAGACCCTGAGTGCATCTTGTGCATAATAACAGATAGGTAGTGCATCCAGTCCTCGCACTCTTACATCATCTGGCACACACATTGAGCTGTAGCTCAGACGTTGCGTTCCTCGAGCAAGCAGCAGTGGTATTGCCTCCAGGCCACAGGCTATTGACTATAGAGAACAGAAACAGAAACCATTTAAAAATAGACTAAATCATGATAAAAAAAAAAACAAATTCTCTCCTCCACTTCCTTCACAGAGTAACTAGATGAGACTAAAACACCAACCTTGTCAAAAACACCTTTTGCGGCTAGAAGAGTGACTCTAGCCTGAATGTTAATCTGAAGAGAGCTCCGGATATGAGGCATAAGGAGCTGAAAAACAGAAGTACAATTGAAGTTTAGCAGCTAGAGCATTCAACCATCTACTAAATGGGAGCTAACTCCTTAAAAGCATCAAAATAAATAAACTCAATAAACCACGGAGGCCCTAAAAGCAAGCTCAAAAAAATTAGGGTGAACAAGAAAAAAAAGTAATTGTTTTGAGTTTACTTTGCAAGCCCAAAAGTTAAAATTATAATGTTAAATTTATACAGAAGCACATTTCCACCACATATGAAAAAAAAAGAATCATATGTCATAATTATGAGATACTAAGTCATCAAGTCATCAACTACACTGTAAAAAATAAAAAAAACAATTTGTTGAGTCAGCTTAAAATAATTTGTTAAAATTGCCTTAAAATTTTAAGTTCAGTCAACTAAAATAAGTTTAGTCAACTTGAAATGTTAAGTTGTACTAATTAACAACTTAGATATTTGTGTTTGCTAAACTTAACAGATGGGTAAGTAACCCAGCTGCCTTCAAATTTTAAGTTGATTCAACTCAAATATCTAAGTTGTCACTTAGTATAATTTAACATTTCAAGTTGAAAACACTTTTTTCTGAGTTGACTGAACTTAAAATTTTAAGGCAGCCAGGTTACAAATTATTTTAGGTTGACTCAACAAATTGTTTTTTACAGTGTACAAGATAAAAAGTCTAAACTATAACATACAGTGTCATAATTGTGACATAAAAGTTGAAATTATGACATAAAAACTAAAAACTATGAAATAAAAAGTTAAAAATGACAGTAATCATAATCGTAATTATAATTGAAACATACACAAAAAGTTGAAATTTGGTAGCCAGAAGACGAATATTACTACACTGGAAATCCCCATGCCCTCCTGCAAATCTTTCTTGGCTAAAGTACTTAATGTCTTTTCTGCATTTGGAAAAAATTAAACATTCCATTAGAGACTCTGTTAATTTATTTTATAAAATGTGGAATCCTATGCTTTCCTTTGTTGAGACCATACCTTCATTATAACCCCATATTTTTATTTATTATTATTATTATTATTTTTATTTTATTTATTTCTTTATTTATTTTTTTAATTATTTATTTTTTCATTAATTACTTAATTTATTTATCTATTTATTTATTTTCCTTTCCCTTGTAGTTTTTGTGGGATAATTTGGGTTGGGTAGAGATAAGGAAGACGTTCTGGTTATTTACATAACTTTATTCATTATCATGGATGTTTAAAAAATAACAGGTTGTGTTGTGTTTCACATATGCCATGTATATCTTGTTTTTCAAGAACCTGCACAATAAAAATAGTATTTCATAATTACAATTTACCAAAGCACGTTTTTTCACGTAAATATGGCATAAAAAGTTGACCAAAAATCCACACTCTTTATGTTGTAATTAAGGCATTTTATCTTATAATTTTTACTATATCATAATATGTAAGTAGCATGTCATATTTTTTACTTTTTTTTTTTTTTACTATATCATAATTACAAAATTACCAATTTACCAAATCATGTTTTTTTAGGCTTCAATCTTTTGGGCTTTCATATGATTATATGTAATTTCATATAATTATAGCATAAAAAGTTGGTCAAAAATTCACACATTTTATGTTGAAATTATGGCTTTTATCTTATAATTTATAATAATCTTAGAATAATGAACTAGTATGTCATAAGTTAGATCTCATAATTACAATTTACCAAAGCATGATTTTTTGGGCTTCAATATTTCCTTGTTAAATAATTTAAAAAATCAGCCTTGTCCTTCAGGTCTGTTTACGCACCAAAGAAAACAACAACAAATAAATGGTGCCCCCTAGTGGTCAAAGTCAACACGGCAAGGTTCTGTATGTTTGAGCTGAACTTTGTTTCTACCTGGTGTAGAGGATGAATCTCAGGCAGCTGTCTGAGTGTGGCAGTACAGCACACCTCTCCTAAAAGATGAGTGCGCAAGAAATGGGAAAGTAGCTGATGAACCTGGAAATCTGAATTACGGACCCACATCTTTGCTAACAACCAATCCGGTGCAGAATCAGAAGGCAAGAAAACAGGATTCTGTGGACCAGGAGCCTGTTGAAGCTGAAATATTAAGATTTGGTACTTGAGTTCAGTAATCATTTGGTCATTAAAATTCAGGCAAAAAAGATTTTTATATAACTAATCAAAGAATAGTTAAAAAAAAAAAGTACTTGAATGGCAATGGGCTTTAGTTCTCCTTGTCGGTTGTAATGCAGGAGGCATAAAGGAGCAGCCAAGTAGGAGTGTTTGTCATTGATAGTGTTAGCAGGCAGCTGATCGAGCACTTCATAGTCCAGAAGATACACATGACCTCTCTGTGCAATATACATTACATATAATGACAATTATGTTCTGCTAAATATGTCAAAATGTCCTGCATTTCTCACTTGCACACAGTTTTTCACCTCTATCTCCTGTTCCAAAGTTGAGTCTTCCGGTAGAAAAGGTCTGAGCATCTCTGAAGTGACAGACAGGTTAGGTGGCAGGCTGCGGATCTGTCTGATACACAGAGGATTGCAACCATTGAGGCACTGATATCCGAAGAATGCATCCTCTTGCCAATGAGCCTGAACATATTCTACAAGAGAAATGCACAGCAAAAAGCATTACAAATTATATATATATAATGAATTGAAAAATAAATTGTTTATAAATTGTAAATATTTTATTTGTTTAGCTTAGCATACTGGCAACTGTGTTCTCTCTTCCACTGAAAAGGAAGAATGTGTCAAGTTCCTGTAGGCTGCTCCAAGATGTTCTTCTTTCAGTTAAACTCTTTATGTAATACACATTATTAACTGGGCTAACAGACAAGCAGAGTGACCACATTTCATTGTCAAATTCAGTTCATATGACACATGGATAAACTAATATCATTCTAGTTTGTAATGAAGCTTTAAGAAAGCTAAAACCACTACCGTTGACGGATGTAACTCAAGTTTGGTCCAAGAGCTGTAACACTGGTCATGCCTACACAGTGAGGACCACCTTCAACAAATGTACCCCACCTACAGATAAAAAAACAGCATCTTCATTAACTGTGATAAAAAAGGGATAAACAATAAAACAGTGTTTCCCCTCTTTGTGTAATAACAAAAACATTTATTTCCGTGATTTTTTTGTGTTTTCATTTTTCTGATAATCAAATGAAGGCATTAAACATTTATTTTTAATCAAATGAAAATTAAACCCTTTTATTTTTGGCAAACAAACAGAGGTTTACTGTTAAAATTAATACATGGAAGAAAATTTGTGTGAATATTCTGTTAAAAAAAGTTTTAATAATAATTGTAATTGGTTAATCTGATTGTAATATTTATTTTTATAATTTAATTGTTTTATTTAAATTGGCCAGAAATAGGAATATATAAAGACGTACATTATACTGTACAAAATTAATACAAGAGTCATATATTTCTGTTACACGTTAAACGGTGATTAAACCATGACAACAAGCAGAGCACGGCTGTTTCTAAAGCAAGCAGTGCCATCTGCTGTTCAAAACTAAGATCAGAATTGATTTGAGAAAGAATCACGATGTGTTCGGAAAATCTCGAATCGATGCCGACTCGATTTGCGTTGCAATGATTTATCGTACCATTCCTAGTGTATACCGTATGATATGATGCTAGTTTTCTCAAATGAAACGGTAAAATTCACATGAAATGACTCTCACAGCAGCTCTGGAGATTACGTTCATGTGTTCATGTCGTCATATAATAAGACGCAGAGGCCGAAAATCACAGCGAACCTGTGAAATAAAAAAATAAAAATGTGTATACATTTAAGCGCAAAAGCTTGTGTAGCACAGGTTCTGGCATGCGCGTTCACGACGTACTATTGAATTAGGTCAAAAGGTTAGGCCGAACATAGGCAGAACCACAGACCCAGTGTTTACAAAGCGAACGCGCAAAGACTAAGAAAGTGCAAGTAAGTCAAATGCTGTTTACAAACTAAAAAAGGTATAACGTGTCGGACGATTCTTAAGTTGTAGGAGAAAATAAGATGGAGTTTTTCGCCATACTCTACCATTTGTAGCCGAGTTCACAGACGATGAACAGACGTGATTCGTAGTAGTGATGGGAAGTTCGGATCATTTTACCGACTCGGACCTTTGAGTCTCGTTCAGCAAAATGAACGAATCTTTTTTCGAGTCATTTCGTTAATTTTAGCAAAATCAGCATCACGTGACAGCCCCATAAGATGAACCAACGACTCGAAAAACCTGAAGACTCGAAACAGGTGAACTAATTCCAGTACAGAACCTAATAGGAAGTTACGCATGCGCGACTGAACGAATCACTTCCCGAGATGACTCGTTCTTCGCGAGTCACATTAAAGATTCGTTCAAAATGAACGAATCAGAACTACCCGTGGCCGCGCATCCGGGAGCCAGTGCTACGCGAGCTTTTGTGTGCTTAAAATGTATACACATTTTTATTTTTCGAAAAAAATTACCGATCGTTTCGCTACATAAGACCCTTCTTCCTTGGCTGGGATCGTTTAGAGCCCTTTGAAGGTGCATTTAAACTATATTTTGGAAGCTCAAAATTGGGGGCACAATTGAAGTCCATTATATGAAGAAAAATCCTGAAATGTTTTCCTCAAAAACTATAATTTCTTTACAACTGAAGACAGAAAGACATGAACATCTTGGGTGACAAGGGGGTGAGTAAATTATTAGTAAATTGTTGCTCTGGAAGTGGAGTTCTCCTTTAAGTAACAGAGCCCATTTTCATTATAATAGACCTGTTCTATAGGAACGACTGCCCGCCTAATATAATGGCAGGAGAAACACTGATAAACTAATGATTAAAAAAGGTTTTACTTGATGAACTGTTGTTTATGCTGGAGATCCTTCTCCCTGTGATTGGTTAGGATTGCTAATGTTTCCTGCCTTTTCAGACACACTGAAAAAAGGGAAACATAATGAAATTTTGATATGAAGTCCAGGAAACAAAAGGGATTGTACTACCTAATTAGTAGTGTGAAGAAATGGTGAAAGCAGAAACAGCTCACCTTTCTCATTCCGAAGCTCGACGGAACCATCTGCTGTCCGGATCCATTTATGACAAGGAAAAACCTGTGTCTCAGGATCCTCAGAACTCCGTCTCACCTGCACATCCTGACAATGCCAATCCAGGTCCGGAAAGCCAGGCTGAGCCTCAAGACGGAGTCTTAACAAAACCACTGTGCCAACTTCCTCTTTTGGCTTGATGACAACTGTACAGGCCTGTCTCAAAAAGAAAAACACCACATTTGCATGTGTACGTGCTAGAAGGGGTCACGGTCAAATAGAATGCTGCCATAGTGAATGACTCTGTTTTTTGTGTTATCTAACAGTCATTTGATATATTTGTAAAATACTGTACAATAACAGGTTTATTAGATGACAAGATTAGAAAGCAAGCTTGAGAAGAATGAAAAAAACTGTCTGTCTATGTGTGTGACTGTGTGTGTTGGTTGAATGGTGTAAACTTAAGTGGTTAAGTGGTTGCTGTACATTTTGACACATTGTCTATGTAGAGTACACCACTGTTTAAAAACACTTTTTAAAGATGTTAAAGATATCAAAAGTGACAGTAAAGATACTGATAATGTTACAAAAGGTTTCAATTTCAAAAAAATCCTGTTCTTTTGAACTTTGTATTCACCAAAAATTTAAATATTAAAAACAAAAGAACAAAATGTATTATGGTTTCCACAAAAATATTAACCAGCACAACTGTTTTGAATATTGATAATAATAAAAAAAATGTGTCTTGAGTAGCAAATCAGCATATTATAATGATTTCTGAAGGATCATGTGATGCTAAAGACTTAAGTAATGATGCTGAAAATTCAGGTTTGCATCACAAGAATAAATTTCATTTTAAAACATATTCAAATAAAAAATACAGCTATTTTGAATTTGAATACAATGTTACATTGCTACTGTTTTTTATTAAAAAATACAGAAAGAAGTAGTTTCCTATGAAACTATTCAACAGTGATGTACGTAATTTAACATTTTCAAAATTATTTAATGTTTACTGTTTTATGATATCTTATGCATTATTTACAACTACTTTCATATTTGATATTTATGATTGATCAGTTTTAATGTGGTTCATGTCATAAAGTAAAAGACAAATATTGTGCCTTAATAAAAATGGATTTTTTTTTTTAAACACTAGGGCTTTGTTCTTATGATTAAATTTTATGTGTAAGCTGTTAAACCTGTAAAAACTGCTAAATGTCTAAACAGTTCTTTCATCTGTGTCCAGAGTCATGTGATCTTTTCAAAATAGGTGATTGTCTTACAGAGCCTGGCAAGAGAAAGTGTTCCACTTTGACTGGAGGGCTCTCACACAGAGTACCAATCAAAGAGATCCAAACCCTGCTATACGTTCCTGAGATCGGAGATGCTGAGGTTCGAATGGTTACATGAAAGCCATCCATTTCTCAGCCTAGAGTTCCTGTGCATTAAAAGAAGCGGGCTGTGAATGAAAATCATATTGTAAGCTAGAAACAGCCAGACATTTACAATATACTCACTTACAAGACTGCTGAAAAGAATGCATGGCTACTGTGAAAACTCATAGGCTCAAGATGACTTTGCAGTCCATTTTTGACTAAATTTGAAAAGGGATATAGCAAATGTGCAAATGAAGAAGCAAACACAAACAAATTGGAAAGCAGAGGCGGGGGCGTGAATGAAAAACAGTAGGAAAATTATTTTTGTGGACGTGCAAGGAATATTCAAATATTAGCAGCTGATATTATGTTAAATCCACTGCCTGCTAAAGAAAGGTTCATTTCCAATAGGCAGTGGGTTTGCTGTAAGAGATTTGACAATTAATGCCCCCCTTCATTAACTAATGGCCCCCTTCAACTTCTAAAACAGCAGGCAAAAAATTCTGTAATCGTTCATGCAAGTGCATGCATCAAAACCCCCAAAGTGTAGCATATATTTACAATTTATAATGTAGTATATGGGCCATTCTACAGAATTGGTTCAAAGTAAGAGGTGAAAACATCTTGGAAAAAAAAAAAAATCAAGTCTTTTTCCACAAATTTTGTATGTATGCAAATTTTATAATTGTGCAGTTAATTCTTATATTGCATTTTCAGAGAGTTTTGGAATATTTGTCCTCTCCCCAAATTTGTCACTACCGAAACACAGTAATATATAATTTAATCAGTTTCATAATTTACACAGAAAAGCTTACTGATATTTTAAATATTATTGTGGGGTTCAATAGATAATAAAAGGATCTTAGTAAACATCTGAATACTTAAATGCTTTTTAAATATGTTTTTTGATTGTGGGACAGCTGTTTGGACCAGCTCTGTAAAATGGCCCATATATGCTGCATTACGTTTATTAAAAAAAAATAAAAAATGTTTTCGTATTTTTCTCCTTTCTTTTGAATGCCTCGTTGTGAACTTCAGAATATGGTAACACTCTTATGGTAGTTATTTGCAAAGGTTTGCATATAGAAGTGATAAAAACGACATTCCATATTTGAATTGTAAATACTAAAGTCTGTCATTTGCTAAAAATACACAACTCCTTTCCATTTGAAAACTAAAGCAAAATTAGAACAACATAATTCACATATTTTATATTTGTTTACATTTTTACACATTATCTAAAATTACCGACTTCATAGCTACACGTAAACAGCAGAAAACAAGATCTCACTGGATTATTACAAAGTTTAGTGTTCTTCTGATCGGTGCATTATTTTTCAAACTATCTCCTAGCAGTAACATGACACGGTTAGTCCAAAAAACAACACGAAAGACAATAAAAGTGCAAATACAAGTGCAACTTAACTTACCTTCTCAGTGTTTTCACTGAAAATGTGAGCCGAGCGCACTGTTATCGCTCAGTTTATCCCTGTATCTCATCTCAGCCAATCGCGTGGCTGAATGGGCTAGTCGCGCTCTCTACCGGATGTCATTGGCGTTTATGGTTACTGTATTATATGTGATATATGTGCTGTAGTACATTTGTATACATTTTTGACAAATGTGGTCTAAATATAAAGTATTTATATTTTTAAATAATAGAAACTGGTGTATAAATATAACGAATATGATATTGGAAGCGCAAAAGTATAAAACAGTATGTTCCCTGACCGGGAATCGAACCCGGGCCGCGGCGGTGAGAGCGCCGAATCCTAACCACTAGACCACCAGGGACATGTTGAATCGATGAAACACTAGAAGTAAAGTACATTTAGTATGAGGTGGCAAACAATATTTAATTCTCAAATCAAGTAAGATATTAAAACAAGACATGCTTTTACCGATTGGTACTTTTTTTTTACTTATAAAGCGTTAGGTTTTACCAACTAAAATAACATATAAGTTAAATTATATACTTTAATGTACATTTCAGGAAACAGCAAGTGTATACGGAAGACTAAGTTGCGTTAATAACCGTTATTATTACCGTTATAATATGTTTTTTTTTCCCGAGATTAAGAAATATATTTTGCGATCCCAAGATACATTTTAATAAAATCCAAATGCATGGACTATGTAGAGCGAAGTATTGCACGTTTTGTCCTCGTAATCATGTTCTGCTAAGCTATCAGAAACGACACTGGCGAGCTCATTATCACTTCATATTCTGTGTGGTGACACTAAAGAATGTTTTAGCATCAGAATGTACCCCAAAACTGGAATGAACCATGACAATGGTAAACGTGATATACCATAGCCGTATGAACTAAATGAATCTTTCCAGTTTCAATACCACAAGACCTCGTGGCGCAACGGTAGCGCGTCTGACTCCAGATCAGAAGGTTGCGTGTTCAAATCACGTCGGGGTCAATGTGTTTTTTTTTTTTTTCAACTCAGTTCAAAACATGTTTTGTATTGTCATATGCGCCTTGTTTTTCCCGTAAGAGTGGGCGCGGCCATTTGTAACTTTAATGTATCCGGCTTCAGGTGTCATTCGCTACTAGCTATTTTAAACTGTACAAACAGCTTGTTTTGCTGCTTGATATTGTGTGTCTTACTATATTACTTTAATGTATCATCTTATTTATGAACACACTGGTTTGTAGTGCAAACGGTTTTATCATTTCCTACACTGTTATTCTTCTCATAATGTACCTGGAAGTCTCGCACAATAACAGAAAACAATTTAGTTCTGTGTTAAAAAATAAATTGGATAAACTCATTCTGATTACAGCACCTATTAATCTGAGCATTTCACAAATATGCACACACAGAGTTTCTTAAGAAATAACCAACGTTTAATAAATATGTTTTTTTCAGTAACAAAAGTGTGTTACAACAAGCTTTGCAATCTCATGCAATGAGACAGACTGATCCAAAGTTACCAGACTTTCACTGTGAAGGAATGTTGAGGACTGAGATTTCATCCACGGCAGAGGCCAAAGTCCCTCATATGGACCACATTTATGAAGTACGCAATTCATAAATTCACAATAAAAGGCCTACAATGAAATAAGATTGTCTTTGAAAGCTCAGCTTTTATAAAACATGAGTAAACTTCCTGCAGTCAAGGAGAACAAACTAAAGAGTGGCAATACTGTGCAACTGTTGACTTCCTCTTTCAACAAAGATAGTTTCCTGTGTAATAATCACTTATTATGACACATCTACAACAAAACGCATGCACTGACACCTATAAAAATAAAAAGACAAAGTACAGTCAGCTGACTGTCATTATTAGCAACACCAAAGCATACAAATAAAACATTTGAAGCAAATTTAATTGAAAAATGACTTTACAATACAACATTAAAACTAGGTTTTAGAATGCTTTATATCACTATATGAAACTGTTGCCACAAGCAACAATGGTCCTACATAAACTTCCAACCAAACTGCTGATTAAAGTGGCTCGGTTATGTCAATACTACAAGTTGTTAATTCAAGTCTTTACGTGCTCATAAAACGCACATTTATTGCTTTAAAGTATTCACAGGTTGAGTGGACGTTTTAATTTTGAATCGACCTCACTATTTTTGAGCTGTTCAGAAATAAAAGATCAGGCTTGTTGTAGTTTGGCGGGTTGGCTAGAGGGTCATAACCTAAGCGACTTAACATCGGTGCAATGCTGGCCATATCATTCACCACATCAGCAGGGATCTTGCCCACCCATTTAGACACAGCCTCAGTATTGACTGGCTTGACTACTTGATCCGTTGACAGTTCCACCCTGGAGAAGAGACAGGAATAACAGAGACAATGAATAATCATACATCTATCTAGAAACCCTGTAGTTGGGATAACGGCAGACAAGGCCTAAGTGCTTGTCTAAGATATCACAAAATCAGATTATGCTGTGAAGTGACCACATCACAAATTGCAGTAAGAACTGACAATTAAAATCAATGTATTCCAGAGGGAGAAGTTTTAATGTCTACCACTGGTTTCATTATTACAGGACTGATGCAATTAGTGCTCACCAGGTCTTTGCAAATGCTTGCTGATCAAACAGACACCCCATTTACTTCTAATTTATTTGTTTTACCACTCGTATTACAGAGTAGTGGAATATTTACATAGAGAGCACTAATCCAGCTCTCGACAAGGAAATGTAAACCTGCATGTTTGATCGATTGTCTGCAAAAGGTGCATGAAAGTGTAAAAGGAAATGGTGAATGAAAGTTATTGACATGGTTAGACTTTTACATTTTTTTGTCCTATCAGTACCGGATTAAAAATTAGTGAAGTGCCGCACAAGACGTGAAGGGGGGAAAAAAAAAACAAAAACAAGATATCATTGTCATAAGAATTAATTTTTCTTAATTTAACTAAATTCTGGTTACATGGTTCGAATTCTTTCCCTTGTTTTAAGACTACAGTTTAACAACTTTCCCTAGATTCTTTCCGCATTTACAGTCTGGAAGAGCTAGTGTGCAAATTGTGACTGATTTTGTGCCTCTCAGAATTTTCTAGCCTCATATTATGATTGCATTCAGTCATAGAGTATCAAATATGTTGGAGGTTTTGTGCCAGTTTTAGAACACGCATTGTTTTCATTCGGCATGCATCTCCTAGCAACACAGCGCACATTTATGCATCAGTTTGTTGGGTTTGGAGCAACTTATAAGACTGGAATGTATGATCCTCTGTCATTTACTGTATGCCGCCCAGTTGTTCTCGGTAACCATTTACAAAGTCAGCAAGTGTATGAAGCCTAGTGCTTCAAAGGGAGACTTGTATGGCTTAATATAACGCAAATGATGTTTCTTACTAAAACATGTAGAAGAAAACTCATGAAAGATTTACATTATTTACGAAATCCACATCATTTGATACATATTTTGGACTATGGGGGGTGCCATTATTTTGAAATGGTTGCACTTAGTGAGCTACTGGCACTACCTGTTGCTATTTTTATAGCAACACAACTATAAAACTATACAAATATAAAATACTGATATGACAACCACAGCTACTGAAAGAGCTTACAGGTGGCAATGGATACAAGCGTATAAGTGCAACAATTTGACAATCTAAATAATGGCAATAAGTCCCTTGTATGTCCTGAACAGTTAAACTGCCCATTTTTTGTGTATTTGAACACTGAAGACAACTGAGGGACTCATACACAACTACTACATAAGGTTTAAATGCTCACTGATATGCATTAAGAGCTGGGGGGTGAAAACTTTTGAATTTGAAAATCAAGGTAAAATTAACTTATTTTGTCTTCTAGGAAACACGCAAGTATCTTCTGTAGCTTCTGTTGCCTAAAAAATATGATATTTAGGCAAAATAAGAGAAATGTACACATCTTCATTCTGTTCAAATGTTTTCACCCCCCAACTCTTAATGCATCAGGTTTCCTTCTGAAGCATCAGTGAGCATTTGAACTTCTTGTAATAGTTGCATATGAGTCCCTTAGTTGTCCTTAATGTGAAAAGATGGATCTCAAAATCATACAGTCATTGTTGAAAAGGTTTCAAATACACAGAAATGCTGTAAAACCAAAGAATTTGTGGGACCTGAAGGATTTTTCTGAAGAACAGTGGACATTTTAACTGTTCAGGACAAACAAGGAACTCATGAACAATTATCACTAAACAAAAAACCACAGCTGTGGATAATTTAGGTAACAACACAGTATTAAGAATCAAGCGTATGTAAACTTTTGAATGAGATAATTTTTTATAAATTAAATTTTTATAAAAACTATTATTTTCTTTTGTGGACTACACTGCCCTCCAAAGGTTTGGAAACACCCCTGGCAAAGTGTGGTTTTGGACAATATCAGCATAAATCCTTATTTTTGGCACAAATACATTAAAATAACTTGACATTATCATTGAAGACTAGCATAATAATTTTCATTTGATTACATAATAATGGCAGTATATACATGTCAAAGTCAGACATGCCCCTTTGCCAGCTGTGATGCCTGGTTACTGGTTTAAACTTGGCTCAGGTTTTTAAAAGATATTTGGGTCAGCATACCTTAATAGCTTCAACAATTGATTGCCAATTAAGTTTAGAATACAATGAATTTAGGCCCAGATTATGCAGAGCTGTAATAGCTGCTAATGGTGGATATTTTGATGAATCGAAAATGTAATTTTTTTCTATGAATAATTTTCGTAGTTTGTGTTGTCCCTTATCAGTGCAAAATTATCACAGAATAAAAAGGATTCATGCCAGTATTTTCCAAAACCCCACTTTTCTAGGGCGTTTCCAAACTTTTGAAGGGCAGTGTATATGGAAATGTCTTCTACGTAAAAAAGCTTATTCAGGTCAGTACTAAATAAAAAACAACATGCATTTTGCATGATCCATTTTATTTTGGTAAAATAATTAACATTTTGCAGATTCTGCAAGGTGTATGTAAACTTTTGACCTCAAAGTTGTGGGAAATAATTCTTAATTTGTGGTTACGATATCAATTTTTTTCCCTGTCTGTCATACGCAGAGATCCATAACTCAAAACGTGCGTTTTATTTTTTGATTTATTTTGACAAAAAAGTAAGAATTTTAATATTGATTTTATCCAATATTATCAATGAAAGTGAATATGACAAAGTGTGACAGCAAATCTCTCAACGCATAAAACTCACTCACTTTGACAGTGAAACTCCACCAGCTTTCCCAATAAGCTGTTCATGGTGCAGCACGGCGGTGTCCCACGGCAGATCCAGGAACTGAAGGAGCTTGCGCATCACCCGCTCAGGGTGCAGGACCAGCTGCTCGTAATGCACAGGCAAACAGTTTCCATCTGCTGCAGCCAGGCACTGGTCATACATCACCTCCACCGCTCGGTTCCACTTCACCAAACAGTCTCGGTAACTCGTCAAGTCAAATCCGGTGATAGTCACCTTGCGAGAAATCATAGAGTGTACAGTGGCCCTGCCATCGCGAAGCATGAGAATAAACTTTGCTTTAGGAAAGAGCTTGGAGAGGTAGGAGAGTGACTTCAGAGCAAAAGGGTCTTTATTGCAGAGCCTCGGAGCGGGCTCGCCGTGCCCCACTATGATCTCTAATAGGAAGGCACGAACAGCTGAATCCAGGACGTCGTCGGTGACACCAGCCTCGTCCAGACGGACCCGTTCACGTGCGGAGTGACTCCACGTGGCCTGCATGGCTAACAGCCGAGGGATGACGCGGGTTTCTTCTCCGCACCGAACTAGAGGGTGGGCGTCCAGCATAGCCCGCATCAGCGTGGTGCCGCTACGAGGGACTCCGCCAACGAAAATGAGAGGGGTTTCCTCATTGTACTCTTCAGGAAGTTGTAACGGATCGCTTAGGTTTCGGCCAGCATGTAGATTTACCGCCCACCCATGTTGTGCAGCACGAGAACGAGCAGTTGGACATTCTATCGTGCTGAGGCCAAGGTAAAACACTGTGATGGAGCTGATGACCCCACAGACCAGAAGAACGTTGCACGTTTGTTTTCTCATGACTTATAGCTAGCGGAAAATGCAGTTTGTGGTTAAAATGAGGCCAAAAAATGGGTTAAACAGACTTAGCAGAAAGAAGGGGGAAGGAAGGTCAAGAGGGATCTTGGAAAGACAGAGCGAATGCTTTCCAGAAAGGGGGGAAAGAATGTTGAAAGGCAGCTTAGGTAAAGGTTTTTTGGGGGAGGGGAGGGATGGGCAGATTTTTTCCAGCCAGCAGCTCTTCAGGCCTTTGCTTGCAGATTCAATAAATTCAGACTTGGTAAGTCAAGCCTTAGGTTCTCTGTCAGCACCATTGTGCCTGTAAAAAGGGGAAGGAAAAGCACTTTCAAAAACAGATTTTGCCAGGTCTGTTTCAGCATTGGCTACTGGGGTGCATCTCACGTTACATTAAATGTCACATCTAATAACATTACAGTACAACATTACCGTAATAGTATTAGACAATTAGAGTTTGCCAATTTGTGTGGCGTAACTCAAGAACTAAGCTTGAATTGCAAGTCAAAACACAAAGGAAAATGTCCTGTAAAATGTAACTGGAAAAACAATGTTATATATATATATATATATATATATAAATCGTTGTCAATCAGGAATAAGATAGCGTGGGTGTTTGAATCGACACCTCGATATTTTAGGGATTAATAGTGCAGCTGTAATGTAAACACTGCAAAATGTTTTGCAAGGATAGTGTCACATCTGATCTCGCGCCACGAGATCTCGTCACATCCCTAATATACATTATATATATATATATATATATATATATATACATATATATATATATATATATATACACACACACACACACACATGTTGGGTTTACATGTTTTATGGGGACATTCCATAGGCGTAATGGTTTTTATACTGTACAAACCGTATTTTCTATCGCCCTACACCTACCCTACACCTAAACCTAGCCCTCACAGGAGACTGTGCACACTTTTACTTTCTCAAAAAAACTCATTGTGCATGATTTATAAGCCTGTTTCCTCATGGGGACCTCACAAATGTCCCCACAAGGTCAAAATTTACTGGTATTACTATCCTTGTGGGGACATTTGGTCCCCATAACGTGATGAATACCAGGTGCACACACACACACACACACACACACATACACATACACATACACATACACACACATACACACACACATATACATACACATATACATATGATTTGCAAACCCATATCGAAGTCCTGGTCTAAATAAATTGATTCACAATCCACACTCCAAGTCCTGATCTGAAATTCTGAACTTCGGAGCGGGTTCGCAAATCTTTTGCTTTAGATCGGAAGTTCAGAGCCCGGATCGCAAATCATTTGATTCAGATCAGGACTTTGGTGCAGGTTCGTGAATCGTTTATTTCAGATCAGGATTTTGTGAATCTTTTTTCTGATTTTTTTTTTTTTAACAATAGAACTTTGAGTATCACAAATCTTTTGATTTAGATCAGGACTTCAAATCGCGTAGCGCAAATCATTTCATTTGAATCATTCAATTTGCAAAATGACTCATAAACCCGTTCCGATCCGAACCAAATGATTTGCGATACCTAAAGTTCTGATCTAAATCAAATGACTCACAAAACGCAATTTAAATGTTTCGAAACAGTGAATCATTGTTTTTCAAGACTTCAAACAGGGAACAATGTCTTCTATTTTAAACTTAAAAAAAAAAAAAAAAGATAAAACATAAATATAAATTTACAAAAAAAAAAAAAAGATATATAAAAAAATAAAATAAAATAAAGTTTTTTATTGTTTAAGAAAAAGAAAAAAAGATTTGCAAAATCGCTCCGAAATCCTGATCTGAAACAAGTGATACTACTTTCTACTTTCATTCAGTACAATAATGTAGAACAGTGGATCTCAATCTCATCACAAGACACTATTCAACAATAATAACGACAGTGCTATGATTTCAAATTTTATGGACAGAAAGTATTAAAATAGTCATAAATAGTTTTTATTTTAACTGAAATTAAAATAAGAAATAAAAAAAAAAAAAAAGTCAGTACAGGTGTTTATCTTGATTTTTAGTGGTTGATCAACTAATCAACCAGAACATCTAGTTTCCCCTTTGCATGCATAAGCAGGTAGCTACATTTTGGTTAGACTTCCTACCTCAGTTTTTAGTGTCAGAATAACTTTAAACTTTGGCAAACATACACGTTAACACCTTTAAGCAACAACGCATCCTGCTGTGGCAAGTAGCTGTGGTTTTGAGATGCTCATAGGTGTTTTTTGTGACACATACACTGTGCAAAACTAACACCTGATGTTTTTGCACAAACTTGGGGTGGACTTTTAAATGTGTTAAATATTTCATTTTGAATATCCACCTTTTTCTTCAACGTGGAAGTTATTTAGCAAGACGTCCAGTTTATTAGCCTCTATATGGAAATAACGAGAAGAATGTGCAGTACACTGCAAAAAATCTTATCTTACTTACTATTTTTATTTTGTTTCTAGTCAAAAAAATATCGAAAAAATCTCAAACTGAGATGCACTTGCTAGATAAGCAAAATGATATTTAGTCTTGTTTCTGGGGGAAAAACTAAATTAGGTGCATTCTGCTTAAAATAAGTAAAATCCCCTTGATTTAAGAATATTTTACTGACCCCACTGGCAAATAATTTGACTTGTTTCCAGGAGGAAAAAAAAAACTAAATTAAGTGCATTTTGCTTAAAACAAGACTAAAGATCTTACATCATTTTGCTTATATAGTAAATGCATCTCAATTTAAGAATTTTTTGATATTTTGACTAGAAACAAGACAAAAATACTAAGATAAGCCTTTTTTGCAGTGTAAACGGTAAAACTGTTCGCCCTACAAACCAGGGTGCTTATAATTAACAGAACACATTAAAATAATATGGTAAGACACACCAATTTGCAATATCAAGCAGTAAAACAAGCTGTTTTGTACAGCTAAAAATAGCTGGACATGGATGAGACCAGAAGCCAGACCCATAAAATTTACAAAAGGCAGCGCCCACTTTTACAGTAGGAAAAAGGTGGATAAAGCCCTTACCTGAAGATGAATGGGTGTTTTTTTAATGTAAATTACTAAACTTGTTAGTATGTGATGCTTATTTAGAATACTCCAACTAGATTAGCATTAGAACTAGGTTAAGAACAAATTAATGTTGTGAATTAGGCTTAAATTGTAATAATTTTAACAATGTGCTTATTAATCCCCCTAGTTAATAGTAAATGACTGTTTCTTAACAGGTTTCTACTGAACACTATCTGTCTTCCACTGGTCAAAGAAAAATAGCCCCACCCCCAGACTCATGCCATTGGTTGAGCCAGCTGAATCTCATTAAATTAAAGCTAATAATCTATAGGTAACTTATCTGCATACTAGTCAGGAATATTAGATTTTTCACATCTAAGTATATTTTCTTACTACTCTGGTTGCTGAATGGTGGTCTCCAACCTTCTAGAGACGTGTCTGAAAACGCATTCTACCTAGACAGCAAGTTTAGACCGCATTTTTGGGTATCACAGCAGAGTTTGAACTCTCAAAATGCTAATAACATGCGTATTGGTGCTTGTGCAGAAAGAGGACGTTCTGTGACATCAGACCGCTGCCGTGTATTTTGTGGTAAACGTGCACATACTGCAATAATGCAACAAGTCGACAGAGCTGTAACAGATACATTATAATACGTGGTCAGCTCGACGATCATCAGCATGTGTAGTTAAAACAAAGCTGAACGCTTTTTTTCAGTTCATATGCAAACGTTTGCATAAAAGTATTGCTGATGCATTAGCTTCGTGACACGAAGCCACGTTTGACATGGTTGCAAGAAAAATCGAGGTCTGAATCTACCTGAGATCAAAGTTATTAGCCAGCACGACTGGCGGCCTGCGACAAGGAAACAATATGAGTGAAACACACTCACGACACGTAAAAACCCCAAACAACTCTGTTAGTTTAAACAGTTGAGCAAGAAAACCAAGCGTGTGGTGTCTTACCGTACAGAAAGTACAACTCCTCGAATCCTACATTCTCCAGAACCACGTCTGTCTGATGAAATGCAGACCTGAAGATCGTTTACACGGGCTATGAAGGTCCGACTTTGAGAGTGAGAGTCTTACACCACGAACACATTTCTCCTGAATCTTCAGTGCATACGTGCAGAATCAGTCAAAGCATTTCGATTCCAGCAAAAAAGCCGTAAATTACGAGCAGAGATCTTAAATTCATACCACAGTTACCACAGCGCTAAAGAGAACTCTCAAATTTCATTGGCTACGGCAAACGTCTATTGCCAATCACCTGGTTTTCATTGGTTTTCTCTTTATGACATGCATTGCTGTCACAAATTAAACTCATGTAGCATATATAATCGGTCTCTGTTCTCCTCAGAGTAACTGTCTGTGAGAATATATTTTTAATTAATAAAATCATGTTATGAGATTTAAAACAAAGAATAACCTGAAACCTCAGTTTTCGTTTTGTGCAGGGCTGGAATATGAAAAGAGCGTCCATTTACAATGCGTTTAAGTGGCACATTACAAATAAATTCAGCTACTTTATTGATAAAAGTCTCGTAAACTTTATTTTTACAAGATCATAGTCATAGTACTGACTTCGCATATTCACAAAGTTTGGTCAGTAGAGACAGTGTGACAAATGATAAATGCCCATAATTAACACTTAACGACCAGGTTTGCTTTGCTCAAGCTCTCCCAAATCAAACCTTAAAATGGTCACGGATTATGCGGTAAGATCACGTGCCAAAATAAAGAGGAGCAGTACAGAAAGGATGCCAGAGGGGAAGTGAGATCGTCTCGACTTCAAAACATTGTATCCTTCTCGTAAGCAAAGATCAATGCAACTCCTACAAATGGGTCTAAAAAGTCAACAAAATCATATATGGTATTTCTTTATTATGTGCTTGTACAATATATACATCAGGAAAAATAAATATATGTTTTAACACTTTTCTTAGACATCACTTTAGATTATCAAAAGCACTGTCAACAAATCTGAAGTCAAATCTAAAAAAAAATGTTTTTTAAAAATGAAAACACACACACACATATAATTGAAGTTTCCAGGGCTGATGCTACTGGTCTGTCTCCATCTCAGGGTCAGCAGATGCTTCACCTTCCTTCTGAGGGTCACCAGGCAGGACATCCGTGACTTTCTGTATAAGTTCATCGATCTGTTCTTCTGTCAGTCTTTCCTCACTCTCTTCTACCATCTGTAAGGTAAGTTCATGTATAGGTTATACATGCATCATCCAGCGCTGGCCATTCAGAAATCTATCCTTTTTCTCACCAATTTCTTCCACTAGCTTATTACAGGTGCGCAGATAAAGCCTGGGTCTTTAAGGTACCAAATTGAGAATTTTTTTCCTTATAATAATATTCTTAATATTCTATTATATACAATTTTTCCGTCAAGTATATATTTTGTTTATCTGAAAATATTTTCACATTTACTACTTTCATTGTACACACTGTGTATTCTGGCTCAAGACAGTTACGGTATGTCGAAAAACTCAACTTCAACAATCATTTCAAAATCATCCTACATCGCTGCAGAAGTTTCGACCCAGTCTTTGCAAAGTGAACATGCAAAGATCAAACACCCTTAACATAAAAAAGGTAAAACAACAATATGGGACAATTTTGAAGTTGAGGGATAAAATACGATCAGAGTTTTTCGACATATCCTAACTGTCTTGAGCCAGAATACACAGAGTTCAGGGAGAGCAAGACAAAATGAGGGATTGACATTAAAAGTATATAAATTGTATTATTTTTATGAACATTACAGATCGTTTCACTAGATAATTTCAATTCCTGAAATGTTTTCCTCAAAAAACAATTTCTTTACAACTGAAGAAAGAAAGACATGAACATCTTGGATGACAAGAGGGTGAGCATATTATCTGCAATGCTGGGGAGTAACTAGTTACATATAACAAAATAAATGTAATTGTAATAGGTTACAGTTACTGAGAAAAAATGTGTAATTAAATTACAGTTACATCTGAATTTTTTCACACACACCCACATTTGAATTGACTTTTTTCATAAATTGCATTGACTGCTCTAAAATGAGACACCAATGTTTCAGGAGTTTAGGACACAGAATAAGACACAAGCTTATTTGATAACTGTTTTATTTCCTATTTGGGTTTATGCATATAGTTTATTTTTTAAGATAAATTGTTTTTTCCAAGGCATTGTTAGATGCCTCTCTTTCCTGTCATATCTATGCAAACATTTGATTTCAAAACCAGTATCATAGCTATTAAACAATTTCTTTTTATGATTTAAATCTGTATTCAACCTCAGAATGATCTCAAAGTAAATAAGAGGTGTTAAGTCTGAATTTGTGGTGGCTGTGCTTTAAATTAAATTATTACATGGCTCTGTGGAATGCTTGATTCTGACTGGTCAGTCATGACATTCCAAGGTACGTTATTCCCCAATAACAATTGGTAAAAGCTAATTACAGACTCATCCGGGCAACTTACGTTGGCGCTATACACCTGATAGTTTTTCTTGGTGGAAGTTTTGTGTTTGGTTAGCTAATAAAATATTAAAACTCAGCTCAATATTATGTCTACAATTTCTTTATTCTGTCATCCTGGTATCGCGGACTCACTGCTGCCATTTTGTTTTATAATAAGATTATAAAATAACTAACAAACTAGTACTGTAAGTACTAGTACTAAATTATTTATGTGGTGAAATGTTGTGCAATAAAAGTGGTATGAATGCACTGTATCCCTTAAATGTCTGTCTAGTTTGAACATGCTGCTTGCTAGCAACTGATATCTTCATGGAAGCTTTGGGTTCAAATATTTAAACTCAGATCAGTGTCTAATTATTTACTTTTGTGGCAAGCAGCTGTGTAATAAGTGGGGTAATGAAGCGGGATAAATAAGGATGTATATTATCCCTTACTTATTATAATCTTAATTCAAGTGATAAAGGATTTTTTAAAAGTCTGATAGTAATCAGTGTTAAGTGCTACTGTAAGGTTAACTCTGCCTGGTTTAAATGTTTCAAAATGATTTAGAAATTTAGAAACGTAATCAAATGTAATAATTTACATTTATTTCAAGTTACTTTAATAAAGCAACTACTTATTACATTTTTAATAGAGTAACTTGTAATCTGTAACTTAATACAGTTCCAAAGTAACCTTCCCAACACTGATTATCTGTACAATTTTGTTCTGGAAGTTCTGGAATTTCTAACCAGTGAAGGATTACAAATTTAAGAATCTGTTTAAAATATGCTGATCTTATGCATATTTGTTATAGGTTCCAATATAACAACTGAACTGAAAAAAATATGTATATTGTGACAGTCTAAGAGCAGGCAGCCCAGGCCCTGAGACAGTAACCTTTTGTCTTTATGCAGTTCCTGAGCATCTGGCAGGTTTTCCCAAGTTAAGTGTGAATTCTAAGCTCAAGGTACAACTGTGCCTTTTGTTTAAGCACCTATGCATTTGAATGACACTTGTATGCTAAATAGATCAAGGCTGGGATAAATCTTTAACTGAGCTGTTTTCCTGTACCACATTTGCATGCTTTGTTTAGATTGATTCCACCTCTATGTACTCCTCCCCCTTCAAACTTATATACTCTGCTGTGCTGAGCTTTGAGAAGACCACTTTTTTGAAGACTGCAGTGCAGAGCAGCGAGTATCTGAATAAAGAGAAACTTCTGCTTCAAGATATCCAAAAACGTCTCCTGGTCTCTAAGAAAAAATTCACAACAGTTTTGGTGCCGTGACCCGGATAGAGCTTCTCGCCAGACATCGTTCCAGACTGAATTCCAGAAACTTTTTCAGCTCAACAACGATTAGGTGAGTGTTACTCTATTCAAAGAACCACTACAGACCAGTATATGTGGTTAGCCTCTGCGCTGTCAGAGAAGTGTTAACAAACAGCTGCAGGGTTTGGTTAACAGACTAGTTTTCCTCTATTCAGGTAGAGAAGATTAGCATTACATGCTAATATCTGTTATCCTCTGTTTTTAGGCAGAGAAGATTAGCGTAAAGTGCTAGTAGTTTATGTTCAGGAATCCTCTGCTTTGCCAGAGAAGGTTGAATACATGATAATGTGTATTAACTAGGTTTTCCTCTGCTTTGCCAGAGAAGGTTAACAACAGTTGTTCTGTGTTGACAAATTTATCCTCTGCTTGCCAGGGAGGTGTTAGAAGTGTATTGTTGTGTCAGAAAAACATTACAAAATGTTGAGAAGGAATGCTAGGTTGATTCCCACAACTGAGAAAGGTGGACTAGCTACCCCTTTATGGACAGACAATGAGTTCAAATCATTGTTAGGAGAGCACATGGACTCAATAGTGACAGAGTCAGTCAGATTGGATTTGACAAAGAAATTTAGTATTGATCCAGAAAAAGTATGGTCAATTGAAGAATGCAAAAAGGTACTTGGGGCATGTATCAGAAAGAAAAACATTAAAGGCATTATCTGCTGCCACAGAGAATTTACCTTATCCTTAGCACAAGAACAAGCTCAATGTATTGCTAAGTTAAAAGAACAAAACAAACAACTACAAACTAGAGTGTCCTGTCTCACTAAAAAGGTGGGCCATAACAAGGCCTCAACCAAAAGTGATTCAAAAGACCAACAGTCAGATGAAAGCTATCCTGATTTACAGTCTTTGTGTAGACTAGAGGACAATAGCAATACTGGATTAAGAGATAAAAATGTAAATGCAGTTGAAGTATGTGGAGCGAGAAAAAGGGCTCAGAGTAGGATAGAAGGTGTTGAAACACTTCCATCTGCAACCCCCATACTCCAGTTACAAGCAGTCCATACAGCGCTAGGACCTGAAGATATAGAAAGACTATCCCAGAGCTTACCCTCAGCACGCACAAATTTTTCTGAATTTAGAAGAGCATTGACTAGCAAAATGCGTCTCTACGACATGTCGTTAGCAGAAGTCACACAGCTGATGTCACAAATTCTAACTGAATCTGAATTCAACAGTTTTGAGTCTGCTGTTACTTCTGAACTACAACATGCCAGTAAAGCGGATTTGAGAGAAGGTGTTTTGAAAATTCTAAAGAATATCATGGGACCCAAAATAGACTGGTCCAGAATCACTAACTGTGTGCAAAGGAAAGAAGAAACTGTGAATGAATACAGTGAAAGGTTCTGCCAGACAGCTGTAACTTACAGTGGAATAGTTGAGGATCCTGAAAGTGTGCTAGATGACAAGGGACCCTTAGTCCGCATCTGGTCAGATGGCCTTGTAGCTGAGTACAGAAAAGCCTTGACATTCCTAGATCTAACTTGGTCTAACAAAACTCTCAGAAGTAACCTAGACATGTTAGCTATTTGGGAAAGAGACTCTGATGTTAAAGCAAGAGTAAAGATTGCAGCAGCATCCTTTCAGGTCAACATAAAGAACCAACAGAAAAATAAATGTCCTAAGAGGGAGGGTAATTGTCATTACTGTGGTAAACGTGGACACTGGATGAAAGAGTGTAGAAAAAACAAAAAGTATGTAAGAGAAATGAACAGTGTAAATCAGCTCCTTCTCAGTCTGCTTGCAACGCTGAAGCAGACCCTCCCCACTACACCAGACTCGTGGGGCAGCTTGCTGAGGTGCTAACTGTTAAGGCTGTGAGTTCTTAATCACCCCAGTAATCTACAACAAAGATGAAAAGATTCTTTGCAAATAGAACAAAAGGAAGTTGACTTCCTTCCATTGGGGGACTCTGGTTAAGTACACTCACAGCCAAAAACAATACTACAGCACACTACAGTCACTCACCCCTCCTCTATGGGTTATGATGTTTGCTATGACTGATGTTTCATTAGAGGATGGAGTGATTGCACATTTAAGTTCGCACACTAACTACAGGGACAGACTAGGACACACAGGACAGTGAGGAGCCCAGGGAAGAACCGAAGTGCAACAGGCCTCGGGGGCCAACCCTGCGGTGAAGATTTCCTCATAGGTTTTTCCCCTCATCAGTTTGTCCCCACCTCACTGGTCCATAGGTGTCAAATGACTTAAGACTAGGTCAGCAAAACCACTATACGATCATCAGACTTAAAACCACTATACGATCACTAGACTTAAAACCACTATACGATCAACAGAAGTCTAAATTGTCTATGCATGAATACTGCTGGTCTGCTGTTTCTCTGTTTTCTTGTGTTGCAGGTATGTGTACATGCCATGATGTCTTCAAAAGCAGCATCCTGGAGTAAAGCATCACCTCAGACATCCATGAACAAGATTCATGAGGACAAAGAGTCATCTAAGTGAATCTACGTGGGAAATGGACTACAGAAAACTACACAGCTAGACTACACAGCTATTCAGGCGCCATGGACGTCAGGACTTCCACTCTTACGCTACATGGTTTTCTGTGTCAACATGTAGCTTGTATGACATGTTACCATCCATGTCGTATGTGTCAACAGTTATGGTTCTGAAAAGAACTATTACACCTAATTAAATCTAGGACAAGACACAGATTAAGATATATGAGCCTGTAACTATTTCAAGTTACATGAATGGAAGATGGGGCTTAATGTTAACAAACATAGGCTATAGAATGGATTTATGGAGGTTTAAATTTGAATTATGTGAGAGTTATTAGAACTCTCAAAGGGGGGACTGAAGGATTACAAATTTAAGAATCTGTTTAAAATATGCTGATCTTATGCATATTTGTTATAGGTTCCAATATAACAACTGAACTGAAAAAAATATGTATATTGTGACAGTCTAAGAGCAGGCAGCCCAGGCCCTGAGACAGTAACCTTTTGTCTTTATGCAGTTCCTGAGCATCTGGCAGGTTTTCCCAAGTTAAGTGTGAATTCTAAGCTCAAGGTACAACTGTGCCTTTTGTTTAAGCACCTATGCATTTGAATGACACTTGTATGCTAAATAGATCAAGGCTGGGATAAATCTTTAACTGAGCTGTTTTCCTGTACCACATTTGCATGCTTTGTTTAGATTGATTCCACCTCTATGTACTCCTCCCCCTTCAAACTTATATACTCTGCTGTGCTGAGCTTTGAGAAGACCACTTTTTTGAAGACTGCAGTGCAGAGCAGCGAGTATCTGAATAAAGAGAAACTTCTGCTTCAAGATATCCAAAAACGTCTCCTGGTCTCTAAGAAAAAATTCACAACACCAGTAATCTGAATTTGTTTTTTATGATGCATTTTTTAATATCATTCACATATAACATTGCAAAGCTGCTGTAGGCCAAACTAGAATGTTGTAAGACCACTGTTGCAAGACCACTGTTGCTCAGTGTCTATACATGTACCAGTCTCTCAGATTGCATAAAGATATGAGTGTATTTTTGCTGGGAACATTACTTTGAAAAAATAAGCTGACTGGCAAGATGTCACCATTACAAACAAGCTAGCAGAATGAAGAAATAACTGTGGCGAGAGTATTGTGGAGATTCCAAAAAGACAAAAGGTGGTTAACACCCATAATGAGATCATTGGTTGAAAATGATCTGAGCTGCAGAGATAGTTAGATGTTATGCCGACATTTTGGCTTTGTTGTCTAGACCAATAAAGTCTGGAACTTCTTGACTCAAGAGATTTCTTTGAGAAAAATAAATTGTCTACATTATACACTACCATTTAAAGTGTTGGGGTTTGAATATTTAAAAATAAAAAAATATTACAAAATATAAAACCTTATTTTCTTGTTGTACGTTTTTTTTTATTTATGTGTCTTTTATGCTTACCAAGGCTGTAATTATTTATTCACAAATACAGTAAAAACAGTAATATTGAGATATATTATTTGAAATAACTATTTTCTATTTTAATATATTTCATAGTACAATTTATTCCTGGTAATGCAAAGCTGAATTTTCAGCATTACTCCAGTTACATGATCTTTCAGAAAACATTCTAATATGCTGATTTATTGCTTAAGAAACAATATTATTAATGCTGAAAACAGTGTGTGCTGCTTAAAGGAGAACTCCTTTCATGTCTTTCTGTCTTCAGTTGTGAAGAAATTATGGTTTTTGAAGAAAGCCTTTCAGGATTTTTCTCCATGTAATGGACTTCATTGGTGCCCCGATTTTGAACTTCCCAAAATGTAGTTTAAATGCGGCTTCAAAGGGCTCTAAATGATCCCAGCCAAGGAAGAAGGGTCTTATCTAGCGAAATGATCGGATGATTTTTTTTTTTTCGGAAAATAAATTTTTTAAACTTTTTAGGCACAAAAGCTTGTGTAGCACAGGCTCTGGGATGTGCGTTCACGATGCTACATACTATTGATTCATGTCGAAAGGTCATGGAACTACAGACCCAGTGTTGACAAAGCGAACGCGCAAAGACTAAGAAAGTGCAAGTAACTTTGTAAACGCTGTTTACAAACAAAAATGTACAACGATGTCGTCCTCTCAAGCTGTAGGAGAAAATAAGTTGGAGTTTTTCGCCATACTCAGTACGCAGACAATGAACTTACACGTGATTCGTAGTAGTGATGGGAAGTTCGGATCATTTTACCGACTTGGACCTTTGAATCTCGTTCAGCAAAATGAACGAATTTTTTTAGTTCGTTTTAGCAAAATATAATTAAAATGTTACATGTTACTTCCCTAACATATCTACTGCTTACACAAATGTCAATCGCACTACAAACAAGACAAAACTATAACGCTATAAGAAACAGAAAAGATGAATTCATTGTTTTCCTGGGTCTTTAGTCTATGATTAGCTCAACTCACCTTTTATCTGACAAGTTTTTGGGTTTGAGTCGTTCGTTCATCACGTGACAGCCCCATAAGATAAACGAATATCTGGAAAAACCAGAAGACTCGAAACAGGTGAACTAATTCCAGTACAGAACCAAATAGGATGTTGCGCATGCGCGACTGAACGAATCACTCCCCGAGACACATTAAAGATTCGTTCAAAATGAAAGAATCGTTCAAGAACGACCCATTACTAATTCGTAGCATCGTGGACGTGCATCCCAGAGCCTGTGCTACTTGAGCTTTTGTGCTTAAAAAGTATACAAATTGTTATTTTCCAAAAAAAATGCATTTAAATTACATTTTGGAAGTTCAAAATCGGGGCACCAATGAAAGACATGCACATCTTGGGTGACAAGGGAGTGAGTAAATTATTTTTAGATTGTTGTTCTGGAAGTGGAGTTCTCCTTTATTGTTTTTTGTGGAAACTGAGATACATTTTTTTCAGGATTCTTTGATAAACAGAGATTAAATTAACAACACTTTTGTTACATTATAGATGTCTTTACTGTCACTTTTGATCAAGTTATGCATCATTACTCAATTTTTAAAAGAATTACTGACCCAAACTCTTAAATGGTAGTATAACATTCTTAGTACTCTGTACAAAATGGACAAAGATGTAAACAAGAAGAAATGGTATCAAAAAAAGGTATGAAAAGTTTTTTTTTTACCAGCTGGATTTCAACAGCAGTCTGAGGTCTATGGTTAAGGAGCTGCAACTTCTCTGCTCTTTAAAGAGGAACAGAAAAAAAGAACCAGCAGTCTGTCAACGTTTGTCAAAGTCTAAAAATAGGTTGAATTAATACTAGACTCAACAACATCAGCAACATCACATGACAAAACTTCACAATGATACATCTTGAACTAAGAATTACAAAGTGGTTGTAATACACTGTATTTTGTGTCATACTGTTTGTGACAGCTCTACATCAGTGTTTTCCACAATAAAACAAAGCATTTCGGTGCAAAACAAGGAATAAAAAAGAATGTTTTCTGTAACTCACTTAGTGAGCTTGTGAGGCAGCATAGCAGTGAGGAACTCCTTCACAGTGTCTGGATTCTGATGAACACATGGTGTTTTGGAGAGGTACTTCAGGGTCTATTGAGGCAGAGACAACAAATGTTAAAGGGCACGACTGAGCAACCCTGTCTGAAGGTTAGAAAGAAAAACAATCTTTCATAGACAGAAAAATTTAAATCATCTTTGTTTAAAAGATGTTTCAAATCACATCAAAAACAAGCACCTCATACATGATGGTGTTGAGATTCTGCTGTCCGGCACTGTGCTTATTTTTAACCATCTCCTTTCTTTTTTCTTTTAGGTCTGTCAGCAACTGATAGACCTGGTGGAGCATAGAGCACTTGTATAGTCATGAATAAACTGAACAACAAAGATTTTACTTGACATTTACAACAGGCATGTTGATAACACACACTTAGAATTGAATAACACACAAACAGATCCAAAATTAATCTAAAAAGGTTCAAAATACATACTGACCTCAAAATTGCTTAGCATAGCAGCATTGGCATCTCTCCTTTAAAACAAAATGTTAAAAATTAGAATGAACTAAAACTGTATTTTAAAAGACACTATAATAGACCTGGCAACAAGTTGCATTTTATGCATTTGCAATTTGTGTGTGTCAGATCAATGGGAAGCTCCAAACGAAAGGCATTATCTGTATATTAAAAAAAAATGTGAATAAACAGTAATTATTTATTTTAATCTGTCACTATTTGGAGAGCTCAAATGGTGACAAGAACCCGGCTGTTTTTGGTGGACACCATTTATCAAAGGGACCTTTAGCCAAGGTGTTACAACATTAATTTTAAAATATGAGAATATTAATATTCCTCTTTTTAGTAGCTTTCAGTGTGTACTGCTTTCCAAGTCATATAACCAACCGTGCTTTACTTCCCTTTTATGTTTACTTCTTGTTTTGAATTTCCCAAATCTATCTCGATATTAATCAATTACGACCAACATGTATTCTGAAGATAATACATCATCTTTACACGCAAGATATCTTCCATCAACTGTTGGTAAGTACATATTGTTTTAAACAGATCCACTACTTAGATCAGCTCATCATCAATTTTATCTGAGCTTTATGGCTAAAACTACATCATATGTGTAATTTTAGAGGACCATCATCAAATAATTAATATGCAAGAGAAACCACGTGAACCGCATATTCTCGTCATTTTATTGTACGTTAAACTTGGAAAATTGTCTTTTTAATAAGAACGCCCTTTTGGGACTATTTTCACCAAAAGATTATTATTATATGGCTTGAGTTTGACTGTAAAAATATAAAGGTAAATTAGACCGCTTACACTTCCATTCTGCTTGCCTTGTTGGTTCGACTACTAACAACGGTCCGGTGAGAAAACGAAGCTGTCTGTTAAACGTTCCCACCCAGTTGTCATGTTCAAATGTGTTAAATATTCCTGTAAATATTGTTGTTCACAAATATTTAATAAATAATTTTAAATAATATAGACGGGATGTTAATAAAGACTATAACGTTTATGAATCCCACAAAAAAATCTCAGCATTTAATCCTATCAATAAATCACGATATTGGACGGTATTGTTGTGGATTTATTACTATATTAAAATACCGAATAAAATGCTATATAAAACTTTAAAACGTTATATTTCATTGCTATAATATTATGAAAAAACAAACAAACCGTCAAACAAAATAATTTCAGATAGTATTACAAAACTATGCTCCAAAAATAAATAAATAAAAGGTACACAAGAAGGAAGTACACAAGCTATTGTAACTTAAAAAAAAAAAAACTAATAAGAACAAAACATATTATACAAACAAGAGTACATATATCCTTACATGTTTGGGGTAATGCAGATATATGAACAAATACAATGAGTAAATAAAAAACAAGAACATTCTGGCAGGGACTACGGATGAAAAATAGCCTTTGGCTAATTCTGATGCATTTACAGAAATGTTTTATTGTTAACTAAAAAAATAAAATAAAATAAATAAATAAATAAATAAGAAAAAAGAGAAAGACTTTTACATTAACCACTTGTAATTATTAAAAAGCTGTATATTTGTTTATGTATTTATTGCTTTTAAATGTGTACTTTTTTTCTGTTTTTTCCAAATATATTTTAAGACCAACTTAAAATTGTTCACAATTTGGTTATTTATCATTACATTTATTTTATATATACATAGTAATGGGCAAGAATAATAATCAAATCAAACATAAATATAAAAATTACCATCAAATGAAAAACATTTTACCATGATATCAGCTTCTACAAAATTAACAGAAATCATCGCTTTTTTAAATTATTAAGTTCTTTATAAAATATTTGTGACATAAATGATTAATAGTTTCAGGGGAAATGTTACAAAACGAGCTACTGTAACTGCTCGGTTTAATAACAAAAGCACATAGCGCCATCCACCAGTCAAAACAGTAACTGCAAGCGTAGCTAGGCTTGGGTATTTGAGGTGATTTGTTCTCTAAAATGAATGACAGCTCCTGAAAAACGGCGCTTTAGATTTTGGTTGGTTCCCGAGGGCCTAATTAGCATATTATGGGCGGTCTTTCGCGTTCCCAAAATAAACGCAGAGGAAATACAGGTTGCGATACTGGATGTGCAGCGGCTTACAGTTATTCATTCTTATGTATCGGTGAAACCAACTGGAACTGATTTTGCCATTTAATTGTCCGACATTTCCTGTTTCTTTTTTCATCACAAGCTTTACTTTTCGGTTTGCTCATCGTACATAAAGACTGCTTGAGACTGTTCCAATGGCAAGTGCAGAGGTAAATATCGCTCATCTTTCTAAAGTCTTTCTGATTTTTTGGGGATTTTGTGAGTGTGTGTGTATCATATGCTTTCTAAACCTGTCAGAAACAGCGAGCCGTGATTTACCGAAATGTTTTTTTTTTATTATTTTGTGTTAAACAGGGAAATAAACTATGGGGTGGTCGCTTTGTGGGAAACACCGACCCTATAATGGAAAAGTTCAACGCGTCAATCGCGTATGACCAGCGCATGTGGGAGGCTGATATTAAGGGGAGTAAAGCATATGTCAAAGCTTTGCAAAAAGCAGGTCTGGTCACGCAAAACGAGATGGAACAGATCGTCACAGGACTTGACAAGGTAATTTAAAAATAATCCACTACATTACCTTACAGGTGTGTTCTTTTACGGTGTCATGTTTCTCATGAACTTTTTTTGTTTGATTGTTTGTTTGTTTTTTTACCCTCGAACTATGTATGATGCTGCTTTGTAAATATTTAGCAGGATACTGTATCATAGTCCATTCCCCCTTTGACATCAAAGCTTAATACATAACGGACAAAAAATATGCCCTGACACAGACACATACTTTACACAATTACAAGAGACATGTGACAGTGCTGATGATGCCTTTTGTAAACTTAGCTAACTGCCATTCAACATGTGACATTCTGACAACATATACAGTAGGCCAAATAAAAGAGACTGGGGCTAGTTGTCACACTTGAGTATTTGAATTTCAGTTACTGACCAAGAAAAAAGACAAACATTCACCAGACATTGACCATGGCCCGCAATTTAAATAGCAAAACAGTTATGAAACATCAGAAGGTACAAAAATATTAACTCATTAACTCAAATAGTTTAATGTATAAATTTAAAACACATAATTTGTGACAGCGTACCAAAATAAAATGTAATTATTTTTGTTCTGAGAGTATAGATTAACCATTTAGATAGTCTATATAGTTTTTATCTCTATATTATGACAGCATTTTAGTTTCATGTTAAGTAAATAAATAAATAAATCTATCATTGTATAAATGACAGAGAATAGTATATAACATTATAGTATAATATAACATAATATATACATTTTATGGTTAAAAGTTAATATTGACAGTCAACTTCAATTAAAAAATAAATAAATAAATAAAAATAAAAACTGCCCAACAGCCATTACAATATAAGATGATTTTAGAATTTTAGATTGGAGGATAAAATTCACAAAAATGTTCATTATTCTAATAATGTATTTAAAACCAACAAACATCTACCAGAGAAAACACAACTTTTTATAATGAAACTATTAATATATACCTTATTGTTACTTCAGTGTTATTTTAGTATCATTGAGGTGTTATAGTGTTTATAAATATTTTGAATTCGTTTTTAATATTTTATATATGTTTTTATTATATATATATATATATATATATATATATATGATTTATTATATATATATATAATAATATATTATATATATATGATATATGATATATGATTATATATATATATATATATATATATATTATTATTTTATTTTTATTTTAATTTGTTAAAAGTTTGTGATTTTTTTGTGTTTTTGTCATTCTTAGTGTGTGTATATAGTTTATATATTTTTTTGTCTTCAGTTTTAGTTATTTTAGTACAATTTTAGTATAAACTTAGACTAAATAAAAATCTTCTTCAACTTTTAATTTAAATTAGGTTTAAGTTTGTTTTATTTTTAGTTTTTTACAGTTTTAGCTTTATATAATTACTGCTGTTCAAACGATTAATCGCGATTAATCGGATCCAAAATAAAGATTTTTATTGTATATATATGTGTGTACTGTGTATATTTATTATGTATATATAAAGACACACACATACAGTATATGTTTTGAAAATATTTACATGTAAATTTTCATGTATTTATTTATATTCATGTAATTTACATTATAATTGTTATATTTATATCTTTATTATATTTTTCTTAAATATATGCATGCATGTGTGTGTATTTATATATACATCATAAATATACATAGCACACACACATATATTATGTACACAGCAACATTTATCTTGGATGCGATTAATCCCAGCATTAATAAAAACAACCCTGAGCTCAGACATTTTGATTCATTGTCACATTATAAATAACTGAGGTCTTTAAAAATATCTTTAACAGGTTTTTGATGAATGGTCCAAAGGGGAGTTCAAGATCAAACCAGGAGATGAGGATATCCACACAGCCAATGAACGCAGGCTGAAGGTCAAAATAAAACACTTTCCTCATTAGTTCTATCATTTACTTTTATGGAATAAAAATGTTACAGGAACCAAAAATTAGACGATGTTCATGTCTTCTTTTAAAGGAATTTATTGGTGATCCAGCTGGAAAGCTTCACACAGGCAGGAGCAGAAATGATCAGGTTTAAATTTAGTGATTTGTCACATGATATTTGCAAGCATAGAGGCTTTTGACTGAACTCATTATATTTGTTGGATAGGTTGCAACAGATATGCGCCTCTGGCTGCGTGACGCTATTACAACTCTGAAAGAGCTAGCTTTGCAGCTTGTCAGCACTATGGTGGAAAGAGCTGCAGTGTAAGAATGCTCAATTATCATGTGGAGATCTGACTAATGTACAATTGCCAAACACTCATTCCATACTATTCTTTTTTGTCCATCCAGAGAGATTGAAATCCTGTGCCCTGGATACACTCACATGCAGAGGGCCCAACCAATCAGATGGAGTCACTGGATTCTCAGGTACATTTCAGTACAAGTATCTTAATTATGTTTTACTCAAAGCAAAGTGTCAGTTGTTGTGACCTTGTATATATGAACTTCATCCTGTTGATACATATGCCTGGTCACAATTGTTCAACATTCATTGTTTCTCACAGTTATGCATCAGCAATAAGCAGAGATGTTGAACGGCTGAATGACATCAGGAAACGTGTCAATGTGCTGCCCCTAGGAAGGTTAGTTTTGTGTACATACAATACTGAAATATTTTTTAAAGAATTCTGTGATGCCCGTTGAAGTGTTGAGTTTATTTTACTAGAAATACATTAAAAACAGTATCAATATTTTGAAATAACTGTACAATTTAAAATAACACTTTTCTATTTGAATATATTTTAAAATATAATTTATTCCTGTGACAGCAAAGCTGAATTTTCAGCATAATTACTTCAGTCTTCAGCATCAAACAGAAATCAGAAACCTAATATGCTGATTTGCTGCTCAATAAATATTTTTTTATTATTTTCAGAGTTGTGCTGCTTAATATTTTTGTGGAAGCTGTGATAAATTTTTTTTCTGGATTATTTAATGACAGAAAGTTCAAAATAACAGCATTTATTTGAAATCTTTGGTAATTCATCATTATAGATGTCTTCATGGTCCTTTTTTTTAATGCATCCTGGCTAAATAATAGTTTTAATTGTACTGACCCTAACTTTTGAACGATACTGCACACACTTTTTATTATATTTTGAGATACATTGACATACAATATGTATTTGCCTTGCAGTGGAGCCATTGCTGGGAATCCCTTCAACATTGACAGAGAACTTCTTCGTCAAGGTTGACATATTTTATGAATTTGCTTTTCTATTAAGTTTATTTGTTTTCCCATGCAAATAGATAAGGAAGTCCACTTCCAGAAGAAAAATGTACAGATAATGTACTCACTCCCTTGTCATCCAAGATGTTCATATCTTTCTTTCTTCAGCTGTAAAGAACTTATGTTTTTTAAGGGAAACATTTCAGGAATTTTCTCCATATAATGGACTGATATGGTGCCCCGATTTTGAACTTCCAAAATGCAATTTAAATGTGGCTTTAAACGGTCCCAACCGAGGAAGAAGGGTCTTATCTAGCAAAACGATTGGTTATTTTCATTAAAAAAATACAATTTAAATACTTTTTAATCTCAAATGCTCATCTTGCCTTGCTCTCCCTGAACTCCCTGTGTATTCTGGCTTAAGACAGTTATGGTATGTCGAAAAACTCCAATCGTATTTTCTCCCTCAACTTCAAAAATCATTTTAAAATCATCCTACATCGCTACAGAAGTTCTGACCCAGTCTTTGCAAAGTGAACATGCAAAGAAGATCAAACACCCTTAACCAAAAAGGTAAAACAGCAATATAGGACGATTTTGAAGTTGAGGGAGAACATGAGATGGGAATTTTTCGACACTCCCTAACTGTCACGAACCGGAACAAAAACAGTTCAGGCAAAGCAAGACAAGATGAGCGTTTGACATTAAAAAGTATATAAATTGTATTATTTTTATGAAAATAACCAATCGTTTTGCTAGATAAGACCCTTCTTCCTCAGCTGGCATCGTTTACAACCGCATTAGGATCGTTTGAAGCCGCATTTAAACTGCGTTTTGGAAGTTCAAACTCGGGGCACCATAGAAGTCCATTATATGGAGAAAAATGGTGAAATGTTTTCCTCAAAAAACATAATTTCTTTATGACTGACGAAAGAAAGACATGAACATCTTGGATGACAAGGGGGTGAGTACATTATCTGTCAATTTTTGTTTTGGAAGTGGACTTCCTCTTTAATGATTTGTGAAATATGTTCCTGTGATATATGTTTGTGTATACAGGTCACCTATTTGAATTTTTTTCCATCTGATCCCCTCAATCACTTCCTAGAACTAAATTTTGATAGTATCAGCATTAACAGCATGGACGCTACTGCACAGAGGGATTTTGTTGGTATGTATGAAAATGCTGCAAAAATCATCTCAGAGTATGATAATTAACACATTTTACATGCAAAAAATGAAAATTCTGTCATCATTTATTGACCCTGAAGTCGTTCCAAACCTGTATGGCTTTAATTCTTTGTAAGAAGATCTTTTTAAAAATGTCACTGTGCTTTTTTGCACCATTAAAAAGAAGCCAATGATAACCAAAACTATTACTATGATAACCAAAAAATTACCAACATTCTTCAAAATATCTTCTTTTATGGTTAATAAAGAATGCAATTCAGATTTACATCAACATGAGGGAGAGTAAATGATCACAGAATTTTCTTTTTCGATGAACGACCTGTTTAACTGAATGTGATGTATGTTTTTGGACAGCTGAGTTTCTCTTCTGGGGATCAATGTGTCTCACACACCTCAGCAAGATGGCAGAGGATCTGATTTTATACAGTACGAAGGAGTTCTCCTTCATTACTCTGACTGATGCATACAGGTGAGGACAGCACATGATTCATAATAGGAAGTGACAGCAATGATCAAAATATTTCACATTGATTGAAATTCTCTCACGGTTCTCAACAGGCTATCCATGTGCCGTTGACAAATAAAAGCTCTGGGTCAAATTCCTATCCCATTACTGTCATACATAACAAACAAACATAAATTTCATCAAAGAATCCTGAAAAAACTAAATCACCCTGCTGAAAAATCCAGCATAAACCAGCATGGATTCCAAGCTGGTCCAGATTGGTTTATGCTGGTATAATGCTGGTACAGGTTGGTTAATGCTGGTATAGTGTTGGTCCAGACTGGTTTATTCAATTCAATTCAATTCAAGTTTATTTGTGTAGCGCTTTTTACGATACAAATCATTGCAAAGCAGTTCTACAAAAAATTAAAATTTTTACAATATATTTAGTAGTGGCTTACTAGTGGTGACTATGTCAAGTTGACATACATATGGCAGAGATGAATGGGTAATATGATCATATTTTCTTGACCTGGTAAGGACTCTAGCAGCTGCATTTTGGACAACCTGTAGCTTGTTAATTGAAGATGCAGGACAACCACCTAGCAGTGCATTACAATAGTCCAGTCTCGAGGTCATGAATGCATGAACTAGTTTTTCTGCATCAGAAGCACGTAACATATTTCGTAGCTTGGCAATGTTTCTAAGATGGAAGAATGCTGTTTTTGCAATGTGAGAAGTATGCTGTCTAATATAACACCCAAGTTTTTGACTGTAGAGGAAGTAACAGTACATCCGTCTAATTGCAAATTGTAATCCAAGAGATTCTGTTTATGGTCTTTTGGTCCAATAAGTAAAATCTCTGTCTTCTCTGAATTTAATAGGATAAAATTATTGGTCATCCAAACTTTTATATTTTTAACACACTCTGTTAACTTCGATAATTTAGAAGTTTCATCTGGTCATGTTAAGATATAGAGTTGAGTATCATCAGCATAACAATGGAAACTAATCCTGTGTTTTCTAATAATATTACCAAGGGGCAGCATGTATATTGAAAATAGCAGAGGGCCTAGGACAGATCCTTGTGGCACTCCATACTTTACTGGTGATAACTGAGATGACTCCCCATTTAAATAAACAAAGTGGTAGCGATCGGACAGGTAGGATCTAAACCATCTTAAAGCCTGCCCTTGAATACCCACATAGTTTTGTAGTCGATCTATGAGTATGTCATGATCTATAGTGTCGAACGCAGTACTAAGATCAAGTAAAACTAGCAATGAGATGCAGCCTTGGTCTGACGCAAGAAGCAAGTTTATGCTGGTTAGTGCTGGTATAGTGTTGGTCCAGGCTGTTTTATGCTGGTTAGTGCTGGTATAGTGCTGGTCCAGGGTGGTTTATACTAGTATAGTGGTGGTCTAGCTGGTGGACCAGCATATTCATGCTGTTCTCAAGCAAAATGGTTCTGGTGATGCTGGTTCACCAGCATGGTCTTGCAGGGTTTAGTATCAGTAGGCCAGCTGTCTGTATGCAAGCAGTGTTTTGGGGACAAACATAGTTTTTGATTGCTTATTTCTCTATTTAACACATTAATGATGCAAAGTAAAAACAATATAATGTTAAAACATATCATTTATTAAATTATATGATAACTTTGTAATTTCTTTTGCTTCCTCCACTGGAAGTAGAACTGAAAAATTTAATTGCTTTAATTATGATTACATTATTAATAATATCACTTGTAAACTGGTAAAATGGTAATGGTCTCCTGTACACTGCATAACAAAAACATTTAGAGATATGAAAATTATTAAACGTTTACTGAATTCAACCAAAGTCAATGGCCAAGTGCCTGATCACCATAGTGGTGACATACTTCAGTAACCTTTACACATGTACCATATGAAAGAAATAAGGCCAAACTTGTTTGCAATAAGTGAACAAGGTAATGCTGTTTTGGAGTTGTTTAATCATCCTCTGGTGATATTGATTTCATCTATGGCTGTGTGGCTGTAAGTCAGTTGTAGTTGTTGTGTTTCTGCTCATCTCTTCACTTTCTTCTGTTCTTGCTGTTCCTCTTATTCTCAGTGATTCTGCTAGTTTTTACACTGATTCAATGCTACTTTTAGGACCATATGAAAACTGAGTAGTGTTTGTTTAACACTGGGGATTTTACTGTGTAAACATGTAACCAGCAACATGTGTTTTCCTTCATTAAATAACTTTAAATTAATTTAGAAAATTGTCTTTGTGTTTACAAACTACAAACACACACTAAGACATGTGATATGTAACACATGCAAGTTCTGTAGTGGTCTTGCTGGGATTATAGCAGCACCCAATAGACAACAAATGCTGGTCCACCAGCACACCAGCATCCCAAGCTGCTCCCAGCATGCAAAACATACCTTATGCTGGTCCACCAGCACACCTGCTTACCGTGCTGGGGACCAGCAATCAGCATCCCATGCTCGGATCCAGCAAACCAGCAACCAGCATCCAATTCTGGTCCCAGCATGCAAAACATACCTTATGCTGGTGACCAGCAATGCTGGATTTTTCAGCAGGGCATT
The DNA here is from genome assembly GCA_012976165.1 of Labeo catla. NCBI lineage: Eukaryota > Metazoa > Chordata > Actinopteri > Cypriniformes > Cyprinidae > Labeo > Labeo catla. Next base: position 1,162,042 of record VONZ01000136.1, on the reverse strand, counting down.
GAATGATTTTCACTAAAATATTAACCTTCACAACTAGAGGTCGACCGTTGTATCGGTTTTGCCGATTAATCGGCACCGATAGTTGATTGGCGGAACTATCGGTTATTGGCAAAAATCCATGCCGATACTTTTTTCTGGGTTGGGTCCGTTGCTGGAGCGGCTGAGAAGGTCATCATTATACAGCAAAGTCCCTATAGTCTTTGTTATACAGTACGAGAGCGGCCTCTAGTGGCGGAAATCACTGACAGCACGTGCCGTTTGTTTAGACACGTGACACTGCGCGCTGCACAGAGTGGGACACTTTAAAGGTGGATTTAAAACATCAGCAACAAAACGGTGTGTACAGTATACTGTAGTGCATGTTTTCATGTCATTACTAAGCAATGAATTTGTTGACTAGATGCTGCATTAGTGGAGAAAGGACAGCAGTATACTTTTGCCCGTTTGGTGATGAAATAAAGTCTTGTAGCCACCTGAATTGAACGCGACGCATCCAGTGTGTGTGATACCGGATAGCTGCGAGTTCTTCTAGGTTGCATTTTTGCCCGTTGTTTTATAATGGAATATAATGTTCTAGAATAGAAGCAGTTAAATTGTAAAAGTACACAATTTCAAGACTGTGGCTTTTGTGTAGATATTTAAAGATGGCAATCTTTAGCTTGATTGTTGATGTAATGGTAACACTTTTCAATATGAGTCCATTTGTAACATTAAGACTGTAGAATAGAAGTGTGATTAATCGGTATCGGCCAGTGTGGTCCAACCTAGTTATCGGTATCGGTAAAATCCAATATCGGTCAACTTCTATGCACAACTGTTTTCATCATTGATAATAATTAAAAATGTTTCTTGAGGAGCAAATCAGCATGTTAGAATTATTTCTAAGGGATCATGTGACACTGAAGACTGGAGTTAATGGCTGCTAAAATTCAGCTTTGCTACCACAGGAATAAAATACATTTTTAAATATATTAACATAGAAAGCAGTAATTCTAAATTGTAATAATATTTCACAATTTTGCTGTTTTTACTGTATTTTTAATTAAAAAAATGAAGCCTTGATGTACATAAGAGTGGTTTGAACTCTAGAGGGCCTCATAATACGTCATAAAGTCACAGAAGACCAATCATTAATTTGAAGCCCTTGGGTTAACAGCACTTTTCCTTACATTACTACCATGTTCTACATTATATTCACACCGCTTGTCACGCACGCACATTTCCATCGTAAAACTACTGGAGCTGCTGGCTTGAGCTTTAGGCAGATTTGCAAATTACGTCATTCAAATGACTTCTATAGTACAATTGCCAAGAAATGTCCACATTGAACTGAGTACACATGTACCTGCTTACGTCATCACACGTTCTCCATTGTTAAAACATAAATGTTTAATACTATAATTCTTTATGGCCTGTGAAATGTTCTGCCTGTTAACATTAACTTGTTTATCTTTATTAACTACAAACTGGTTGTTGCAGAGCTGGTACTGACCTTAGTTAAATAGTAAATGTTTACTTAGTAATAACTGTTCCCTATTTATTAACAACCATTGGAAAAGCTGGCTATCTGCCACGGAGTGCAGGATTCAGTGTGTTGTCTTAACTGGTGGATGATACTCAACACAGTAGCCTCGAGACACAGATACTGTGAACACGAGCTGGCTGATGTGTACTGTGGGATTCAATCCACTTCTGCTTTGTATGTTGCCTAGTGTGAGTTGTTAATCAGAGCTGTTGTGTTTATGTTTGTGAGAGCAGCACTGGGAGCAGTTTAATGCCTCAGAAGAAGAATGCAGACAGCCTGGAGCTCATCCGCAGCAAAGCAGGACGAGTGTTTGGCAGAGTAAGATAAAGCACCGAGTAATGAAGCCAACCCGAGACACCAATACTGGCCTAGAAAGATACTTGCGTAATTTAAATAATCAGCCTTATGATTAAGGTCAATCTATGGGAAATGTCAATTTAATGCTATTCATGTAGGGATGCACAATATTATAGTTATCAGTTATTGAGTAATAACTATTTAATAGTGCATGTTTATTTCTTCTGTTTTTAAATTTAGATTATCTTTAGTTTAAATTGACTTTAGTTTTTAATGTTTTATTTTTAATTTATTTATACAAAATAGTGTAGTGTTTTAATATCGTCTATTTATCGGTTATCGGTTTTATTTAAATTGTTAAAAATAATAATACAATTTTCATAGTATTAAAAATAATATTTTAAATATTATTTAATACAATTAATACGAACATACTCAATAGATAAAATATATATTTTAATATTGCTTATTATTGTTTATCAGCCATAAGATAAAAATATTAATCATCCCTAGATTGTTAAAGAAAAGTTATAATATTAAAAGGAAAATAATATTTGAAATATTTTAAAATAAAATTAGCAACATAATTATTTATTTAGACAAAATAATATATTTTCATATTTTCTATTTATTGGTTATCAGTTTTATTTAAAAAAAAATAATAATAAAAATAATAAAATAGTAAAAAGATTTTAAAGATTTAAAATAACAACAATAATAATAACCCAGTATTAAACATAACATAATATTTTAAATGTTATTTAATACAATTAATACAAATTGACATACTAAACAGAAAAAACATTTATTGGTTATTGGTCATAACATGAAAATATTTATCTTAAATATTATCTTACTGGCTAGAATTTTATAAAAAATATTATAACATTAAAAGTAAAACAATATGTTAAATATTATTTATTAATAGTTAATTTATTTAGACAAAATAGTATAATATTTTAGTATTGTCGGTTTATTGGTTATCAGTTGTATTTAAATTAAAACAAGATTTTAAATAATAATAATATTAATAATATCACAGTATTAACAATAAAATAATATTAAAAAAATATTTAATACAATTAATTAATAAATCGGTTAATAAATTGACATACTAACAGACAAAATAATATATTTTTATATTGCCCATTTATTGGTTATTGGCCATAACATGGATATATTTATCTGCTTACTGGCCAGAATTTTCATCCATCCCTAGATTAATTATAAAGAAATAAATTACAGATATTTAAAATAATATTTTAAATATTTTATAAAATTGAACAACAACAACAAAAAACTAGACAAAACAGTATAATATTTTAATATATCGGTTTTATATAAAATGAAAAAAGATTTAAAAGAAGATTTAAAATAATAATAATAGTAATAAAAATAAAAGTATCACATTATTTGAAATAAAAATAAAAAATTTTATTATATTTAATACAATGAATACAATTTTACATACTTAACAAACAAGTAGTATAATACTTTAATATCGCCTTAGCATTAAAAAGTAAAGTGTTCGCTTATTGACCAGAATTTTCATATGAGTGCATACCTAGATTAATTTTAAGGAAAATAATATGACAAAAATGTACTTTCTATTTTTTTTATATTTACTAATATAAACAACATACTTAATCATACTGCACAAAGGTAAGATAGGGTAAGATAACAATTTTTACATCAAAAACCTTCAGGTTTTGTCTAATTTAAAATTCATTGTAATACAGTGTGCAGGGTTTCTGATGACTCTCAAGGGCCTACCCAGCTCATACAACAAAGACCTACAGGTATGTCCTTGACAGACAGAAAATATGATTATTTTATAACATTTTAAGCATTTTCTGAATATATGTTTTGTCACTGCAGGAGGATAAGGAGGCCATGTTCGACACATTCGATACAGTACAAGCTGTGCTGCAGGTGGCAACAGGTGTCATTTCAACTCTAAAGGTGAAAAACAGGTTATAACACAACAATAGCTTATAAAACTTAAGTTAAATAGTAAGTGGGTGAAATGCAGAAAGAGACGCAGACGTGTCTGAGCATGCCGCTATTCATTGTTAAGTCTAAAATGTGAGCAATTTAAGTAAGTGTTGTTTAATTTCTTTTATTCATTGGCGAGTGCTAGATCTTAAGCACTCATACTTTACGTTCCTCAGGTCAACCAACCAGTGATGGAAAGGGCCCTCAGCCCAGATATGTTGGCCACTGATCTTGCTTACCATCTGGTCAGAAAAGGAGTAAGTCCATCAGCATGCAGTTTTAAGATTTTGCCTGTTTGTAGAGCTGAATGAAATCTGATATATATACATATATATCGTAGATGCCTTTCAGAGAGGCCCACGGTTGTGCTGGGAAAGCTGTTTATATTGCTGAAAGTAAAAACATCCATCTGTCCCAACTCACTGTAGAGGACCTTCAAACTGTCAGGTAGGCAATCACATTCAAACTAAAAGCACATGTAACAGTATATGAAATAGTTGTTTTTTTATTCATTATTTTGTTTCTTTATCTCCAGCCCTTTGTTTGACAAGGACGTGTGTTCAGTGTGGGACTACAACAAAAGTGTTGAACAGTACAGCGCCCCCGGTGGCACAGCCAGGTCTAGCGTCACAGCACAAATTGAGCACTTTAGAACCTGGTTACAGGCGCAAAAACAGAAACCGTAGTCTAGTTTCTACAAAGGTCAGTAGTAGGTGCTCTTTCACAGATGAATTTGGCATGTAATGCCTGCATGTTACATATAAGTAAACTCAGAGTCTTTCAAAATGAAAGTCTTTATGATTTTTATTATGACAAACAATGTGTACAATGAAATATAGTTGCAACTAAATAAAGAATTTGTGTAGTCACTTCATTTTTAACTTTTATTACACACCTTTGGAACATTAATTATGTACAATTTACACTCCACATGCCCTGCTTATGTACACAATTTGTTTTACATGTTTGTGTGAAGTTCATTAAATCACAGCCATATGAAACACTCTATTTACAGACAGATAAACATTAGAACGTTTTACAAATTGCCATTTTCAGGCTTGGTAAATCATGAAAATGTTATTAAAATGTTGTAAGTAATGGAAAAGTCATTGAAATATACATTAAATCATTTAAATGGAAGATCAGAAAGCTTCAAGTGAGCCACATTCCACAAATCCCCACAAATCCCAAGATGTTTATACACAAGTATAATTATTGGTACGATGACATATAAATGGAAATCCTTCGCAGCAGATATCTATAAAATTATTTTAAAATACTATAAATCCAGTAATTGTGAACAACCACAAAAAAGTAATGGAATTGGATAAGAATACTGAAATGATCAAAGCCAGAGAAAGCTGCCACGACTGAAGGAGAATATCTGAAGACATGAAAAGAGCTACCATCGCTGTTGAAAAATCCAACATATGCTGGTTAGGTATGTTTTGAAGCATAGCTGCTGATTTAAATAAGTTTACAAAACTTTGCTGATAATTTACTCACCCCCTTGTCATCCAAGATGTTCATGTCTTTCTTCAGTCATAAAAAAATTATGTTTTTTGAGGAAAACATTTCAGGAATTATCTCCATATAGTGGACTTCAGTGGTGCCCCAAATGGTGCCTAAACAAATTGACAATTTATATACTTTTTAACCTCAAATGCTTGTCTTGTCTTCGTCTCTGCGATGCGCATATGTAGTCTGTGTAATCCGGGTTAATATGGTTAGGGTATGTTGAAAAACTACCGTCTCATTTTTGTCTTCAATGTCAAAATCGTCCTTCATCGCTGTTTTACCTTTTTTTGTAAAGGGCGTTTAATCTTCTTTGCATGTTGACTTTGTAAACACAGGGTCGGTACTTCTGCAGCGATGTAGGACAATTTTGAAGTTGGGAAGAAAAGAGATAGGAGTTTTTCTACCATATTAAACCGGGAAAAAACAAGTTCACGCAGATTTAGACAAGACGAGCGTTTGAGGTTTAAAAAGTATATAAATTGTCAATTTGTTTAGAAAATGACAGATTGTTTTTCTAGATAAGACCCTTCTTTCATGACTGGGATCGTTTGGGGCCATTTGAATCTGCATTTAAACTGCATTTTGGAAGTTCAAACTTGGGTGCACCATTGAAGTCCACTATATGGAGAACATTACTGAAATTTTTTCCTCAAGAAACATAATTTCTTATCAACTAAAAAAAAAAAAAGAGACATAAACATCTTGGATGACAAGGGGCTAAGTAAATTATCTTCATTTTTGTTCTGGAAGTGAACTTCTCCTTTAAGCTGGTCCTAAGCTGGTCCTGAGCAGGAGCTAGTTGCTTAGGACCAGCATATGATCAGCTAAGAACTAGCCTAAACCAGCTCAAACCACCAGCCATGCTTCAAAACATACCTAACCAGCATATGGGCCATTCTATAATTAGGGGTACATTTAGAATTTGACAATGTGAAGAAAAAAGTTTTCCTTTTTCCCAAAAATGGCCTTATGTAACTGCTTTGAAACAATCTATATTGTATAAAGTTCTATTTAAATAAATGTGATCTGTAGGAATATGTGCATAAAATACCATCCATGTACCCTTTACTGGGTAACACAGTTGACAGGTAACTTAGTTGACATTTTTTAGTGTCTTGGGCCTATACTCGACACGAAAGCCTAGAACTACTAAGCATATGGTATGTTTTGAAATATATTTTCATAAACAAAACATAAGTTTTATTTAAATTGTCTTGTTAAAATTTGCAGCAATTATATTTGTGTAACACTGTTGACAGTAAATGAATCCACTCCTGACAGGTTTGCTAGTTTAACCAATATTAGGGGAAAGAGAGAGAACATAACTTATAGTGTTTCATCCATGTGATTTCATCATACTGTGCAAATTATGTGAGAATGGAAAAAACCATTCCTTTTTGAGGGGGGTTTCTAGTGGTACTACTTTCTAATAGTTGACAATGTTTTTTTCAGATACAAATAAAACAAGTTATATCACAATAAACACTTATTATTTTTAAGTGCACACCCTAATGTCTTGATAACCTAATCTAACTGAAGGCAAGACTATGAAATTAATTTATATTTGAGGTAATTTTCTTGCATAAATACAGAGTAGAATGAGCAACTTTCCAAATTGGACAGCTGAATACCAGGGTTGTATGTGATATGAACATAATTTTTGAAAAAAATATATGACTTTTTCTACATATAATAGTGTGACTGTGAAAAATATTGATGATTAAAACTATACTTCATGGACATAAGATGTACAATTATAGAATGACCCATATGCTGTTTTTTTTTTTTCAACAGGGAGTGAGACAATTAATAGTTGTGAACAGAAAATAACTAAGAAACCTCTTCTCCATTGTCAAGTTTCACCACTTTAGCAAAGTGGCAGAGATCTTTTCCAGCACCTTCAGTTCAGAGCTTGAAAGATTGATTAGGTATACTTTTTTCTGGAAATTCAATATGGAACATTCTGTGTTAAAAGAGACATTGTCTCTACCATTCAGTTCAAACACCTTTGTTGTCCAAAAACACAAAAGAGGCACAGAAACAGGGTGATTAGATTGGGCAGGACACACAGACCCTGAGCTGGCACAGATGTGTACACAACTCGTCCATTCAGATTCTGGGCAGGGCGGAATATTCCAGTCATCGGTTTTCCTGTTCCGAATAACAGCAGTTTGTCCACTGACATCAGCTAAAGCAGGAAAAGAAAGATGGCCAAAAGGATCAGTACGTGTGAAGTAAAATCTGCCTTTTCATAATCATATAGCCACTACAGGTAAAAAGGGTTTAGCTACTTGATTAATCATAGTGCATTAAGATAATTGTTTTCTTTTCTGAAAGTTTCTGAAATATTATGTTTAAAGGGATAGTTCACCCAAAAATGAAATTCTGTCGTTAATTGCTAACCCTCATGTCATTCCAAACCTGTAAGACCTTTGTTCATCTTTGGAACACAAATTAAGATATTTCTGATGAAATCCGAGACCTCTGACCCTCCATAAACAGCAAGGGTACTACTACGGTCAAGGCACAGAAATGTAATAAAGACATTGTTTAAATAGTCCATGTGACATCAGTGGTTCCACTGCAATTTTACAAAGCTACAAGAATACTTTTTGTGCACAAAGAAAAAACGACTTTATTGAAGCACACACATTCGTCATTAAACTAGAGGAGAAGAACTGTTGAATAAAGTTGATATTTTTGTTTTCTTTGCACACAAAAAGTATTCTTGTAGCTTTGTCAAATTACAGTTGTACTACTGATGTCACATGGACCAATGTCCCTGCTGCAGCTCTCGGATTTCATCAAAATTATCTTAATTTGTGTTCCGAAGATGAACTAAGGTCCTACAGGTTTGGAACGACATGAGGGTGAGTAATTAATAATAGAATTTTCATTTTTGGGTGAACTATCCCTTTAAATGATCCATTATCTAATTAAATATGCACTGATTTCCACATTGGATAAAGTCAGGCTCAAAATTCTTATTTCATTGAGCTAAATGCTTTTGCAGAGAGGATTTTAGATATCTCTTTTTACCAGACCATAAACCAGAAAATGTTTTTATATAAATCAAGCAACTACATAAACAAACCTCTCAGTAAAAACCTTCTGAATATAGATAAGGATAAGTTTAATGTAAGTTATATAATATTCATATAAGACTCGTTTTGTGAAAACAATCATTAAAGGATTAGTTCACTAATCCTTTACTCACTCCCTTGTCATCCAAGATGTTCATATCTTTCTTCCTTCAGTCAAAAAGAAATTGAGGTTTTTGAGAAAAAACATTCCAGGATTTTTCTCCATATAGTGGACTTTAATGGGAATCAGGTTCAAACTGCTGTTTTAAGGCAGCTTCAAAGGGCTCTAAATGATCCCAGTTGAGGAATAAGGGTTTTATCTAGCAAAAATCATTTCCTAAAAAAATAAAAATGTATATATGTTTTAACCACAAATGCTCATCTTGCACTAGCTTGACTTCACAGATTACATAGTCAAATTGGGCCCAGTGTTTACAAAGCAAACGTGCAAAGAAAGTCAAACGCTTTAAAACAACGATGTTGGATGATTTTAAAGTTGGAGGAAAAAATAAGATGGAGTTTTTTGCCCTACCCTACCCTAAGTACACAGATGAAGAACTAACCATTCGTGACCTTTCCAACATGACTGAATTCGAGCTAGTCCGAGACGAGCATTTGTAGTTAAAAAGTATATACATTTTTTTTTTTTTTTTTTGACTGATCGTTTCACTAGATAACACTCTTATTCCTCAGCTGACGTCGTGTAGAGCCCTTTGAAGTTGCATTGAAACTGCAGTTTGGACCTTCAATCCGTTGATCCCCATTGAGGTCCACTATATGGAAAAAAATCAACTGAAGAAAGAAGGACATGAACATCTTTGATGACATGGTAGTAAATTATCAGGAAACTGTATTGTGAATGTTTACTTTCTACTAGTCTAAAAAAAGACTGTAGTGTTTTGCTTGAATTCTCCTGAGATACTGGTGATTGTAATCAGCGCTGACATCTAGCTCATGCGTAAAAAAAAAAAGAAAAACTCTGTACCTGTTTTTTGCTTATGGGCAGAGTCTGTTTGAAGACTGTCCACACAACGGCCTGGTCACAGTCTGGTGTAGTCAGGGAACCCAAGTACCTATAGTAGCTTAGTTTATTGGCCTGAGGGATGATGTCGGTCAGTCTAAAGTCTTCAATTTCACTGCTGTTCCCTTTTGATCATATTGGTTAATGTGGAACCACAATGCAAAGAATTGATAAAGTAATCAAAAATAAGTAACTCAGTCTGCAAAAAATAACATGTAATCTGCAATAACTCACCTTCATATCGGACTTTTCCTAAAGCATCTATGACTCTCTCAAGGTGTTTGTTTTGCCCAGAAGTCACCTAAAGGGGGAATGGAAAAGGTCTGGTATTAATATAGGCATTAGGTTATTATCAACATGGTTAATTAAAGGGATATTTCACCTAAAAACATTTAGTATGAATGAGGACTGGTGCTGTCAAACCTAAAATTACAAAAAGGTAATATAAAATGTAATAAAAGTAGTCCATTTGACACCTGAATATACTATGTAACATAACAGTTGAGGCCAAAAGTTTCCATAAGCTTCCATACAAAATAAGAGGGATCACACAAAATGTGTGTTATTTATTATTTAGTAAACCTGAATAACCTAAATAAGATATTTCACATAAAATAAATTTACATATAGTCCACAAGAAAAAATAATAGTTGAATTTATAAAAATGACCTCATTCAAAATTTTACATACACTGTCAGGGATCGCCCCTGACAGTCATGTCTGTTTTGTCTTTGTTTAATGTGTCTTTGTTTGTGTTGTGTCTGAGCACATGGCTTTGTCTTTGTTGTTGTCTGCCATGTGCTACCCTTGTCCTGCCTCCTAGTTACCTGTTGCCACGCCCCCTTGTTTAGTCCTCGTTTGTCTGAGTGTCGTCACCTGGTCCTTGTGTTCCTCTCTCGTTTGTATGAGTGTTCCCAGCTGTTCCTCATGTGTCTGTTTCCTTTATATTGTTCTCTCTTTCCCTCATGTTTTGCCAGTTCGTTATTCTAACCTCTGTGTTTGTATCAGTCTTAGATAACTGCTAGTAACCCTTTTATATACTGTTAATGCCGTACCAAGTTGTTTGTTAAATTCTGTCCTGCCCTGTTCCGTCCAGCAGGTAGTGCCCCTGGTCTACCTCACTGCCAGATGTCTGCATGGTCTGTGATATCACTAGTGTGCAGTGGCTGTGTCTCAGGTTCCTGTCTGACCTTGCTGCTAATCTCCAGCTTCCAGCTTCGCAGCCCTCTCTGCCTTCTGGTGGATTGTCACCTGGCCTAGACTCAGAGATCGTTCTCGCCGCCTGCCTGTCTTCAAGTTCCTCCTTGCCTGTTATTTGGACTGTGTCACTCCCCTCCTCACCATCTCTCGTCTTGTCTGTTGTTTTGTAAATAAACCATCACTTAACATTCTGCATTTGAGTCCTCTCTTAGAAACCCTGACAGAACGAACTGGCCAGAATTGGACTCAGCAGAATGAGCATCAGAATCCTGCCACCCATCAATGCTCAAGAAAGACTCGCTCGCCAGCGGGGCCTTGCAGCACTTCGTCAACAGGGCTGGGACATCGGAGCATTCACCCAGTTTTTCTGGACGATGTCCAGAGGGCTTGATTATGATGACACTGCCCTCAAGGACATATTCAATGCCTGCTTGGATGACCCTGTACCTAAGTGGGAGATGGATAACCTCAAGATTTTAAACTACTGGGATTTCTCAAAGTATGTCGGTCATCGCATACAGTGGGGAATGCCGCTTCCACCTCCCAGGCCAGCATGCAGCAACCACTCTACCCCACTTCCCTTGCCAAGTCTAGACCAACATCCTCTTCTGACTCCAACTCAGAAGCGTAGGGCCAGAAGGAAGAGGTCTCAGTCTGCTGCATCCGTTAATGACTCTGACACCTTCCAAGAGCCTGTCAAGTCTCACCCTATAGAGTCTGTTCCTGTCAGGTTGAAGTCCACTGGGTCAGTTGACTTGGTAGTGACTGAAACGGAGTTCACTATTGTTCCTCCAGAATCAGCTGAGTTAGCTGCAGATACTACAGAGGAAGACGAGCTCAGATCAACCTGTCGGAAGCAGAGAAGAGGAAAGGCCCATGCAGAGCAGACTTTGGTCCCTGAGGTATCCCTTCCAGTGACATTAAGTCCACTTTCTAATAGTTTCATGCCCTCAGAGACTGTTTCTGCCCATTCAGTTATGTGGCCAGAGGCCCCCTTTAAGCCAACTCCTGTTATGGCCAAGGAGGCCTCCACCAAGCCAGTGTCAGAACATGATCTTCCAGATTCAGCCAAGCCCATTCCATTCACTCTGGAGGCAGACAGACCCGCTCCAATCGCTCCAATCACTCCAGATCCAGTCAAGCCCATTCCAGTCACTCTGGAGGCAGTCAGACCCGCTCCAATCACTCCAGATCCGGTCAAGCCCATTCCAGTCACACTGGAGGCAGACAGACCCGCTCCAATCACTCCAGATCCAGTCAAGCCCATTCCAGTCACTCCGGAGCCTGCCAAGGACGCTCTAGTCAGGTCCACTCCGGTCATTCCAAAGCCTATCATTATTGAACCAGTCATTTCCAAGATGGCTAAGTTGGCAGCTGCTCGGTCGGTTCCAGTCGGCACTAGGCCGGAGTCAGCATCTGCCACCTCTGAATCAGTCATTACTCAGTCGATGAAGTATGCACCAGGCATTTCTGAGTCTGCCAAGCCAACCTCTTGTTTTCCAGTATCTACTGAGAGCACTCCAGTCTTTCAAGAATCTGTCAAGTCTAATTTCGTCCCTCAGTCTATAAGGTCTGTTCCCTACTTGTCACAATCAGCCGGGTCAATTCCTATCTCCGCTGAGATGACCATGCTCACAAACTCTCCACCTATGTTGGTCGAGTCCGTTACAGATACTACAGAAGCGATCCAGCACACTGTTGCAACCCGTCATAGGCGGAAGAAGAGAGAGGCCGGTGCTGTGCTGTCTAATTCCCTTCCTGTTTTGCCTATTGAAACCATGCCAAGGATTCCAGTCATGCCCACAGATTGTGTACATATCTGTCATGTCTTGTCCACAGAAGGCGATACTGCCTGCCATGTTGTGCCCCCAGAGGCTCTTCTTGAGCCGGCTGCTCCTCCTGTCATGGCCACGGAGACCAATGCAGTGGCTATTATCTTGCCTGTTATGGCCACGGAGGCCAGTTCCAGACCACCTGCGCTCCCAGATGCATCCACGGACTCCATTCCCACCAGTCATGTCGAGTCCAAGAATGTTCCTGCAAGTCATGTAAAGGCAACAGATATTCCTATTTGTCAAGTCATGTCTACAGAGGCCATTCCTGAACAGCCCACTCTCAAGGTGTTGGCCACGAAGGTCATTCCAGCGGCTCTCGTTCAGCCTGTTATGGTCAAGGAGGCCATCCCTGAGTTTCCTGCTGTTCCTGTTGTGCCCCCAGAGTCTGTTCCTGAGCGGCCTGCACATAAAGATTTGGCCATGGAGGCCGTTCCAGAGGCTCTCATTCAGCCCGTTATGGCCACGGAGGCCATCTCCGAGAACCCTGCTCTCCCAGTCATAGCCATGGAGGCCATACCCAAGCAGCCTGTTGTCTCAGCTGCTGAGGCCTTATCTGAGACTCTTGCCAGCCTGCTCCATTCCACAGAAGAGATTCTTGCCGTCCTTGCTCTGGCCATCAAGTATGAAATACCTGAGAGCGCAATTCTTGAGTCCACTCCAGAGAGGGCAGTTCCCGAGACCGCCCCAGAGGGCGCAGTTCCCGAGTCCGCTCCAGAGAGCGCAGTTCCCGAGACCGCCCCAGAGGGCGCAGTTCCCGAGTCCGCCCCTGAGAGGGCAGTTCCTGAGACCGCCCCAGAGGGCTAGGGCTTCCACCCAGAGAGCGCGAGTTCCTTCCTCAGTTCCAGAGAGCGAGTTTGAGAGGGCAGTTCCTGAGAGAGAGCCTCCTAGAGAGTTCCCGAGTCCCTTCCAGAGCTGAGAGGGTAGTGAGACCGCCTAGAGGGGCCAGTTCTGCTTCCACTCCAGAGGGGAGTTCTCGAGACCGCCCCAGAGGGCGCAGTTCCCGAGTCCCTCCAGAGAGGCTCCCGTAGAGGGCTTCCAGAGTCCGCCCTGAGGGCAGTTCTGAGACCCCAGCCCGAAGTTCCCTGCTTCACTCCAGAGAGCTTAGTTCCGAGTCCTTCCAGAGAGTTTTCCCAGGTCTCGCTCCAGAGAGCAGTTCCGACCGGCCCCTGAGAGGGTAGTTCTGAGACCGCCCCCAGAGGGCGCAGTTCCCATTTCCACTCCAGAGAGCGCAGTTCCCGAGACCGCCCCAGAGGGCACAGTTCCCGAGTCCGCTCCAGAGAGCGCCGTTCCCGAGTCCGCCCCTGAGAGGGCAGTTCCTGAGACCGCCCCAGAGGGCGCAGTTCCCGTTTCCACTCCAGAGAGGGCAGTTCCCGAGTCCGTTCCAGGGAGCGCAGTTCCTGAGTCTGCTCCGGAGGGCGCAATTCCTAAATCCGCTCCAGAGGGAGTGGTTCCCAAGTCAGCCCTAGAGAAAGTTGTTCCAGTGCCCTCTGCAGGGAGAACTGTTCAAGAGCCCACTCCTACTCCCGAGAGGGCAGTCACAATGCCCGCTCCAGAGAGAGCAGTCCTCGAGCCCGCTATAGAGGAGATTGTTCCTGAGTCCGCTCCTGTGTCGGCTCCAGCCCCTGAGTCCGCACCTGTGTCCGCTCCGACTCCTGTGCCCAGCCTAGTGTTGGCTTCTGCCCCTGAGGAAGTTTCCAAGTCAATGTCCAAGTCTCATCCTGTTACCCTTAAGGACACCCCTGGCACCCAGCCCAGTTGGAGGTCCAGACCAGTCAGGCCAGTTCCCACCCCTCCCTTCCCACCCTCTGTGTCTTCCAGTTTAGGTTCCCTTAGGCCAGGACCCCCCTGGGTCAACCAGAACTTTTTGCCTGGTCCTGTTCCTACCCACCCCTTCCCTCCCTCTGTGTTTCCTGGCCAGTTTGGGACTTCCTTATTCACCACCCACCCGCCCCCCCAGTTGGTGCCACCAGTGATGTTGCCCGGCATGGACGCCTGGAGGCGTCCTTTGGAGAGGGGGTACTGTCAGGGATCGCCCCTGACAGTCATGTCTGTTTTGTCTTTGTTTAATGTGTCTTTGTTTGTGTTGTGTCTGAGCACATGGCTTTGTCTTTGTTGTTGTCTGCCATGTGCTACCCTTGTCCTGCCTCCTAGTTACCTGTTGCCACGCCCCCTTGTTTAGTCCTCGTTTGTCTGAGTGTCGTCACCTGGTCCTTGTGTTCCTCTCTCGTTTGTATGAGTGTTCCCAGCTGTTCCTCATGTGTCTGTTTCCTTTATATTGTTCTCTCTTTCCCTCATGTTTTGCCAGTTCGTTATTCTAACCTCTGTGTTTGTATCAGTCTTAGATAACTGCTAGTAACCCTTTTATATACTGTTAATACCGTACCAAGTTGTTTGTTAAATTCTGTCCTGCCCTGTTCCGTCCAGCAGGTAGTGCCCCTGGTCTACCTCACTGCCAGATGTCTGCATGGTCTGTGATATCACTAGTGTGCAGTGGCTGTGTCTCAGGTTCCTGTCTGACCTTGCTGCTAATCTCCAGCTTCCAGCTTCGCAGCCCTCTCTGCCTTCTGGTGGATTGTCACCTGGCCTAGACTCAGAGATCGTTCTCGCCGCCTGCCTGTCTTCAAGTTCCTCCTTGCCTGTTATTTGGACTGTGTCACTCCCCTCCTCACCATCTCTCGTCTTGTCTGTTGTTTTGTAAATAAACCATCACTTAACATTCTGCATTTGAGTCCTCTCTTAGAAACCCTGACATACACTTGATTCTTAATAGTGTTTTGTTACCTGAATGATCAACAGCTGTGTTTTTTTTGTTCAGTAATAGTTGTTCATGAGTCCCTTGTTTGTCCTGAACAGTTAAACTGCATGCTTTTCTTCTGAAAACCCTTCAGGTCACACAAATTCTTTGGTTTTTCAGCATTTTTGTGTATTTAAACCCTTTTCAACAATGACTGTATGATTTTAAGATCCATCTTTTCACACTGAGGACAACTGAGGGACTCTATTATGCAAAAGCAACTATTAAAGTAAGGTTCAAACGCTCATTAATGCTCCAGAAGGCAACACAATGCATTAAGGGGGGTGAAAACTTTTGAATTTGAAGATCAGGGTAAATTTAACTTATTTTGTCTTCTGGGAAACATGTAAGTATCGTCTGTAGCTTCTGAAGGGCAGTACTAAATGAAAAAACTATGATATTTAGGCAAAATAAGAAAAATGTACACATCTTCATTCTGTTCAAAAGTTTTCACCCCTGGCTTATAATGCTTAGTTTTTCCTCTGAAACATCAGTGAGCATTTGAACCTTCTGTAATAGTTGTATATGAGTCCCTCAGTTGTCCTCAGTGTGAAAAGATGGATCTTACAATCATACAGTCATTGTTGGAAAGGGTTCAAATACACAAATATGCTGAAAAACCTAAGAATTTGTGGGACCTTAAGGATTTTTCTAAAGAACAGCAGGCAGTTTAACAATTCAGGACAAACAAGGGACTCATGAACAACTATCACTAAACAAAAAATCACAGCTGTGGATCATTCAGGTAACAACACAGTAAAGAATCAAGTGTATGTAAACTTTTGATTTTTTATAGCTTCAACTATTATTTTCTCTTGTGGACTATATGTAAACGTCTTTTATGTGAAATATCTTATTCAGGTCAGTACTAAATAAAAAAAACCCCATGCATTTTGTATAATCTCTCTGTTTATTTTATAAAATAATTAACATTTTGCAGATTCTGCAAGGTGTATGTAAACTTTTGACCTCAACTGTATATATATCAGGTTGAACTGAAAATTATTCGGTGTAGATCTTTATATCTCCACCGTCTCTGCTTGGCACATTTATGTGATGTTCGATTTGTGAATGAATGATGCTGGAAATTTTCAGTTAATGCAATTCACGAAACCAATTTGTATGACTTGTTCAAGTATTAGACTTTGATTCTTTTTTTTTTTTAATTTGGCGCTTGAAATTACTGGTCCTCCTTCATGTTTATTGTATGGAAATATTTATAGTTTTATAGAAGAATCCCAGTCATTTAATGAGGGTGAGTAACTGATGGACAGATTTTCATTTTTGGATGAACTATCCCTTTCAGTTAAGTTCAGAAATATAATTAAATAAATATAATACAAAATACACAACAAAAATACTAAAAAATAAAAACAAAACAAGCAAAAAAAACAATAACTAATTCAAGAACTAATAGTATCAATAACATAAAATAAAACTGTTTGGGTGAACTATCACTTTAAGAGTTTGCATTCAGATAATTTTCTCATGTTTAGGTATAAGACATATGAAATATCACAAAAGCATAAGTACCTCAAAAAAGAAGGCAAATGCTGCCACCCCTGTAGAGTCATTTAGAGCCTCTTTCAAGCTGTCATACTTTTCTTTAATGTGAACAATATGGAGCTGTGGGACAAAATGCATCATTAATACCCATCATAAAGTGACTTGTAGAAATTAATTGCCTTTTTAGCATTTTATTGTCCATATATTTTTGATAGTGACAGACTCTCACCTCCATAGGATATTGCTCTCCATCCACAGAGTGCTCTGAGCCCTGGCCGCCGTTCTCTCCCCAGTGCAGGTGGAACTGGACGGCCTTGTATGTGCCTGACAGACCTCCTCCACGGATACGCACAGATTGAGGGAGTGAGAAATAAGCTAGGAAGAAGCATGGAGCTTGTTATTATACTTAATAGTTACAATTACAAGGCAATAGAATTCGACATGAATTTTTAGGTGAAATATGTCAGTTCTGTCTACCTGAATGTCCATGATTTTCCACACTCATATTGAAAACTTTCTCATGGCCTTCGAAGATAAAATTGGTCAGTTTTGGGTCATGCTTCACTTTGCCTGTGACAATGTTGATGGGTGATTGTCTCTGACCTCCACAATTAGGAAAATTATTCTTCCACTCTGAAGGCCCTGGATGACACAATTGAAAAACAGCATAAACATTTAACTATATGAGAAACTGTGAACAAGGACTTTGCTTTGGTGATGACTATGCAAAAACCTGCAAGGTTGAGTTCAGGTAGAGACTATCTTGTGTGTTTGTTCTCACCTCTACATGTGTCGTGACAGGACAACTGACTCTGGTAGCACCACTCACCTGGAACAGAGAAAACAACCTGATGCAACTGGTTCCATGGACCACTACTGGAAAGTATTCAGATCCGTGACTTGGAGCCAAGGTTCAGAGCGGTCTTGAGAACCAGTTATGATGGTGGTCATTAACTAACAAATTTGTTTATTTTGCGGCCATATAAAGCCATGCTTTGATTCACAAAGTTTTTCCTGATAATCAGTGAGCCATCTAACTGAGTCCCCCTCCTGATCACCAGGTTTGATTGAGTTCAGAACATGTGCTTGAATGCAAGGGCACATTACCCATAGTCCACCTGTGCACTTTCATCCCATTCAGCTTAGTTTGTACAAAAAGGAAAATTCATCATTTACTCACCCTCATGTCGTTCCAACCTGTATGACTATTTTTTCATAAAACACAAAAGTCAACAGAGACGAAAGCTGTTGTTTCTTTGGACCCCATTGACTTCTTTTCTCCCCAAATAAAATATTTTTATAAGTTGTAAACAATACAAAGATTACTGGAGTAAATACTATTTCAGTCATTATTCAAAATTTCATGCTTAAATGTGTTAATTGCAGTTTCTTTGTTATTAATTGACAAGTTTGCTAACAATTTCTAGTAAAAAAAAACTGTCTACACCAGTTTTTCTTTCAGTGTACAGGTTTGGAACAACATAACAGTGAACAAATGATAAAACAACTAATTTTTCGTTCAAACTATCTCTTTTAAAGCTAAGTAATGTTACAAATAAAACTGAACTGTTGCATGTAGAATGTGATGTTATTGAGAATTACTTAGTTATTACGTAACACATACAAAACATACAAAAAGTATGGCTTGAAAAGTATGAAACATGTAAAAGAAGACGGTGAACTTTGAAGAGGTCAGACAATTTGAACGATACGTACAAGGTGACTCTCAGTTAAAAAATAACCTGTCTGGATTCAATAACCCAAGATACATGGCGTTACAGGCTAGATTAACCAATGACAAAGCAAAATCACTGACTGTCAGTAAAAATGTGCTGCAAAACATTGCAACTTGAACTTGGCATGTGCAAGCATCATATTGAGGTCTCTCATTCACAAAAGGTTTGATCTGATCTGGTAGTTTACCTAAACAGTACACCTAAAAAAAAAATACAATGCACAAAAGTATCCCTTCCCAAAATACACACTTACAGATTTTGGACATATATGCTGTACTTGGTGTATTCAAGTTCAGAACATACAGAGTTCGTGTAGATAAGACACAGAGAAATTAATTATTTTGAAAGAGTTTAAGAATGCAAGAACTGCATTCCATGTAAAGGACAAGGATCAGAAGAATGCTAGACTGTGATTTGACTAAAATTCTACCAGAGGGCTGGCAGAAGTGTTTATGCATAGGTACTGCTGATTATTGTGTTGTACCAATAATACAAACACTTTTTAATTCACTTTTTAATCTAACACTTAACTGCACATTGATGCAATCACAAATCAGCAGCTTTCAGTCAGCAGACAGGTGTCAGGACCTTTATGCCACCATAATTATGCACATTGACACCATTCTCAACAATAGGCTATATGCCTTTGTTTTTAAAATTAGTTATTTTGTTAATAACGTTTGGATATGATGTGTAACCTTGCACTATGGAGCCCAAGATTCCATTCTTTTTTGGATTTACTGAATTAGTAGCCTAAATTAAAGTCGACTCTGTTGTTTATGGGTCATTAATAGATGTTAACAAGCCACATTCACAATTCAAAAGTATGCAATTATTTGGCGGTGTTACTGTATTAAGCTACACTTTACCCACGTCATTTTCACGGGGTCATGCCTGCTCACTGTTCCGCGCAGCGCACTCAGACCTCTCGTTGAATGTGAACTTTTTTTCCGAGCAGCCCCAGGTGCTAAACTTAGCCATTCTCTTTTACTTTTGCTGCTAGAACTGTCTATTCGCTTATGGGAAACGTCAGTTCTTCTGATAGAAGCAACAATGGCGAAGGTTAAGGTTATTTAGCGACGTACAGGCAGGCACACAACGTCATAAGACGCTGATATTTGGTTAAGTTTTGGTTGCGACGTCGGCTGACCAAAATTCAATGTAAATTCAACGTTTAATGTCAACGTTAAATTGATGTCCAATACCAATGTCAGCTGACGTTGATATTTTGTTGTTTTTAGGTTGTGTAACCAAAATCCAACATTAAGTCAGCGTCAAATTGACGTCAAATACTGACGTCAACACGATTTTCATTCTCAACCAAAATGCAACGTCTGTCTGACATCATGTCCAACGTCAACCTGACGTTATATAGACGTCCAGTGCCTGCTCACAACATAAAGTGCACTCCGACTCCTTATATACTGACATACAGTTGCGGTATTTTAAACAATACTACTGTAAATTAATACTACTGTACCATATAATGTCATTTATATATTTTCATAGCCAACCGATTTCCAATTTTAGCTGATTATTATGATTTCGTTTTTAGCATTTTTACAGAATCATAAAGAACATTTTTTTGCCTTTATTTGACGTTTATGTCTAGCTAGGGTGATTGTATAGAATAAAAATAGTAATGACAATGTATTCCATTAGAAAACAAAAGCATTTTCACAAGTAATCTTAGAATTTTGGACTTATATTATATTTTGGACTTATACTTATATATTATTATAATTATACCGGATTATTGTGATATTAAATTCAACCTTACAACATAACATATGCTGCATAACCAGTTTTTGTTAAATATTAGATTTTTTTATTTTTTATTTTTTATTTTTTAAATACAATTAATAATAAAATGTAGTATTCATTTAAATAACAAAAGTATGTTACACATTATCATTGCAGCTCATAAATTAGAGTCAGTAATGTTCTGGTTCATTCAATGTGATGGAGACAGTTATGTGAACCTAGTAACAGCTGTGAATGATTCACTGATTCAAACCACTTCATGGGCTCAAAAAAAAAAAAAAACCCAAAACAAAACAAACAAACAATGGTTTGTAAGAGTCATTTGTCTGTGAATCGGACATCATTGCTTGCTCCACGTTCTTTGCGTAAACACAAGCCTGATGAAACTGAATATGGGGTGGACACAACATTTTTAATCTGTCTATACTTTAAACTTGTCATACATTTTTTATTTTTGTTGAAGTTTGGAGCCCAAAATGTATAGCCTATTATATTTCAAATCATTTTATTGAATACAGTAAAAATACTCAAAATTAAAATTATGGAATATTGAGGGTTATATTCAGCTTTAACAACTTTATTGAAGATCAGCTTTTTAAAAAATGTGAACCTGGGCCACAAAACCAGTCATAAGTAGCACAGGTATATTTGTAGCAATAGCCAACAATACACTGCATGGATGAAAATGATCGATTTTTCTTTTATGCCAAAAATCATTGGGATATTAAGTAAAGATCATGTCCCATGAAGACATTTTGAAAATTTCCTACTGTAAATATATCAAAACGTTTGATTAGTAATATGCATTGCTAAGGACTTCATTTGGACAACTTAAAGGCGATTTTCTCAATATTTAGATTTTTTTGCACCCTCAGATTTCAGATTTTCAAATAGTTGTATCACGGCCAAATATTGTCCTTTTCCAACAAACCATACATAAATAGAAAGCTTTCAGATGATGTATAAATCTTAATAAAAAAATCTATCCTTATCATTGGTTTTGTGGTCCAGGGTCACTAATATATTTCTGTGCAAGACATCATCATGTCAAAAGAAATACACAGCCAGACAAATAGACAGCTAAAATAGCCAGAGAGACAGACAACCACCCATCCAGTCAAACAGATGATTGATAGATAGATAGATAGATAGATAGATAGATAGATAGATAGATAGATAGATAGATAGATCTACCTTACCTGAGCAGAGCTCTAGAACCAACAGAACAGATGAGAGAGAGAGGATGGACTTCATGTCTACAATACGAATACAAATCTCACTGCCTTATGTGACAGGACCCAATTTTATACAGTAGAGGAAAGGAAGGAGGGGAGAGGGGAGAGAGTTTTACAGGTAAGAGGTGAAATGACAGGTGTAGGGCATTTGAGTCCCTTGATGAGGACATTTAACTCTCACAATACAACCTACAGCCAGTTAAACCTAGTGAAGTTTTCCCTGAACTCTGGTTTAATGAGTTTGTTTTATCAAACAGCCTGCAGAGGGCACTATTCCACAGAGCAAAAAACAAAGCTGTTTATTGTTCCTATTATAGGGGATGTAGTTTAAATCACACTGTAAAGCTTCTCTTCGAGGACACAAACATGCTTCAAACTCTCTACAACACACATATGAAAAGAAATGAACGCTGGTTGTCAGTAAGCTACATATATCCATGGAGAAAATCATTTGAGTCCCTCCAGGTAACTCTGAGACTAATTAAGTACGTAGGGGTGTCAGGACATGTTTGGACGTTTTGACTCAAGTGACTGTTATGAGAATGATGAATGATGTAGAACAAGGCATCCTGTCTTGTTAACCATGTCTTGTTGCTTTGACACGGAAATCAGTTAGCACGACAAAAGCGTCTAATTAGAGATAAGGGAAAACAACAATGCTGCTATCATAAATCACCCCAGCCTTTTTCCGACATAATGAACGCACCCCGTCCCTCTCACTGTCTTTGCCTCTTGCGATGCTGTCTTGGGCTTTTAGAGACGGGAAGCCTATGCTGTAAATTAAATTAATGTTAGCCTCCTCTCAATCATTCATCATTCCAATAAAACGACTGGAGCTGTTGTAGTGCATCGTTAAAACGGAAAGACCTATTAAAAAGTCATTAAAGTCAGCTCAGCATGAAGGTCTGCCCTGTTGAGCTTTAGCCAGCCAAAATGGAATGACTCCATTTTACGGACATCATATAGCATGGACGTGTGATTACGAGTGAATGAAGTGGAAGGTAAACAGTAGGAGGCAAAGGGACAGTAGAGAATTAAATATACTGTAGTGGCCCTCAGTTTTGTAATAGCACACTAAGATCTGGACTGTGATGCCTCATTGACTCGTAACTCATGGGGAATCATTACTAGAGAGTCTACTGCCATTTAAAGTAAGAGGCACTTAAGAGATTCACTGTATTTGTGTTTTACATACCGTACACATCAGTGAGTATTATCATAGGGATACAACAGCTTGTTACTGGGGCAGTGATCTTAAAGATATTAAGATATAAGGTTATAAAAAATATAAACATATGTTTTAAACTTGTGTGATCTTTCTTCTGTGAATAAAGAATTGAGGTATGAAGAATTTTACCATTACCACTGACTTCCATATAAGGGCAAAAAATAAAATGGAAGTCAATGGGAACTAAAACTGTTTGGTTACCAACATTCTTCAAAATATCTTATTTTGGAAGGACATTATGGTTGAGTAAATGATGACAGATTTTTTGGGGTGGATTCAAACAAAACTATCCCTTTAAAGGGGTCCTATTATGCTGTTTTACAAAGTCTTGATTTTGTTTTGGGGGTGTACTAGAACATGCTTTCATGCTTGGTGGTTCGAAAAACGCATTATTTTTTAACAATTTACATTATTACAATATATTTCTCACAGCCTGGCACGTAAGGCTTGATTAGTTCCAGGTTTAATGAAGGCCCTCCTTTTGAAAAACAAAATGCGTTGTGATTGGTTAGCTGTCCCACTGCATTGCGATTGGCGAACAGCTTAGACAGTGTTTCAGTACTGCCACACCCCTTACCAAAGCAGCAAGTTCTGTGTACAACTGTTAGCGCAAGCTAGATGAAAGTGATTCTTTCGTTTTAAATATGGATATTTCTCTTACAAAAACACATTGATTGAGGAGGGCTTTACTGAGCCCCCGGAGCCGTGTGAGGGA
Organism: Labeo catla; assembly: GCA_012976165.1. Classification (NCBI taxonomy): domain Eukaryota; kingdom Metazoa; phylum Chordata; class Actinopteri; order Cypriniformes; family Cyprinidae; genus Labeo; species Labeo catla. The sequence goes on along the minus strand of VONZ01000136.1, from coordinate 1,138,590 downwards.
CTTTTTATTATAGATGGATGCACTTTATTGGACTTGTTTTGGACTGATGAAGAGAAACACCCGTCTATGCCGTTCTAAAGCTTGGGAGTGCCAGGATCATTTTTAATATAACTCTGATTGCATTCGTCTGAAAGAAGGAAGTCCTATACACCTAGGATGCAAGGGGGGTGAGTAAATAATACACTACAGTAGTGTTGGGTCCAGTTGCCAGCCTGCGAGATTGCCAAAACATGATATCATCATGCTAATTTATTAAATTATTTACATACTTATTTTCTTTGCCCGAAACCAGCTCCAGCATAAGGCAACAAGCAGCTTAACATCAACATTATCAAAGAACATCATCACTGATTAGCCTAGCCTTGTCTAGTGCAAGTTTATGCATTTTAAAAAAAACACTCGTGTTATAAGAGAAGCTATCCATTCTGTATGATGAATGAATCTCTTACCACACACTGCACACGTCACGCGGCCACCGGAGATGATCGCAGTCACTCTAGTCAATGCTTGTGTTTATACCCGCCGTGCTGTGGGTCGATGAAGCGTCTCAGAAGCTGCTCTCCGCGCTGCATTGCTAAAGATAGGCTAATCCCCCACCTCGTCCCTACCCACCCCCAAACCATTTGAATTTCCATAGGCGGGATTTTAATGATATTCTAATGGGCCGCGTTGTGACATCACAACATTAGGAAAACAAATGCTGTAGTCCAAAGGAGCTGTTTGTTGTAGTTCTTGAAAAGGGATTTTTTAAAAAAACTAAATATCTCCCTTTTTTATGCCCAAACATCCACACCACACACTGACTAAAATTCAAAAAGTGAAAAAGCATAATAGGACCACTTTAAAGCAGGGGTGCCCAAACTCAGTCCTGGAGAGCCGGTGTCCTGCAGAGTTTAGCTCCAACCTCATTTAGACACACCTGAACCAGCTAATCAAGCTCTTACTTGGCACACTATAAGCTTCATGGTAGGTGTGTTAAGGCAAGTTGAAGCTAAACCCTACAGGACACCGGCCCTCCAGGGCTGAGTTTTGTAGCTTGTCTACCCTTACAAGGTTCATATAGTACCCAAAAATATAAGGCACTATAAGGTTACTAAGGTAGGTTAGTAAGGAACTATGGGTTTTAAGACTTGCATAAATAATGTCTCTTACTGAAATATGTAGTAGAAAATCCATGAAAGATTTACATTACATTTACATTTAGACATTTAGCAGACACTTTTATCCAAAGCGACTTACAAAAGAGGACAATGGAAGCAATCAAAATCAAACAAAAGAGCAAAAACATGTAAGTGCAATGACAAGTCTCAGTTAGCCTAACACAGTACACGTAGCAAAGGTTTTTTAAAATCATATAATAAATAAAAAGAAAACAGATAGAATGGAAAAATAAAAAGCAAGCTAGTATTAGAGGCCTTACAAAAAGAACAGAGAAGCTAGTGGTAATTTAATTTATAATTTTTTTTTTAGGAAAACAAGCAGTAAGTAAATTAATTGAGTATAAGAATAGAATTAGAATAGAGAGTGCTAGAGTTAGAGGGTCAAATGAAGATTTGTTTTTAGCCGATTCTTGAAGATGGCTAAGGACTCAGCTGTTCTGCTTTACATTTAAAAAATCCACATCATTTTATACATATTTTGGACTATGGCGGGCGCCATTATTTCGAAGATGTGAAATGGTTGCACTCTGTGAGCTACTCTGTGAGCCAAACAACATTCATTGTTGCTTAGCAAATTTTTGCGGGCAAAATCCAGCCATTTGAATGGAAATCCCTGCGACTGGGAATTTCAAGTGAGAGCAAAAGCTTTCTTCATTCATATTTCACAACGAGTTTAAGACGGTTATACGAATTTGCTACAATGACCAACAGAAAGCTGATTGGTATGGAAGTGACTTCCATGTGAGCTGTCTGTACTTCATACATCGCTATAGACAATTGATATGTTTTTCCATCTTTTTTTTTTTTTTGTATGCCTCTTTGTGCCTAATGAGGTTTCTTAAATTTTGCATCAACTAAGATGGTAGGTCAGTTCATAATCAGGAATATCTAGCAGAGGTTACTTTGCACTGTTTGGTTTGGAAATTTTACAACATATTTGACAAATTTCTGATACGTTGGTTCTGTCTCTGCCCAGTCAATTATTAAACAGTATTTCTTTCTGAAGGCACCTGCTAAGGAAACTTCCAAGGCACTGTAAAATCCAAACCAAATTCAAGTGCGCTTTAGACATAATCAAACAAATGTTTAATTATTACAACACTTACAGTTGCATGCAAAAGTTTAGGAACCCCTTGCAGAATCTGTGAAAATTTAAATAATTTTAACAAAATAAGAGAGATCATACAAAATGCACGTTAGTTTTTATTTAGTACTGTCCTGAGTAAGATATTTTACATAAAAGATGTTTACATATAGTCCACAAGACAAAAGGATAGCTGAAATTATTAAAATAACCCCCTTCAAAAGTTTGGGAACCCTTGGTTCTTAATACCGTGTGTGGTTAACTGAATGATCTACGACTGTTTTTTTGTTTTTTGATCGTTGTTCATGAGTCCCTTTTTTGTTTTGAACAGTTAAACAGCACTGTTCTTTAGAAAAATCCTGGTTTGGAAAATCCAGGTTCTGCAGATTCTTCAGTTTTCCAGCATCTTTTGCATATTTGAACCCTTTCCAGCAGTGACTGTATGATTCTGAGATCCATCTTTTCACACTGAGGACAATTGGGGAACTCAAACACAACTATTAAAAAAGGTTCAAACATTCACTGATGCTCTGGAAGGAAACACAATGCATTAAGAGCCGAGGGGTGAAAACTTTTAAACAGAATGAAGATGTCCAAATTCTTCTTATTTTGTTGAAATATATATTTTTTTCCCATTTAGTACTGACCTTCGGAAGCAACGAAACATACTTGCATGTTTTCTGGAAGACAAATTAAGTACAATTTGCCTTGATCTTCAAATTAAAAAAGTTTTCACTCCCGGCTCTTAATGCATAGTGTTTCCTTCCGGAGAATCAGTGAATATTTAAATCTTTTTTAATAGTTGTGTTTGAGTCCCTCAATTGTCCTCAGTGTGAAAAGATGGATCTCAAAATCATACAGTCAGTGCTGGAAAGGGATCAAACATGCAAAAGATGCTGGAAAACTGAAGAATCTGCAGGACCTGGAGGACTTTTCTGAAGAACAGCACTCATTTTAACTGTTCAGAACAAACAAGGGACTCATGAACAACCATCACAAAACAAATAAACAGTTGTAGATCATCACCTAGGGTTCCCAAACGTTTGAAGGGGGTTATTTAAATAATTTCAGCTATTATTTTTGTCTTGTGGACTATATGTAAACATCTTTTATGTAAAATATTGTACTCAGGACATGCTTGTGGCATATCACAGGCTACAAAGCATACACTATACTGCCTTCAGACTAACTAAAAATGACCTGAGTAGATAGAATGTTATGCAAGCAATGGAGTCAGACGTGCCCCAATTTCTCAGTATGCAGCATTTTTCAGATTTGGGATGTAGTTATTGTATCAGTGCTGCCTGCTACATGATATTCATGCTTAAAGAACTAAAATGTAGCACTTTCTGTATTTTGGATACTGTTGACAACTTTAAGTGAATAAGAACAAAAATTATACATTATGTTTTTTCTTTCAATAACTTAAATATAATAATTAACAATTCTAATCCAGTCTTGGGATTTTATTTTCATGACGTTGGAGCTTTTAATGATGGTCCTAAAAGGTGATGAACAGTAGGGGGTGCTGTGGCTTTTCTGATTAACAGAGAGCGCACCATACAGGAAGAAAAGACTTCCTTTTAATGTCCAACTCCGCTTCAAATATGAATAAAAATTAAATAAATAAAAGTTCTTGCAGCTTCAGTTTCATAGGAATGACATCATTCAGATGACATGAGTCAGTGCATTTCCTAATTGGAAAAAAGCTTAAGACCGGTACCAGGTTCATTATGTGATTCCATCTTAAGTCCTTTAATAAACAATTAACTGTGCAATAGAGTGGTTAATTTGATAAGAGGACGATAAACATTTTCATTTGTTTGGGTCGCCATTCATCAGGATCCCACGGGGGGCTGCGGCAGAATGCAGAGCGAGTGATTTTCAAGGATCCCAAGAGGTCAGACATCAATCAGAGCCAAAGCTGAGCCACTCAATGCAAGCGGTCTAATTGGTATACAGTAAGATCACCTGGAAGTGCTGCTGGCAATTCATAGCCTTCGTTTTTGAAATAAAAGAGATTTGTATTAATTTCAAGCTCAGCTGCATCTTGCAAATGGAACAGTTATTGGTTACACTTCGCTGAGAGTCGTCGAGCATATAGGCTTTCTGTTTTGTGTTAGAAGGTCTGATTACCTCCTTAGATGTTTTAATCCACTTTGAATGAGTCGTGAGGAAGAACGAGAACAGCTGATGGGGTCCTGACAAATCGTAGGTGCTTGTGTGCAGAAAGGATCCACATCCATCTAAACTGAAACAAAAGAATCTTGAGATCATTATGCACATCCATTTTTAAAACGCATCTGCAATTAAAATGAACAATCAACAGCTCCTTAATAGTTATTAGGATCGTTAGCATCAATACGCACCTGGCTAATATGATTACCAAGCATATGCGAAATGCTCTTTCTCAAGTTCAGATTCTGTACACACTCGCAAGGCAGTGTCATGTCAGTCCTTGAAAGGACAAAACAGTAGGCTACACCTGACTTTGTTTTCAAAGCAGAGTATAACCAGAATGCTATTCAGTCCTGCTCTCTCAGTCCCACACAGTCACCTCTCGTAATAGCTCCCTGGAACAAAATAAACAAGCCATCACATGGCCTCTGCCAGGGTCATAATATCATTTCCAGTGGGTAAATGTTTTTCATCCCCCTAGTACTGCTGTGAGGTACTTAAATAAAACATTTCTTTCAAAATATTAATGTTTCATTGCTCTTTTCCCCTTCCAGTGTAATCTCCAACCTGAGGTTGAGGAGCTTTCTAGTTTATGGAGGGCAAGGATACCTCGTGGAGGAAGGCCCATTTTTACACGCCTGAATTTATTAATGACCACCGGTGTTTTGGCAAGGCTCAAACAGACAGAGAAAGAATGTCCATAGCCAAATCCTGCGGAGACTCCTTCAGTTGTCAACATTTGTTACCTGTGAGGAGAGAATCCTGCTTGGGAATATTCTTGCCAGCTTTCAGTGAATTAAAAACAACCGTAAGCTATGCTTCAACTTTTGCACACAAAGGCACATTTTTAAACTGTGAAGATGTACAGGCATCATTTTGGGTATAGAATGCAATATAATTTGGGATCCAGAAGTAAAAATTCCATTCATTTAGTATTTAAATAATTCTTTTTTAACTATTAAAGACAGACCTAATGTGAGCTACAAGATTGTTAAAGGGATAGTTCACTTAAAAATGAAAGCTCTGTCATTAATTACTCACCTTCATGTCGTTCTAAACCCATAAGACCTTTGTTCATTTTTGGAACACAAAGATAGCTTTCTGATCCTGCATAGACAGCAACGCAGCTGACACTTTCAAGGCCTAGTAAGGTAGTAAGGACATCATTAAAATCATCAGTGGTTCAACTGTAATTATATGAAGCTACGGGAATACTTTTTGTGCACAAAGAAAACAAAAATAACAACTATATTCAACAATTTCTTCCCAGTCGTGTCATTCTTTGGCGTGCATTCAGGATCGAGAATACCATGATGAATGCGTATGGTGCTGCTGACACAGGAGCCAGCGTTCTGACGTAGAACGTCCACCTCTCTTAGTTCACCATCTGTATATTCTGGTTCAAAGAAGTAAGGCTAGGCAAAAAATTGCAAGTCATCCACTTCAGACATGTTTACAAAGACTGTTTTATGAAGAGTGTGCGTCTTCCTCTGCTTGTAAACAAGTGTAGCTCATCCAGGTTTTACGCCGGCTCCTGTGTCAGCAGCACCACATGCATACATTGTGGTACTTTAGTGAACGTGTGGCGGAGACTGACACAGAAAAGAAGAAATTGTTAAATATAGTCGTTATTTTGGGGGGTTTTTTGTGCACAAAAATATTATTGTAGCTTCATAAAATTAAGGTTGAACTACTGATGTCACATGGACTATTGTAATGATGTCCTTACTACCTTTCTGGGCCTTGAACATGTCAATTGCGTTGCTGTCTATGCAGAAACAGAAAGATGTCGGATTTCATCAAAAATATCTTAATTTGTGTTCCGAAGATGAACGAAGGTCTTACGGGTTTGCAACGACATGAGAGTGAGTAATTAATGACAGAATTTTTTTTTTTACATTACCCATGATTCTTCAGAAAAAATCCATCAATCAGAGAATGATGTCAAGCAAATAACAAAAAATGCACTAACATAAAACACTTTTTTTTAGTTTTTCAAATCCTGATGGGAAAATGAATGTAAAAAATACTTGCAGAACCTACTTTCCAGCTCCACTCAAAAAGTTTGCGGGCATTAATGCACTCGATTGTCCACATGTCTGACCGTGACAAGCTCTCCTCTACACTATATTTGTGGCCCACTCACTCCTCATGTTTATCAATCATCAAATACATTTAAAGTCAAAAGTTTACATACACCTTGCAGAATCTGCAAAATATGAATTATTTTACCAAAATAAGAGGGATCATACAAAATTCATGTTTTTATTTAGTACTGACCTGAATAAGACATTTCACATAAAACACATTTGTAATTTTGAGTTTATAAACATGACCCATTCAAAAGCTTACATACACTTAAGTTTTAATACTGTGTTGTTACCTGAATGATCCACAGCTGTGTTTTTGTTTAGTGATAGTTGTTTATGAGTCCCTGGTTTGTCCTGAACAGTTAAACTGCCCACTGCAACCCTCTTCAACTATGACTGTATGACTTTGAGATCTATCTTTTCACTGAGGACAACTGAGGGGCTCATATGCAACCTCATATAGAAGGTTTAAATGCTCACTGATGCTTCATAAGTAAAAAAAAAACGATGCATTAAGAGCCAGGGGTGTAAACTTTTGAACAGAAGGAAGATGTCATTTTTCTTATTTTGCCTAAATCGTCATTTAGCACTGTCCTTCAGAAGCTACAGAAGACACTTACATGTTTACCAGAAGACAAAAAAAGTTCAATTTACCCTGATCTTCAAATTCAAATTAATGCATTGTGTTTCATTCTGAAGCAAAACCATACAGCCATTGTTGGAGAGATTTCGAATACACAAACATGCTGAAAAACTGAAAAAGAATTTTGGGACCTCAAGGATTTTTCAAGGACTGTTCAGGACAAACTAGAGACTCATGAACAACTATCACTAAAAAAAAAAAAAATTATGTAAATCATATCATCAACTTCAACATTACGTAAACCATAGGAACTGCTCTAAGGTTTCTCAAAAGCAACTATGGTCGTAAGTTTCTATCATCTCCAACAGAGTTAAATAAAACTTGTGACTATAGTTAGCTAACAATGCTTTTGGGAAACGGACTCCTGATCAGCTGTGCTATGTGATGCAATGTGAATGTGTCTCATTTGTGTAGACAGACCAGCAGGAATCATATCTTGCTTGGTTAGGACACTATGTTATTGCATGGTTCACTGAAGAACCGATAACAGTCTTTAGAGTTCATTCAGGAGTCATTTGTAAGCTCATCAGAGCACTGCCCTTTTTGAAATGGAAGGTTCTTCCGTGTGGTTGTGATCTGAGGAACCTCAAAAGGTGCCTCAAGTATCTTTTCATGTTTACAGTGTACCGAGAAAGTGCTTGTCAATGATTTATGCGCTTTATAATGTCACCTCTTTTATTATCAAATCCAGAATCGATTTATCAATGTGTTATTGTTCTCCAACAATAAATTGCATATATACCAATCTCTTGAAGCCAATGCCATCAGGGCATGAACAGCACACCACAATCCATCACCCTCCAGAGGAACACCTATCCCATCATACCTTTCACCCTCCCAATCAGACGAAGCTATAGGCCTACATATTCCTCATACCTATTCACCCCTGCCATTATTAATAGAGTGTCATGTACAACAGTCAATATTCTTAATATCAATTTTACTGCTTGGCAGTCTGTGACAAAACATGTGCTGAGGGTTTGAGATGCTAATTTAAAAGCTGCTGGTGGATTGATTGTGTGATCACGCATGGTTATTCCGTACTTGTAATGTGCGGAGACGTGTGGCGTGGAGCCGTGTCTCTTGCGATCATACATTTTGGAGTGCTGATTAAATGTGCCGTCACTGAGTGGTACATCTCATCTTTATCACCCTGTGGGGGAGGACCGGAGGAGGGTGTGCTGCATGATGATTCAGGATGCGAATGAGGCCTGGAAGTCTAAAATTTGAAAGAAGTTCGCAAACTGCTATAGAGAACGTCTTTAAACAGTTCTGTAAAAATATTTGAAGGTGATCTGAGGCTTTTTGGTCTCGTGCTCAAAGAAGAAATGGTAAAGAAAGTTATATTCAAAACAAGCAAATAAAAGGCTGTAAACCCACATACTTTCGCAAAAAGAATGGCTTCCTTAGGATCTTCTTTTAACAGTGTTTAGAAAGGACAAGACAAGAGACCTAATGAGGAAGCCTCTGAGTATTTGAACTTATTGCGGAATATCATATTTTTAAACGCACTCTCATTAAAGCTAAACCAACACTTTCAGAAACTGAAATCCACTGTGGCGTTTTACTGTGTTACTCCAGGAACTCTTAACTTTTCCACTCATTAAGCACACACTAATAACCTTTATAAGTACCACTCTAACATATAATTAACTTCAAGGCCTAAATTGCTGTTTTAGTCGTCGAAGAAAGATCAGAGATATTGCGAAACATTGCCTTTTCTGGTAAACCTAATTAGCCTCTAAATTCACGACAGTTAATGTATTATCCTCTCCAAAAGCAAAGCAGAATTAAGGTGAGAGTTCGTCCAAAACTTAAACTCTGTGATCATCTCACCCTTATGTCGTTCCAAGCCTGTAGGAGTTTCTTTCTTCTGTGGAACACAACATGAAATGTGTGGGTCTGTCTTTTGCATACAATGACAATAAATAAGAACTAGTGCTTTTAAGCTTCAAAAATGACGTAGGGCACCATAAAAGGATCATAAAAGTGGTGCAAATAACTTGTGTGATTCACATGCGATAGAGTCATTATTCACTGAAAGCTGCTCCAGTGAACTGATTCATTCGATTCAATCCCCATTCATTAACAAATCTTTCAGACAAGTTTTGTAAACTCAGTTCTGACTAACTCTGAATTCTTATCTGATTCCGATTTCTACGTGTTTTGATTAAAACAAACAAACAAAAAAAAATGACAATAAATAAGAACTAGTGCTTTTAAGCTTTAAAGAGGATGTAAGGAACCATAAATATTTCATAAAAGTGGTCCAAATAACTTGTGTGATTCACATGCGATAGAGTCATTATTCACTGAAAGCTGCTCCAGTGAACTGATTCATTTGATTCAATCCCCATTCATTAACAAATCATTTAGACAAGTTTTGTGAACTCAGTTCTGACTAACTCTGAATTCTTATCTGATTCAGATTCCGAAGTGCTTTTAATTTAAAAAAAAAAAAAAATTATGACAACAAATAAAGACTAAAGCTTTTAAGCTTCAAAAAGGATGTAAGGAACCATAAAAATATAATAAAAGTGGTCCAAATAACTTGTGTGATTCACATGCGATAGAGTCATTATTCACTGAAAGCTGCTCCAGTGAACTGATTCATTTGATTCAATCCCCATTCATTAACAAAGCATTCAGACAAGTTTTGTGAACTCAGTTCTGACTAACTCTGAATTCTTATCTGATTCTGATTCCGAAGTGTTTGAATTTTTTAAAAATATATATTTTAAGTTAAGTTTTAGTCATTTAAGTGATTTTTTTAAAGTGTTGTAATATTTCTGTTTAGCTTCTGTTTAGTTCTATTTGTTTTGGTTTTAGTTTTAGTTTTAGTAATGTTTCTTAAAGGTTCACTCAATAATGAAAAATCTATCATTAATTTCTCACCTTCACGTCATTCCGAACCCGTAAAATGTTTGTCCATCTTCTGAACACAAATTAAGATATTTTTGATGAAATCCGAGCACTTTCTGACCCTGCTAAGACAGCAATGCAACAAGGTTCAAGGCCCAGAAAGGTAGTAAGGACATCATTAAAATAGTCCATGTGACATCAGTAGTTAAATCTTAATGTTATGAAGTTGTGAGAATACATTTTGTTCACAACGACAACAAAAATAACTTACTCTCATCCGTGTGTTCACGTACCATGATGCAATTCCTGTTCCTGTCTATTGAGGGTCAGAAAGTGCTCAGGTTTAATCCATAATACATTAATTTGTGTTCCAAAGATGAACGAAGGACTTAAAGGTTTGGAACGACATGAGGGTGAATAATTAATAACTGAATTTTAATTTTTGGGTGAACTATCCCTTTAATTTTTCAAACATTTTTCATCTAGTTATATTTTATTTCAATTTAATTTCAATAAGTTTACATTTTTTTAAACAAAGCTTCTTTTGAGAACTATTGAATGCGCCAATGAAAGACAGGACAGATGTCAGAGATTTTCAGTGAACAGTGACCACGGCAGCAACTAAAAAAATGAGAGAAATTTCTCCCTTTGTGCTCCACAGAGGACAGAAAGTCACACAGGTTTGTACTGACATGAGGGTGAGTAAATGATGACAGAATTTTCATTTTGGTGAACTATCCCTTTAAGCATATGGCAGCCTGACACTTCAATCCTGCCTCAGCTATAACCGCATGTGTCGGCTACCCTTGACTGTCATCTTAACAATATCCAGCTCGCCAAAAATCTCCCAGGCATCCATCACTCTGGCCTGTTTATATATCTGGCGGTGGAGAGATCCCATAGAAAGCTGATGCCACCAAGGTCTTTTACCCAAATTGAATTCTGTCCCGGATCAAAGGTCAGCTTTTCGTCTTCTCACCCCTCTCTCTGTGAGATTGCTCTGTGCAATGGTGAGGCAGCGAGTGGCTCTGTACTGAAGCTGATGAGGGCAGAAGAGAAATAGAAGGTCATGGACACAAACGCAGAGTAGCAATCTTGTTTCTCCAGCTCAGTTTACTCGCTCTCCAGTTACTGTGAGACACACAACCTATGCAACTATCGTTTGTTTGTCTAAGTGCATGTGTGTGTGTGTGTGTGTGTGTGTATGCGTACAAATCTGTATGGGAGATAGAGAACATGTGAAAATAGCAGTTCCATCAAGGCAATGCAATGTGCAATTCCCCAGGACAGATTAAAGTCAAAGAAGTTATTCCCAGTCTGAATGCAGGGGGCTGACAGACAGCTCAGACCTGAGTGAAAGAAGATTACAACAGTCTTCTAAAATGAAGGTGACCTCCATTTCATAGATCTGTGGATGTTTACCATTCTGAGTGACTGGACAGTCGATACCTTCGTATGAGGGACCGCCGGAGTGGGTATGTATGTGTGTGTGTGGGTGTAATTAACATCCACAGTGATACGGGGAGGTCAGGCTCTAATAGACTCTGGCCACGAGTCTCATTGTGAGGGATGCCGTTAGCTGAGATTTAACTAAATGCAAGACAGCTCTGAGACCGGCAACTGATTGGAAATAAATGAGAGAGTTGAATTAAGACAAGGCAAAGGTGGATTAGCCAGAGCTTCTTAATGAACACTGTGATAAAGTGAATAAAACAACTATGCTTGATTAAAGGAGAGAGACAAGACATCTGAACTAGGCCTTGCTAACGTCAGAACCAGTAATTGGAGGTGTCAGACTCAAAAGATCATGTCAGCAACAAGTTACAGCCTAGATTCTTTTTCATTTATCACTAAAAGAATCAGTATTTTTGAATGAATCTTTTTCTTGTACACTGTAATAAAGTGAATAAAACAACTGTGGCTGATTAAAGGAGAGAGACAAGATGTCTGAACTGGGCTTTCTAACTTCAGAACCAGTAATTGGAAGTGTTACAGCCTAGATTTGTTTGTTTGTTACTAAAAGAATCAGTATTTTTAAATGAATCTTTTTTAACTGTGATAAAGTGAATAAAACAATTGTGGTTGATTAAAGGAGAGAGACAAGATGTCTGAACTGGGCCTTTCTAACTTCAGAACCAGTAATTGGAAGTGTTACAGCCTAGATTTGTTGGTTTGTTACTAAGAGAATCAGTATTTTTGAATGAATCTTTTTTCTGAACACTATGATACAGAGAATAAAACAACTGTGGCTGATTAAAGGAGAGACAAGATGTCTAAACTGGGCCTTACTAACTTCAGAACCAGTAATCGGAAGTGTTACAACCTAGATTTGTTCGTTCGTTACTAAAAGAATCAGTTTTTTTAAATGAATCTTTTTTTGAACTGTGATCAAGTGAATAAAACCGCTGTGGTTGATTAAAGGAGAGAGACAAGATGTCTGAACTGGCCTTACTAACTTCAGAACCAGTAGTTCTAAGTGTTACAGCCTAGATTTGTTGGATTGTTACTTAAAGAATCAGTGTTTTTTGAATGAAACTTTTTTATTTTTTTATTTTTTATTTTTGGAACTGTGATAAAGTGAATAAAACAACTGTGGCTGATTGAAAAAGAAAGACAAGACATCTGAATTGGGCTTTTTTTTTAAACCTCACAACCAGTAACTGGTGTCAAACTCAAATTATCATGTCAGCAAATAGTTACAACCTAGATTTATTCATTTTTTTCTAAAAGAATCAGTTTGTCCGTGTAATGAATCTTTTAAGTGAACAAATCATTCTCCCCTTTGAAATGCTGAACAGCTTTTGAGTGTGGATATCGACTGTGGGCCGTGACATGGCAGTTTTATTGTTTGGAACGGATATAGTCACTTCACGTAACGACTCGCTGTTTTGAACCTGAATGAGATTCAGATTGACAGCAAATGAAATTTAGTTCATATAATGGAACCAAATAAGAACGTAACTAGCATTCTGGAACCAAAAACTGTTGAATGATTTTGAATTATTGATGGCCACACACAATTAAAATAATGTAAGGACATTATTGACACCCTTTATTTATATAGCTTGATAAAATGTATTATTTTTGTGGGGAGAAAGCTTAAAAAACTCTGGTATCTCTTAAACACAAATTTTAATAAAGAATAATAAGATTTATTTTATTCGACTCTTTCCAGTTTAATAATTTAATGACTCATTATACACAAAAAGACATTTCACTTTGTAACTGCAAAAAGGGTTACTGAAAAAATATTATGAATAAATCTGGAAAATATTTTTAATCAACTGATTTAAAAGATTTGTGTTGCTGGTTATTAATTTATAAATGAGAGGATATTATTCGTTGTTGATTTCAGAGTACATTGAATATGAATAATTTATGTAAAGTCTGTGTTTTGAAGCACAACCTGTTTAGGGGATTCATGTTAGCCATAATTCTCCTTTAAATCGTTGCCAAATATTATTAAAAAAAACATACATGAACATCAAGCTACTTGTTGTTTGGGGAGGACTTGACATGGACTGGAACCCTTCAGCAGATAACATACAAATAGCCTACCTGAAAAACATAATGGGGTGTCATTATGTCTGAGGAGGAGTTTGAGGATTTTAAAGTCTGTTCTATGAATGCTGCAGTGTTTGGTCCTCTGCATCATTGCTTGGGTATAATTGCCTTTAAGTGGCATCATTAAGAGATTGTGAGAGACAGTGAAGCTGTTTGGAGAAAACATCCTCAGCAAAATCACATTATCATTTAACACAGTGCTGTCAACCACAAGGATACCACACTTGACAAGAATATTTATTGGCAGTATGTGTTGCTACGAGCTTGCTTTGTGCAAAACCATTGCATTAAGAAAAGTGGGCCATTTTCTTGTAAGTGGTCTCTCTGATTCCCTGTGCTACTAGGAACAAGATCTACCTCTCTGTTCTGAATTTTCTATTCCTCTTGACTTGCACAAGCAGTCTATGCAGTATAAATGACCATGGCTTTACTCTTGCAATGAATTATAGGATATGCAGAGGAAAAATCTATTGTAACATATTGTACAATAGCAAGCACTCTATATTTTGTGACTAAAATAATTGGCCTTCTGCATATATCTAGAATATCAACTAGCCTGTTAGATTTATTCAAAGCTGATGTTAGTTCATTCTCAGTGGCAGTGAAGTTTCCTTCTCATGTCATCATTTCTGATGTTTGTCAGACTGTAATAGCATGCAAACCTATCAGGCGCAGTTTCACAGCCCTGTCAAAACACGGTTTTCTCTGTTATCACAACAAGTCATAATCACATCACCAGCTGTAGAGACACCGTGACATGCATGTCATACAGTCTGCTAAACTCAGACCTCAATCCATATAAGTTAATTAAATAGGTATTTATCAAATATGCCAGTCTTTAAAGCATACGTGCTGTTTCTCTAAGAAACTGGCAGTAAAGAATAAGTCTCTCAGTGGACAAACCTCATTAAAATGGACCTGTCCTTGTATCCGCAGCATTGTGAGTGTGATATCGCTGTCACAGTTCAATAAACAAGAAGTAACTTGGGTTTTAGACACACCATATTGACAGTAATTTCATCTATTTTTGCTCTGTGAAAATAGAGCAGTGTCCCTGAGCTATGGAAGCCTGTTTCCACCACTGAATGAAAAATATAAAAAGATAACTCTGACTTTTTATCTCACAATATATAAATTATATACAATATAATAGATATAAACTCCCAATTCCAAGAAAAACTCAGAACGGATAGATTTAAACTCACAATTGTAAAGAAAAAAGCCAGAATTGTGAGATACAAGTTTATATCTCACAATTCTGACTTGCAACTTGCACTACCTATACTTTTATCTAACAATTCTGAGAAAAAAAGTCAGAAAAGTTAAATGTTAACTTGCAGTTGTGAGATAAAAGTCAGAATTGCGAGAAAAGAAGACTGAATTAGCAGATTTAAAAGACAGATTTAAGTTTTTATTTCGCAGTTCTGACTTCATTTCTCGCAGTTGCAATATCTATATTTATATCTAACAATTCTGAGAAAAGTCAGAAAAGTAAGATATAAAGTTGTGCAAGAAATGCAAGAAATAAACTCACAATTGCAAAAAAAAGGGGTGTCCAGGGGGGTCTGAAAACCATTCAGTATCTGGTGTGACCACCATTTGCCTCACGCAGTGCAACACATCTCCTTTGCATAGAGTTGATCAGGTTGTTGATTGTGGCCTGTGGAATGTTGGTCCACTCCTCTTCTATGGCTGAGCCAAGTTGCTGGATATTGGCAGGAACTGGAACACGCTGTCGTATACACCGATCCAGAGCATCCCAAACATGCTCAGTGGGTGACATGTCTGGTGAGTATGCTGGCCATGCAAGAACTGGGATGTTTTCAGCTTCTAGGAATTGTGTACAGATCCTTGCAATATGGGGCCGTGCATTATAATGCTGCAACATGAGGTGATGGTCATAGATGAATGGCACAACAATGGATCTTGTCACGGTATGTCTGTGCATTCAAAATTCCATCAATAAAATGCACCTGTGTTCGTTGTCCATAACATACGCTTGCCCATACCATAACCCCACCGCCACCATGGGCCACTTGATCCACAATGTTGACATCAGCAAACCGCTCACCCACACGATGCCATACACGCTGTCTGCCATCTGCCCTGTACGGTGAAAACCGGGATTCATCCTTGAAGAGAACACCTCTCCAAAGTGCCAGATGGCATCGAATGTAAGCATTTGCCCGACGAGCATGCAGATAAGATTCCCTGAGACGGTTTCTGACAGTTTGTGCAGAAATTCTTTGGTTATGCAAACCGATTGTTGCAGCAGCTGTCCGGGTGGCTGGTCTCAGATGATCTCGGAGTTGAAGATGCTGGATTTGGAGGTCATGGGCTGGTGTGGTTACACGTGGTCTGCAGTTGTGAGGCTGGTTGGATGTACTGCCAAATTCTCTGAAATGCCTTTGAAGACGGCTTATGGTGGAGAAATGAACATTCAGTTCACGGGCAACAGCTCTGGTGAACGTTCCTGCAGTCAACATGCCAATTACACGCTCCCTCAAAACTTGTGACATCTGTGGCACTGTGCTGTGTGATAAAACTGCACATTTTAGAGTGGCCTTTTATTGTGGCCAGCCTAAGGCACACCTGTGCAATAATCATGCTGTCTAATCAGCATCTTGATATGCCACACCTGTGAGGTGGTGGATTATCTCGGCAAAGGAGAAGTGCTCACTAACACAAATTTAGACAGATTTGTGAACAATATCTTAGAGAAATCAGCCTTTTGTGTACATAAAAAAGTCTTAGATCTTTAAGTTCAGCTCATGAAAAATGGGGGCAAAAACAAAAGTGTTGCGTTTATAATTTTGGTCAGTGTATCTCTGAGAAGAAAATCAGAAAAGTGAGATATAAACTCGCAATTGTGAAAAAAATAGTCAGAATTACCAGATACAAACGGGTAATTTTAAGAAAAAAAAAAACAGATTTGCGAGTTTTTATCTCGCAATTGACTTCATTTCTTGCGGTTGCGAGTTTATATTCGCAATTCTGACTTCATAACTTGCAATTACAAAAGTAAATCTTACTGTTCTGACAGTATCTATATTTATACCTAACAATTCTGAGAAAACAGTCAGAAAAGTGAGATGTAAACTCATAATTGTGAGAAAATAGTCAGAATTGCAATAGATAAACTTCCATTTGCAAGTTTTTATCTCGCAATTCTGACTTCATTTCTCGCAGTTGGGAGTTTATATCCCGCAATTTTGACTTTATAACTCGCAATTGCAAGTTTATATCTCACAATTCTGACTTTATAACTCACAATATCTATATTTCATTGCACTTGGATGTATTTCACAGTACAAAACATCTGTCTCTACTTACGTTGCATCTTGACTTCAATGTAGCCTGACATCAGCATTAGACATCACTTGACCAAAAAGACTGATTCAGCTTTGTTCACTGATTCATTCAATATAACTCTTTTTGTAGATTACACTGTGTACATAAACACACAATCCACTTTATTAGGTATAGCTTGCCTTCAGAACTGTCTTAATTCTTCATGGCATAGATTCAGCAAGGTACTGGAACCATTCCTCAGATATTTTGGCATACACTGACATGGTAGCATCCCTGTAGTTGCTGCAGATTTGTTGGCTGCACATCATGATGCAAATCTTCCTTTCAACCAAAGGTGCTCTACTGGATTGAGATCTGGTGCCTGTGGAGTCCATAGGGAATTCATTGTCATGTTCAAGAAACCAATTTGAGATGATTTGAGTTTTGTGAAATGGATGTTATCATGCTGGAAATAGCCATCACAAGATGGTCAGCAACAGTAATTAGGTAGGCTGTGCTTTTTGAAAAAAAAAAACACACTCAGTTTTGTAGTAAGGGGCCCAAAGGGTGCAAGAACATATTCTGCACACTATTACACCACCAGTAGAAGCCTGAACTGTTGATACAAGACAGGATCAATCCATGCTTCCATGTTGTTTACGCCAAATTCTGATCTTTTTTCGATCTTCTATTGTCCAATTTTGGTGAGCCCGCACAAATAGGCTTAGTTTCCTGTACTTAGCTGACAGGAGTGGTATCTGGTGAGGTCTTCTGCTGCTGTAGCCCATCTGCTTCAAGGTTTGACGTGTTGAGACAGAGATCATCTTCAGAGATCATCTTCAATCCTTAGTCATACCGAGTGGTTATTTATTAACTGTTGCCTTTCTATTAGCTCAAACCAGTCTGGCCATTCTCCTCTGACCTCTGGCATCAACAAGGCATTTTCACTCACAGAACTGCCACTCACTGATATTTTCTGTTTTGGACCATTTTCTGTAAACCCTAGAGATGGCTGTGTGTGAAAAATCTCAGTAGATCAACAGTTTCTAAAATACTCAGACTGGCTCATCTGGCACCAACAACCATGCCACATTCAACGTCATTTAAATCATTTTTCTCTCTGTTCTGATGCTCAGTTTGAACCTTAGAAGATTGTCTTGACCAAGCTTACATGCCTAAATGTATTGAGCTGCTGCCATGTAATTGGCTGATTACATATTTGCAGTATAAAGAAGTTGAACAGGGTACCTAATAAAGTGTCCAGTAAGTATATATTACGTTGTCAAAACATTTCAGAATGTACAAACACCAGTACTGCAGTGAGTATTTTCCTCAGATATGTCCTTCTTACTTTAAAAGCATGGCACATGAGAAATAAAATATGCCATATATGTAGGACTTTCTAAAAAAAAAAAAAACGAATTCTTACCGGTCCTCTTATTCCATTTTCCTGCAGGAATTGACCTAAATGATGAAGCATTTTGATGGAGTTTCTGTGGTGGAAACCCAGTAATATTCTATATAAAAGGAGAAACTCCCTTAAGACACTGTTGAATTGAGGAGAGATAGAGATTTGCCTTATTAGCCTCAATCACACAAAAATTGTCAAATGTCCTTGAGTAGCAAACTTCACAGGCTGCCTGATGTGACAGAGAATTACAGCTAGACCAAAAGAATGAGAAACAAAGAGAGGGTAATATAGAGAGACAAAGTTGATGAAGAAAGAACTCAGTTCTTTCCTTTACTCTCCATTACTGAGGAGAGGCCAGGCTCCCTAATGGATCCCTGTCTGCATCACACACTTCAACATCTTCAGTCAAGCACAGTGAAAGACAACTCCCCAGACTCCATAAAGAGCCTTTCTGTGTCACTCGCCTGCTTCTTCCCCAGCCAGATTGTGTTAGGTCAGTTTCGGACAGGCCGTAAACTTACCTAATGCTGGCAGCTGGGCAAAAATTGATCTGTATCGGTCTGATTAGTGTGTGCGGGACTGTTTGTCCAGTCACAGGATTACGTGTTCAAAACATCTGGATGCATGCCAGAAATTGAGTGATGTGCTTAGTCTGAATCTGAATATGAGATTTAGTTTGAATAAGTCTTTTTATAGATCTGATGAGTTATGTAAACACGTAGAGCATGGCTCTAAGAACACCAAGATTACAGGTTTGACCAGGGGACATGCTCAAAATACATAAAATATTGGTGACAAACATGTCAGCCATGATGTCAGATATTCATGAAAGACATCATTCTAACATTTATTAAATAATAACATTTATTATTTCAATGTTTTAGTGCAAAATATGTGATTTGATGATTTCTTCAAACTGAAATGTTTTTCAGTTACCATTCAAATATGTATAGATTTTTATTTTTTTACACCAGTTTACTTTAGCATTTTGGTTTAAAAAAATTATATAATGGAGATATATTTCATTTCAGATATTGGTGCCTGCCATCTTTGAAAATTCTTCATTTATGTCAGCTTGTCTGTGCTGTTTTTATCACTATTGCATAAAAATAATGAAAAATAATGCAATAATATATAAATATTTATGTAATTTTGTAAAATACTAAAATTATTCTATTAAAATAATTTTGCCAGTTTAGGCTTGCCACACACTGGAAGATTTTAAGGCCGATTTTAAGCCTGATTTTCACCCCCAAATGATCGGGTGGTGTGGCCCGATTTGAGGCTTGTCGCAAATTACCTTTTTGTCCAAAAAATCCTTTATTGTATGGTGTCATTATGATTATTTAACTGCTCCCGATCGAGATGGAGCATCCCCGAACTTAAATCGTCTCACACATGTCTAATATTTACAACTCTTGAATTAACCAATGAAAGACAAAACAAAATCTCAGTAAAAGAGATACATCTGAAAGGTAAATTTACTCTAATGGCTATTTAATAAATAGCTAAATATTACAACATTAAATTATAATTTGTATTAAAAAAACAAAAACATTAAAAACATTCATGTGTTTACAAATCACTTATTAAAAAGAATCCCTTGTTATTCAAAGTACAGTGCCTTGCGAAAGTATTCATACCCCATCTTTTTTTCCCCACATTTTATGTTGCAGCCTTACGTTAAACTTTAAATTACTTTTTTCTCACATTAATTTACAATCCATTCATCATAATGACAATGCAAAAAACAGATTTGTGACATATTTGCACATTTATTAAAAATAAAACACTGAATTAAGTACATATTGCATAAATATTCATACCCTTAACTCAGTACTTAGTTGAAGCACCTTTGCAGCCTCAGGTCTTTTTGGGTATGATGTAACAAGTTTTGCACATCTGCATTTGGCAGTTATCGCCATTCTTCATCTCACCTCTTCATCTCTCAAGCTCTGTCAGCTTTTATGGGGCTGGTGGACATTTTCAGGTTTCTCCACAAATGTTTAATTGTGTTCAAGCCAAGACACAGAGTTGTCTATAAGCCACTCTTGCTGTGTACTTAGGGTCATCGTCCTGTTGGATGGTGAACCTTTTGCTCAGTCTGAGGATCTAAATGCTCTGGAATGCGATTTCATTAAGGCTATCTTTCATATGTTGGTGCATTGAGCTTTCCTTCTATTCTGACAAGTCCCTCAGATCCTGCCGCTGAAAACAGCCCCCACAGCATAAGGCTGATACCACCACACTTTACTGTTGGGATAGTACTCTGCAGGTGATGAGCAGTACCTGGTTTCCTTCAAACATGATGCTTGGAATAGAGGTTCATCAGACCAGAGAATCTTGTTTCTCACAGTCTGAGGGTCCTTTAGGTGTTATTTATTTTATTGTTTTTTTTTTTTTGCAAATTCCGAGTGTGTTATCATGTGTTTTCACTGAGGAGAGAATTGAGTTTGGCCACACCACCATAAAGATCGAATTGGTGGAGTGTTGCAGTGATGTATGTTCCTCTGTAAGTTTCTTCCATCTGCATATATGATCATGAAGCTCAACTAGAGTGACCATCAGTTTTTTGGTCACTAGTATAACCAAATCCCTTCTCCATCAATCGCTCAGTTTGGCCAGGAGGCCAGCTCTAGGAAGAGCCCTAGTTGTTCCAAGCATCTTCCATTATGGATAATGGAGTCTACATGATTCTGTGAACCTGCAATGCAGCAGAATTTTTTTTTTCTAAACTCTTTCCCAGATCTGTGCCTTGATGCAAGCCTGTTTCTGAGCTCTACAGGCAGTTTTGACCTCAGGGCTTAGTTTTTGCTCTGATATGCATTATCAGCTGTTAGACCTTTTCTGAGAGGCATGTGCCTTTCCAAATCATACTCATTCAAATGAATTTGCCACAGTTTAACTCCACTCGAAGTGTAGTAACATCTACAAGCGATATGAGAGCTCCTGAGCTAAAT
This sequence comes from Labeo catla, assembly GCA_012976165.1. Lineage (NCBI taxonomy): Eukaryota > Metazoa > Chordata > Actinopteri > Cypriniformes > Cyprinidae > Labeo > Labeo catla. Next base: position 1,117,347 of record VONZ01000136.1, on the reverse strand, counting down.
TTCAAGTGTCCCTGAAAAGAGTATGAATACTTATGCAATGTCATCTTTTCAGTTTTTTATTCCTTATAAATTTGCTGTTGTTACAAACCTGTTTTGTGCTTTGTCATTATGGGGTATGGAGGGTAGATTGATAAAGCAGTAAACATTAGGCTGCAACTAAAAAATGTGAAAAAAAAAACAAACAAAAAAAACGATGGGGGTATGAATACTTTCGCAAAGCACTGTAAGTAATTAAAAGGCCTGCATGCTCAACTGTGTACGAGATGGAGTGGAACACGGAAAATGGGCCTTAAGTGTAAAGCGTCTGTCAAGTGCAGCGTTTACCTCAACTCAAATCAAACAATTCAAACATTTATCTTACACACTTAAAAATATAGTTTCCAGAAGGGGGAGTTTCACAGCAATGCCATAACAGAACCATTTTTGGTTCCCCAAAAAACTTTCAGTGATCGGTTCTTAAAAGAATCATTATTTTTCAGAATTAATACAAAATCTGCATTATGGAATTTTTTCTTTTCCACCACTGACAATATGAACTCAGTATGGAAAGTGTGGTGAATTAATTGGGCCATTTTAACAGCAGTGGCACAGAGCCTAAACTACCAGCAGAGTAGACACTGACAAGAGGCCAGTGAAGGCTTTTGAAGAGCGGATCAAAGCGGAGAGTCTTTGATGATCCCGCATGGCTGAGCTAAAGAGGAGTTGCTGTGAAGAACTGGAACCCCCCTCAATCAAATCAGAAGCAAGTGCTCATCTTAACCTTCGCTCTCCACCCCTTTATCACATCAACAGGTGCTTTCACGTGGCCTTCAAAAGAGCAACACGCAAAACACCGCAATGAAAAGTAATAGCGGTGCATAATTCGAGAATGTCACTGTTATACGACTTGTTGAAGGTCACAATATGTATTTCATGGATTCTATGAAAGTATTTGAATTATAACTATGGAGATAAGGAAACTTTTTAGAAAATGTGAGCAAACCTCTTTTCATGCATGCATAATTTTTGCCTAAACTTTGTGTGAAGTATAAAGTGTGCAAATGGCTTGCAAGTTATTAAAGAAGCATGGAAATTCTCTTCATTTTGCATTTCTCAGTTTGGCTTAAAATATTTGGGAGTACATATTACTGAAACCTTTTCAGGTTTATATGCAAATCATTTTTTACTCGTTAAAAACTAAATCAAATCTGATTTTCGGAGATTGGACAGATTATATGTATCTTTAGCAGGTAGAGTAACTGTATAAAAATAAATGTCTTACCTTTTTATATTTATTTCAGTCTATCTGAGTCTTTCTCCCCAAAAAAAGTCTTTTTTTTTTAAACAAGCACTTGCCAAGCCCAAGGGGAAGAATTCAAGAACCCATAAGGACCTCCTAGAAAGACAACAAAGCTTAGCTTTACCTAACTTTATGGGTCATTACTGTGCTGCAAATCTTCAAAAATCATTAGTTGGTATAAGTTTATGGAGATTGATTGGCAAATACTTGTATTTCCATATTGTTTTTTGCCTTAATAACAGTGAAGCTTCCCTTCTCGCCTTCTCAATATATTTCCATCTCAGTTGTAAGCTCTACGCTTAAGATATGGTCTCAATTTAAGCAAACAAATAAACTTAATGACTTTTCCATGTTAAGTGCTTTCTGTAACAACCCTTTGTTTCCTGCTGGTAAAATATATTATACATATGTACAATGACAGAGTATGGGTTTGGCCAAATACATAACACTTTTTCTAGCTTTAGTGACCTCTCAGAAAAATTTCAGTTGTCTCAGTCCCAACTGGTTTCATTATTTTAAACATTTTATTCAGACCCAGAGTTCAGCCTTTCCTAACCTACCCCCTACCTCATTATTCAGTCAAATTTTACAGGCCCCTATAACCCTCAAAGGTCAAATTTCTGCACTATATAATATGGTCATGTGCTTTTAACTGACAAAGTTAGAGGAGAGTGGACAAAAAACTTGGAATTTGAAGTAACTGATAAGGTATAGGAAGATGCCCTGAACAGAGTAAATGGATTCTTCACTGTGCCTATCACACAAAATTTAAACTTTCTAAAGTCTATCCTAATGTTGATAATAGGTGTGACTGATGCAAAAATAATGAGGCTTACTTTATTCATATGTTTTGGTCCTGCCAAAAGCTGAGAAACTACTGGACGTTTGTATTCAAAACACTAAACAATGCGTTTAAAGGGTTAGTTCACCCAAAAATTTAAATTAGCAAATGATTTACTCACCCTCAAGGTATCCTAGGTGTATATGACTTTCTTCTTTCAGACGAATCCAATCGGAGTTATATTAAAAATTATCCTGGCTATTATAATAGCAGTCGCTGGGTGTTTTTGTTTAACAGTCCAAATGAAGTCCAATAAAGCACATCCATCCATCCATAATAAAAAGTTCCTCACATGGTATGTAAAACAAGGCCTCCTGTCGTTGCATTTAAAAAAAAAAATATCCATATTTAAATTCTTATAAACAGATTTCTCTAGCTTGTGCTAACTATGCGGAAGCCGTTTCGGGCGGATGACATAGGACATCGGCATAATGTATACGCCTGTGAGAACTGTCTTGTGAGAACCAACGTTTATTTACATGAGCAAAGTTTCCTTATTTTAGGCAAAAAAAAAAAAAAAATGAGTCTCCTCTTGGCTTATATCGAAGTCATTTTTCTCTACAGATCCTCATTTTGTACTTATACATCGTGACATCGTTGTTTTGTTTCAGTTTTTGCATGATGCCGATGTCCTACATTACCCTCCTGGAATGGCTTGCATGTGTGACAGTTAGCACAAGCTAGAGAAAACTGTTCAAAATGTTTTAACTATGGATATTTTCCTACAAAAACGCATTGATTCAATACAGGAGGCCTTTATTCACCCCCTGGAGCCGTGTGAAACACTTTTTTATTATGGATGTATGTACTTTATTGGACTTCTTTTGGACTGTTAACAAAAACACTCATCCATTATAAAGCTTGGAAGAAAGCTTATAAAGCTTGGAAGCTTATAAAGCTTGGAAGAATATAACTCTGATTGTATTTGTCTGAAAGAAGAAAAGTTGTATACACCTGGGATTGCTTGAGGATGAGTAAATCATGGACTAATTTTCATTTTTGGGTGAACTAACCCTTTAACTGGAATATAATGCCCTGTGTTGAAATTGCTGTTTTTGGAGTACTAGAACATGGAGCATCTTTGCCTCTTTATTAGCAAGTGGAAGAATAATGTTGGAATGGAAGTCAAAGAATCTCCCTTCAATGTGGATTTGTGACCTGACATCATATTAAAAATTAGACAAAATAAAATATCTAAAAAAGGATCTGTCCAAAACTCCTGTAGAACTTGGAAACCTATAATTACAAATTTTGAAAAGATTTGGAAAAATCATTTGGTTGAAGCATGTTCACCTGTGTTATGTTTGTGTATATATATATTCATAATATTATGTATAAACCACAAATGTATCAGAAATTATGACTGTAATTTTTTTCTCTTTGGGACTCATGTTATTTTTTTTGTTTATTTGATTTTGACATTGCTGTGTTCATATGGGTAATGTAAGAGTGTATCATATCGCCTGTTTTGTATGGCATAAACACTATTATTATTGTTATTTATTTATTTTAAAATATTTATTTATTTTAATGTATGTTTTAATTTTTAGTGGTGGAAGGGGGTGAGGGAAAATGTATGAGGGAAAATGTTTATAGAAAATATCTTCATAACTCACATGCCACATCTACGTAAAATGAGTTAAAAAAAACAAAAAGTGTTGTAAAAAGTCATAATCACAATTATGAAATCCAATTATGAAAAGTCACACTGTCACACAGATATAACGTTACAATACTGACAAATAAAGAAAGTCAATAAACTTTGAGGTCACTATGATTTATTTATTTATTTATTTTTTAATTATATTTTATTCAGCAAGGACGCATTAAATTGGCTAAAATGATCATGAAGACATCAAATAAATGCTGTTCTTTTACGCTTTCCATTCTTCAAATAATCTTGGGGAAATTATTAAGCAGCACAACAATTTTTTACATTTATAGCGATAAGAAAAGTTTCTTGAGCACCAAATCAGCATATTGAAATGATTTCTAAAGGATTATGTAACACTGAAAACTAGTAATGGTTGCTGAAAATTCAGGTGCACAGGAATAGATTACATTTTAAAATATCTGAAAATAGAAAACAGTTGTTTGAATTGTAATATTACATTACCCTGGACCACAAAACCACAAAAAGGTCATAAAGGGTAAATTTTTTTAAATTGAGATTTATACATAATCTGAAAGCTAAATAAATAAGATTTCCATTGATATATGGAGTATTGTTATTATTATACAATATTTAGCCGAAATACAACTATTTGAAAATCTGGAATCTGAGGATGCAAAAAAATCTAAATATTGAGAAAATTGTCCAGATGAAGTTCTTAGCAATGTATATTACTAATAAAAACAACAACAACAACAACAACAACAACAAAAAATCAATAATTTTGACCAATACAATATATTGTATATTGTTGGCTATTTGCTACAAATATACCTGTGCTACTTATGACTGGTTTTGTGGTCCAGGGTCACATTTTTTTGACTGAAGAAACTTCTTTCAAAAAATCGTACCAACCACAAACTTTTGAACGGTATAAGGTATACGAGATATAAAACTGCAATTACAAGAAATAAAGTCGTAATTAAAGTCACAATTTTTACTCTTTGCTGTGATTAAATTTGCGCATGGCAAACACATCTTCCAGAAGTCACCTCATCAGCGAGAGAGTGGTCACAGCACATTAGCAGAATGTGTGGTGTGATCTTGTTGGCCGTGGTCGGTGCTCCGCAGGGTACTTGTGTTTAACATTCCCCTCGTGTTTTGCCCGTGACCCCACTGAGGGTGCTCATCTCCACTCCTGCAGAGTGGAAGGTTAAAGCGCACCTATTCCCTCACCGCTGCCGACCTACTTTCCCTCCGCCACTGTTTGCCCCTTCTATCTCTTTGTGCAGCCAAGCATCGACCTTCCCAACGGCAGGTCATTACTTTTTCCTCAGCTTTCTGTTTTCATTTCAATTCCTGCTGAAACGCCCTGTTGTTTTTCGTCAAATTCGATAGTGGAATGTTGAAAGAGGTTGAGAGGCTATATCAGGCCATGCTCGTAGATGAATTTTGTTGGGATTCGCGTGTGCTTCAGCGCTTTAAATATTAACTGGTCCATATGGGCCCTCGACACGCACTAACATGACACGAGTAGTCTGGAGATTTCGCAGAGCCGGTGGAGCATCCCAGAGCAATTTCCAAGGTCATCCAGGAGCGGGACCTGCTTTACCTCTCTTATATTTGACACATTTGCTTCATTGCATTTGGATCTATGACAAGACACAATTTGTTAAAATTTAAAAAATGGGTCATTGTTGACGTATGAGGATTTTAAAGGATTTTAAATTTTACATTTGAGGCCAATTTTAAAACAGAAAAAAATAATATCTATTGTGATTGTTCAAATATTAAGAATGTTGTGTACACACAAATTCATATTAAAATTTAGTGGTTTTCGTGTTTTTTTTTCAGATGAATTGGTCGTAGCCTTAAAAAATGTCATGTGGTGTGACCATGATTTATATTAAAATTTAATGTTAAAATGAGTAACATTTTTTAGATGTTCTCAGTAATTAAAGTGTATAGAAACTTTTTGCAGTTCTTTTGAGTATTTGTAAGTAATGATCTCATTTTTTTGTTCTATAATTGCAGAGTTGCCTTCTGAACTGTAGTTAGCAGACGTATTTTTCCTGTAAATTGCATAAAACTCAAAGAAAAAAGATTTAAAAATACCATTCACTTAAGCATACTGTAGCAGTGATTCATATTTCAACCACAGAAATGAGATTTTTTTTTAAATTTAATATAGTTATTTCTCTTATCGGTCACACCACATTATGAGTGGTCGCACCAAATGACACAAAGTCCTTATATCATTAAAAATCTATTTAAAGAGACGTGTGAAAAGTGCAGCCCACTGACCCTTCGTCGGGAGTTGCCAAATATGCTGTTTTGTCTGACAAACCAACCAGACAGAAGAGTAGATTAAAGTCGGTGGATTTGAGAAATGGGGTGTATTGAAATCTTTTCTTGCTCGAAACAAGATACCTTCTGATGTTCATTTATGTTTATTTCATGCCATAACTAGCAAAGACGAAGAGATGATCAGCACATGTGCCGCTGTCAGGTGCTACAGCGATCTGTCAGGACAAATTAAAAGAGCCACAAAAGAGTTTTTGTTGTTTGAATTTCTTAAAAAACAAACAAACAAACAAACAAAAAAAGAACTCTGAGGCTTTGTTTCATACCAAAAGTAACCTGCTCTGTCTTGTATGTCGGCGTGTTGTCAGTGTCCACTTTGCTCCGTGATGTATTTTTCACTGCATAAGAACATGATGCGTGGCATAAAAGTGCCATGGTTTGTCAAACGTAGGGTCTGTTTAGAGTAGTGGGAGGTTCAGGTTCTGAGATGACAGCATAAACATCTTTCTTTACAGTAGAAGTCTGTGCTTGACTGCAGTGTCAGAATTAATATGTTGCCTATGGCAAGTATTTATTTTACTTTGCTTGGCAGTGAAATCTGGTAAAATAGATTAAAATAGTTATCAATAAACAAATAATTAATTACAAATGCATAATTACCAAACTAAAATTATGAGCTCTAATTTATTTATTTATTCATTTTTCTCATATTGTATAAGGATTAAACATAAACCATCTGAAATGACCCACATTGCATAAAAATTATTCTAAATGATACTAAAATAAAGTACTTTATGTATATAAACCATCAATTGAATTTAAAAGCACAAAAACCATCATGCAAATCTGGGACATGTATCTATAATGGAAAACACCCTGCAGTGGTCGTACCACATGATATTTGGTCGCACCACATGAAAGTTTTTTGAGGTCATACCACAATATCCAAATGTGGTAACTACATGCCAGCCGTTATTTTTTTCCAAAATTGAAAGAGAGTTATAAACCTGCTTGATGCTTCCATGGGTCATTGGCAAATTGGTATATGATGCAAAGTCCTTTGAATGGATTTCAACATAAAACTCTCAAAATGACAGTTTGTTGATGGTCGCACCACATGATATTTCATAAAATGGAAATCATCGGACAAAGTTTGTTTGTATATTATAATATAAATATAAATACAAATGCTTCACAATTTTCTGATTACAAAACACTTTGGAAATCATGCCAAATAGTGCAGAAAATTAATCTGAATAAATTTAGGGTAACTTCAAAGAAGTTTTCAAAAAACAGTTATGGTTTGACAGTCACACCACATTATATTTTGACACTTTGAATAACAGTAAAATTACAAATAACTAATCCTTTTTGAAAAGTTAAAGTGGGTCCATAAATGGGAGAGGTACTTCATATATATAGCATCTTTTTATGCATTTAAACCAATTTTTCACTGAAAAAATGCAATCGGACAGAAAATTTAGGCATCACGACATATGTATTTTTGGACATTTGAGTGATACAACTTTCTGCAAACTCAAAGTCATGTGGTGCAACCAAGGGGCAGATGCAAAACAAAGAAATTATATCATAGGACCCTAAATAAGTCAACTAAATAAGTCAACTATATCATAGGACCAATAAGTCAACTAAATATCAAAATAATTTGACTTTTTATGACAAGACAAGGTTAGTTTTGGTTGTAAATTATCATGTGCATATCTATCTGTCTATCTATCTGTCTATCTATCTATCTATCTATCATCTCTCTCTCTCTCTCTCTCTATATATATATAAAGTAAAATAATAATATAACATATATAAACATTATTAATTCACAATGTCTTAAAATATTCTCTTTTGAAAAACATATTCAAAAACTATTTTATAAACTTTGTAAAACAGTACACTTTGTAAAAATTTAAACAGTTTATTCAATTAAAATGAATATAAATACAATTACTATATTTCTAAGTTTCAGCACATGTTTTTTCATGAGATTTTTTCAAGGATTTTTTTTTTTGTTTTTATTTATCACACTGTTCTTTGTCACTGGTTCTCTTAACAGTTGGTGGTCTGCAGTTAATTAATCATTCGGATAAGTCTATTAAAGAATTTTCACATAACTATGCCACAAATATTCCATTAACCCACTGTTTCTCTTAATAAACAACTGTGATTTATTTTTTACCAGCCCTCCTGTGTGCTCTATTTGACGGTGCTAGTCTGTAAATTCAACTTCAAAGACATGAAAAGGATTATAAAATGCTGCTTGTTTGTTATGATGTGTATTGTGTTGTCTCTTTAATACTATAAGCATGTGCTTTCCTGCTAATTCTACACACCTGAGACTAATACAACCTCGTTAAAGCAATAAAACCATACAGTTACGGCCTTTATCTCACTATTCCATGCTGCCTTTTATTGAATGCCATTTTGTCATGTGACATCCTCCAAATTGGATGTTTTTTCTAAAAACAGGCATGTTGCAAAAAGACAAAACTCCCCAGAGCACCTAAATTTGTCTGTTGGTGTCTAGACAGCCGTAGCTATAGATCTGAGGCCATTCAGACAGGGAGAAGTGTCACTGTTTCGTAAAATCACCTGCTAATTGGATGGCCTCTCGGTGCCTGTGTTTCATAGGCTGGCGCATCGCCACGGACATCGAGGAGTTTGTCTTTCAATAGCCAAAAAATCCATAGCTAAAGGCATTTCACCCTCTGTAGAGAGGTATTCAATGATTAGTATGTTTGACTTCCTAATGCGTTTGACACTGTGCCATGTGTTCTCTGTAATTGCTTCATTCCTCAGAGTCCTACAGGTTGACTTCTGAAGTCCAGATATCGGCAGCGTGCCTCATGTGAACATATCTCAGGGGTCGAAAGGCCCTGTTTATATCAAGCAAAATCGAAGAGTGAACAAAACTAGGCCAAAATGAAGCTGGTTTGGAGTTTGTTTCAGGAATTTGAAACAGCTTGCCACAACAAACTTTTGTGAAAAGTTCGCTCTGGAGTGTGTTTCCCATTCAATGACATACTTTGTGAATTAACTACAACAGTACGATGTATTGTTGAAGAAAGCAACCAACTAATGAACTTTCAGTAATTTATCAAAATGACTGACAGCATTGACTGACATAATCAGATGAGATGATGACACTATTGTTTCACTAATGACGGAACTGTATTCTAAAGTGCTACCGAGAAAAGAACTAAACTGATCTGGGGGGCATGTCCTGTACAACAACGTAACTTGCTGCTTAACTTGCATAGTATGATGGGTCCCCTGGTGAAGAAACCAGCATATGCTGGTTAGGTTTTGATGCTGGTTTAAGCTGGTCCTTTGCTGGTTTATGCTGGTCCTTGACCAGCTAAGGACCAGCATAAACCAGCTACGGACGAGCTTGGGTCATTGAAGAAATCAAATAGCTAGTCCTGAGTTTTTAATGAAACAATACTGTCGCATATTTGTTCAGCCATGTTGGTTAATCATGTCATGCAGTTGGTAAAGTAGGCTAATAACTTTTAATTAAGCTGTTTAAAATGACCTTGAAATGTTCTATATGATCCACTTATAATGTTATCAAGATTTTTAAATAAAAAAAATTAGAAGAGGCTATTTTCTGTGCTGTTTTGTTCCCCCTCATCGGACTGCTCTGTTTGAATAGGCATGGCGGATTGAAGACTTGGAAGCAGGGCCTAAAATGACCTTTTTGCCACACCTGCCAATGGCTGGTGATGTGATAAAATTCACCGGCCAATTTTTTTTTTTCACCGGCCATGAAACACTTTTTGCTAAAACAGGCAGTTATTTCTACTACGGTGACTAAATGACTACTGCTGTCTCCATTAAATGCATTTTCCCTCAGTTTTACATATTAATTATAGCCATTCAACATTACAGTATAATTGAAAGCTATTATTTCTTATTTTTAGGCTTTTAGGAAATATATAACAACTTTTAATGTTAAAAGTGATTTTAAAACAATCTTCACATAAACTATAAATTGTATATGCATAAACTATACAGATTAATCTTTATTCAAGCTACAAAAGTTCATCAGTGACTATAGCAGTGGAGTGATGATTTATCTTTTTCTTTTGTTCTTTGATTTACATCAATGACAGACTTCAGGAGGTTTCACTTTAAAAGCAGCACGGCCTCTTTAAAACCTGATGCACATGACGCAGATCTGGCACATATCCGATTTTCTCCAAACTCTTTACTGTCATTTAATACTTTATAACTCTTTTAAGAATACATTTATGAGGTAACTCACACATTGTGACATAATTGTGTGTGTTTTTGTCCATTGCAGCGCTGTCTAAAGCGGCTCAGCGTATGGGCACAGCTGAACACGCAGACTTTCAAATTATACTTTGCCGTCTAGGTAGCGTAACCCCAGGTATGTGTCACCACATTCTCGGGTTATGAAGAATAAAGAAGGGAAAAGTTATTCTTCCGAAATGAAGCAGCAATATCTTCTCAGGTAAAAGTTATTAGAACTATGTGTAGGGACAAGCTGGCCATCACTGCTCTGACCTTATCAGCCGTTTGCATTCCATTCCCTGACACGTACATCTCGGAGACGTCTATTTGACGTCTGCATTTACATCTGCAAGACATATTTTTTTACGTAGTTTGCTCATATGCAATACGTCTATTGGACATTTCCAATCAGATGTCACATAGGCATCTATTAGATGTATTTAAGATGTTTATGATTTAGAATGTATGTAAAACTTACACCTTACAGACATCTGCCAAAGGTTTGTACACAGCAGATGCTTTCCAGATCAAGAGATCTTTAACAGACATCTTGCAGACATACGTGTGCTATCTGGGTTTTGATTCGCTTGTCGCTTATGACAGAACAGCTAATCACAATGATCTTGTGTTCGGAAATTGTTTTATTTGCTTATGTCAGAAACAGCAAATCTTTTAAAAACTGGCTGCTGTTTTCACTACATTCCATTGTTATATTTCGTAAAAGTTTTACCCGCCACTTGGCGACTGACACTGTTACATATACTTGGCGAGTGTTAATTTTAGGTCCTGCTTGAAAGTAAATGGCCACTGCTATGACTGGCTAACAGTTGTGTGTGTTGGACACCCTACATAGATAGATGCTGCTGTTATTTAGGTTAAAACGCATGAATACAATCTGTAATTACAGAAAAAGCAATAGAGACCACATAATAAAAACTGTTACTCACACTTGTATGTTGCGACATTGCTGTTGGATCCAATATAGTCGCACAGCATCGGCTTGTAGTTTCAGTCTTTCTGAAAATCCTATGTCGAATTGTCCGTTGTTTGTAAATGAATCCATGGTAAAATTAAGTGAAAAAAAGCCCAAGTTCTTACTGATGTAATATGGATCTTCATTAAAAATAAAGCTCATCCACTCTTTTCTAATGTTGGGATTAGAAGGAAGGCATTACAAAGACTGTGTTTTTCCACAGCTTGGCACTGCACACCGTCTTGTTGTCGTCTGAGCCATTTTTATGTTTAATTTCTGCTGAGACCTGTGTTTGCTTATTTTTTACCCACTACATGCACAAATCAATGGGTGGGGCTAAACAGGCATTGATGTAGAAGCAAGTGTTGATCTTCTTCTGCAGAGGCGGTGTTTAGCCACAATATTACATCATAAAGTGGCAGATTCCACAATCTGTCATTTTGGCAGACGCGCTCAAATATAGGCTGTTTTTAGATTAACGAGAAAGTTCTGAAGGATGTTTTTATAGTACAATGAGCTCTTACGTGTCAAAAGATCAAAAGAATTTTGATTTCTCACTTCACTTTAAGACCCCTTTAAGACCACGTCATACAAACAAGAAATTATGCTTATAATCACAGGACGAGAGCTGTCATTCCAACCACACAACTTTGCAATGCGACCTTTAAAGGGATAGTTTAATCAAAAATGAAAATTCTGTAATTACTCACCTTCATGTCATTCCAAACCCTTAAAGGCGGGCTCACACTACAGGATTTTTAGCCCGAATTTGCCCAAATTTTCCCCTAATGAGAATCAGAGCAAAAATATTGTTGAGCATTTTGATCGGTCCAGATCAAGAAACACCAATGTCACATGGACTATTTTAATGATGTCCTTTTGTTACTGCCTTCTGGGCATTGAACATGGTAGGTGTGTTGCTGTCTATGCAGGGTCAGAAAGCTCTTGGATTTTATCAAAAATATCATAATTTGTGTTCTGAAGATGAACAAAGGTCTTACAGGTTCGGAACAACATGAGGGCGAGTAATTAATAATAGAATTTTCATTTTTAGGTGAACTAACCCTTTTTACGTGGAAATAATTAATAGCTCTGATTAATAGCTTATGTTTAGTCCATCAAGTAAACACACTGGACTGTTGCTCTATTGCAGAAGTTGCAGTTTGAAGGTAATTCTAATTGAGATCCATCTTTAATACTGTAAAACCTACACATACTGTATTTACATTATCATCTAAAGCCACACTCCGCAGTGCAGGCAGCGTCGGGATGAGCGCTAACATTACACTGCTGCTCAGGTATTTTCAGCATCTTTTTACTTAAAGCATCTTTTTACATCTACAGCATCTTTTTAAAGCAAACATATGATATGATTTATAAAATTTCAAAAACATCACCATAAGTATATTGGGCCTTACGGTCCCTGCTTTGTGCAGTTCCTCATCTCATACTTTTTCTTTAATTACATATTTTAAATAAGTAATTTTGTGTGATTTATACAGTTAATTTCGCATATTAACACAGAGCTGATTTCAGCCTTAAGCTTTAATGCACGTCACAGTTAATTCTTGGGTAGGATCTCATCAACGCTACCCCTGCCACATCCGATCTTGAGATAGTTTGACAGCCTGATGTTTCCCGTAATATTTCAGAGGGTAAATAGACACAGCCGTCCATTTCCCCCCATTTTTCGATTTTGATTCCACTCATGTTTGCCGATGGATCAGGCCTTGACCTAATTAGAGGTGATTTCGCAAGAACACTAGAGAGCTGAACTGTTTTCTGTTGAATGGGGTTTTTACATCACTGTCACTTTGATCACTGACTCAAATTGTGTACAATGAAATGCTGTCAAGTTGTGGTCAGAAGGGAATCGGCCTGTGAAAATGCTTAACGTTAATTTCTACCGCACTGGCATTTTAAAAACCATTGTCTGCTTGTCATCACTTCACGGAGAAATGGGCTTGCTATTCCAATGAGATCTCCTCGCAGTATAGGAGCACAAGATTACAAGCGTAGATTTGAAGGGAGGTAATTGAGCTGATTATCTTAAAGTGGGGAATATCAGATGTCCTATTTAATACTCAGTGGTATTTTTATCCATCTATGGTTCTTCTTGCTGAAAAATGATTCAGACAGTTGCCTTATAACAAGTATAAATTAATGTACCAGAAATCCCTGCATAACTCCCTATTGTATTTCATTGGGGGTTTTACTCTTCACAACCATGTAGGCAGTTTTCACGTCACTGGTGTTCAATGTCAGCTGAAAGCTGAAAACCTTGTTTCTCAAACTTCAGGCATGTACATGTCACTCTCAGCTTTGCTTGTCTCACCTGTAACCGTAATACTACAAATAATGCAGTTGATGTCTTCCTAGCTCCTAGAAAATAGGAATTTAACTAAATAGATTTAAAATACTGACAACTAGCACAACCATTAGTAACACAAATTTGACTTTTGCAAGTTGTATGCATTATCTTCATACCTGCATCCTTCCGTAGGTATTTCATCCATGATAAATGTTCAATTCTAATAGAGCGCAACAGCATTTTTTGTTCCAGAAGTATTTTTTAAAAGTCTTTTATAGGCCAGAAACCAACCAGCTATGAGGTGAATAACAGCATTACAAACTTAGTTTTGAAGCAAGAAGTATTTGAAAATTGGAGAAAAAAGACAAGACTGTGTACTTCAGGTTCAATGAGAGAAAGAACTACAATCCCATGAAATACTGCAAGTAACAAATAGGTTGATTATGTGTATAGAAACAGTGTATTTAACATTTATTGCAAAATATGCACATATGTTCAAATATTTGAGTAGTTTGATAGTGAAGGGACACTGAAGTTGCATCCAAAAGTGAAGATTCTATAGTATGAATGTGTGTAGAATTAATGAAATCTGGATGTACTATGTCCGTCATGTGATCCATCAGATGCACACTTCAGAATCTCACTGGAAAATCATCTGTGTACTTTCCGCCTATTGTTTTATGAATTCTGTAAATTTGGACATAACACTCTTTTCACATACTGGTTTTTGCCCTCTAATTAGTAAGGAAGTGTTTTTTCGGATGCAGCCTGACTGTATCACCTCATTTGTAGTGCTTCAATGGAATGGGATTTGAAATGTTCTTTTGGTGCAATTTTCTTGTTTTGTTAGACCTTTTTTTCTTTATGGGTAATGTACAATTTTACCAGCAATTCCACTGTTAAATGGTTTTAAAACTAAGCTTAAATAATACAGCCTGATAGCTTCACTAAAAGCATATCTGAATAACAATTTTGTAGCTCACAGCAGGTCTGTCTTTAAAGGTTTATAAGGTATTGTTAAATTCCCCTGTGGAGAAAATTTTACTTCCAGAACTTGTCTGTTTCACTCTATTATAGTTTCACAGGTATGCTTAGTTCGGTCTCTTTTGGTTTCAGTTCCAGTTGGACTTTTAGTTTTTCCTTTGTATTAGTTTCATCTTTGGTTTAGTATTCTGTCCCATCGCCACGTCACAAATTCCAGTGTGCAACCAGCCATCACCCGCACACATGGAAATACAGCCAAAGCCTACTGCAGACGAGGAGCTCAAGTCGGCTGTGATGAGAGAGTGAGTGCCTGAGAGAACAGGACAGGACCTCAATGGGTATGGAGAGAGACCCTACCCACTTTCCCACCACTGAAGTTGAAATGGAATGGAGTACTTTTGAATGTTTAGTGGAGAAAGTCTCCTTTTTCTTTCTGCTGCCACTGATCCATTACTGAGATACCTGTGTCTTCATCATCATCATGGAGTTCACCAGAATTACATGTGTCAGCTCAGAATTGCCTGTGTCTTCATTGCTGATCCCACTCATCTCACAATTGCCTGTGTCTTCGTCATCACTGGTCCTGTCCAGCTCAGAGAAACCTGAGTCTGCAGAGCACCTATCCAACCTCCCTCTCCCGCCTCCTTTTCATAATTCAGCCAGTTCTTCAGCCCTGCTCTGCTGGCTCCCTCCAGTCCTTCAACAACTCCAGTTACCACACTCAAGTGTGCGGATCTGCCTTGGGTCCTCCAGTTGCCAGCTCCATCCAGGCTAGAGGTTCCTATATCTCTGGCTTTGGCTTCTGGGCCATTCACTTTACCTTGGTCAGTCGAACCCTCAGCTTCACCTTGGCTCCACCTGGAACCATTGTCCTTCTGCCTCCCCCGGGAGGTCTCACTGGTCAATCGTTGCTCCATCTTCGCCACAGACTTCTGGGCCAACTGCAGAGCACCTACCTGTCCTCCCTCTCCCACCTCCTCTTCACAATCCAGCCACCTCTTCAGCCCTGCCTCTCCTGGCTCCCTTCAGTCCCTTGACATCTCCAGTTTCCCCGCTCAAGTGTGCAGATCTGCCTTGGGTCCTCAAGTCGCCAGCTCCATCCAGGCTAGAGGTTCTGGGCCATTCACTTTACCTCGGCCAGACGAACCATCAGCTCCGCCTTGGCTCCTCTCTCTGTTGTTTGCACGTAAATCCATTGTCCTTCTCCCTCTTCTGGGTCAATCGTCACTCCATCTTTGCCACAGACTTCTGGGCCATCAGCTATGCTTAGTCCCCCCCACCCCTATGGCTTCACTGCACTCCTCATTCCCTCAGGCTCTACCTCTGTCCCCAGTCTCCATGTTGGCACTGCAGTCCTCAGGCTCCCTGGTTCCACTTCCATCATGGTGGCTCTGCCATGGCCTCCAACATCATCTGTGTCGTTTTGCAACTTCAGCTCTCCGTCTGCGCCCTGGTCCCCTCTGCCACTGGCTCCATCTCTGTCCATCATCGCCATGGTCCCTTCAGCCAAGCCTTCAGCATGGCTCCTTCCTCCATCAACTCCACTGTGTGCTGTCATTCTGGCTGGGCTCTGGATCCCTGGTTGGCTACTCCTCCTAACCACTCTATCTTTGATCCTGCCACCTTTGGTTCCTCCTCAGATCCTGCCACCATCAGCTCATCCCTGGTTTCTGCCACCATCTGCTTCACACTAGCTCCTCACTCCTGCCAGTTTCCTACTCTTCACGAGCCCCTCATCTACCTCCTGTACCGATTCAGTCATTCTACGGCATGAGGCCGCACCCAGAGGGGGGCGTTCTGTCACAGTTACGTTTAGTTCAGTCTTTTTTTGGTTTCAGTTTCCTGGACATTTAGTTAGTTCATGGTCAACTTCTTTTTTCCTTTGTCTTAGTTTCCTGCTACTATCTGTCTCCATGAACACTAATTCAGTTATCACAGCTGTTTGTTATTAGTTTCTGCATATTTGAATTTCTAATGATGACGATAAATGGCCATTTTGTATGGTGTAATCATAGCTACTTCTCCTCCCTTCTTCTTACATTGAGCATTCCATGTCTAATTTGAATGAAAAAAAAAAAAAATCATGCATGTGTAACTTGACACAGAAACAGAAGAGTAGAACATAATCACTTGTGAATGTACATTCTGACCTGTTCCTCACACAAAGTTATTCCAAGAGTTCAAATGACTTGCAACTTTTATGGTGCTTTTTAAACATTTTTTGGGGCTTGAAACCACTAGTGTAATTTACAACAGACGGGACTGTTAGTATTAGTATTAAACCTAACACTGCACTATAAAACTTACTTAAATTCCAAAAATAACTCAGTATATCAAACTATATTTTTGTATTTTTTTTGATGGAAATTAGAGTAGTGCTCACCATCTTAGTGCTTTGGGGTGGTTGCCAGGGCTTAATGGTATAATTAATTTATTCTGAAATTAGCATTATTAAGCAAAATGCATCCAAGAGTGTTAGTTTCTGTAACTACTTCCTTCAAACTGCTTCATAGACCAATGTTATCTAAAATGAAGCATGAACATTACTTTTATGCCTAAACATAGGCAACTCTCCAGCCGCATCGATTTCATGACCCTGAATATGTTATTGGTGGAATATTTAGGATGTTTCATTTTGAGGTTCATGGTCTGTGAGTCCTTAAGAATCAGAAGATCCCCTTAATGTGTTTTACATTTCCAGCCTGCTGCTTAGCAGAAATTGAAATTCAAGGAACCTTCTCAGATGGTTTAGTTGATCCATGCAAAATCCAAGAAAACCATACAAGGATAAATCCTGGCTTTTGATCACCTAAGCACAGCTGCCCAAACTCCTAATCCAACAGCGTTAAAGCAGCTGAATCTCCGAGCCGATGACAGCAACTTGAGTGGACATGACGGTTTTCTCTACGCTAGTGCTATCATGTGTGACCCTACATTTGCATCTCCAAATGATGCTTGTAAAAATCAACCACGCATAGCGAAGCATAAACATAACATGTGCACCTTAAGCTTTCACCCTTTTAGAGCTATGTTTTTGGGACAAACCCTCTGAAATGGTTATTAATATTGCAATATTAGAGATGCATATAACATGAAAAACCAGAAGGGGTTTGCAGAGGAGAGAGAATCGTTAATGGGTTGGAGGGGGAATATATTTTCTCCAGAGCCAAACACCATGAGAGAGCCATCATTCCAGTGAGCTGACAGATGAGGAGGATGGTTCATTTGTATGGTACATCATTTAGCAATTTGCCCTCTGACAACAAACCGAATCGTATTTCATATTTCTTGTCGGCCTCCAAGTTCCTCTGGCAATTTAATTATCTTTGTTGAATTTCTGTTGATGGTTCATTTATTTTAGAAAAATTAGAGGTGTGAGTAATGAAGCAGAAGTTGCATGCCAAAAATATCCATGCACATCAATATGCACACCTGTAGTGGCTGTCATAAAGACATCTTAGAGGAAACTTCAAGTACGTCTGCATCAGTTGCAAATTGTACCTACGGACACCATTATGCATGTGAATTACAATATAAAACGTCTGCCAGGGCAAAAGCACCCTCAGGACCAACTGAGTAGCCATTATGTGAGGAGAAGAAATCAAGCTAATAACAATGCATCTGTGCACAGTTCCATTGGTCAGGTCTGGAAATGGGAGATTTTGAATTGCAAATAATATCAGATCAATAATGCTTAATAAGTAAATACACAGATGGTGATCTTGCACATATTAGCATAATTTAAACAGCACATCTGTACATGTGTGTGCGTGTTTGTGTGAACGTAAGTGAGTGTTTGTATGAGAGAGGGAAACGAGAAAGAGGTAGAAATAGTAGGTGCGTGTCTGCATCTGTGTCTGCCTGTGCGTGACAGTATGTGTGTCAGCGTGTGTAACTTAAAGCTGCCACGGAGCCCCGGGGCACTGTCTGGACCGCTGACGACCTGGCTGACACGGACAGGACTGGAGCAGCTAGTCTGCTGCACGACAGGTAGCGCTAATAACTAAACCTGCCAAGTCTCCGAGGCTAAAAGAGAAGGTTGACTACATATGGCGAAACAGATTCTTCATATATTCATTGTCATAGTTGGAATTGTAAATAATGAAGCAAGTAATAGTTTCCAGATTTAAATGAGCAATTATTCAATATCATTAAGCAACAGTGGTTTGATTGGCTGAGCAATGTTTTTAAGAGCACTGATAACAGTTAAACAGGAATGGGGCTTTTTACTTTTTTACAGTTTACAATGTAATTTTTACAAGTAACGGTAGGCGTGAACATTTCACATGAAATTCTGTCAGTGAGGGGGCACGCGCCGCACAAGAAAACTAGGCTACAACATCTCTGGTCATTTTCATATGTAACTATCTGTAATGTTAGTAATAAAAGTCTGATTTTTTGCACATCAATCTGACAATAAATGTGGCACACCTGGTTTTTCTGATGCACACCCAGAGTCTCTTTTCTTGCTACGCTACTGGTTTACATTGGTTTGAAACACTGAATTATTCAGGAACTTTAAGAGTGAAACAATGAATAATTTCTTGAACTGATGTATTCAGAATCACAGGAAAGGCAACTGTTGATTCTGTATTGGCTTCATTTTGAACTATTTTTGGTGGTGGAACAAAAACAGGAGTAAAAGTGGGGTCACACATAGTGAGGTTTTGATGAAACTGCAGGCAAAGTGGTGATGTAAAAATCACAGCTCACTTTCAAACCAAGCCACTTTATGTTAGTCAACATGGTGAATTTGCGTGATTGGCTTGAGGAAACCTTCCGTCCTGAACAACACAGAAATTTCCTGCACTGTGACTGCACTCAAAAGGAATTATTCAACCAAAAATAATCATTTTATGAAAATTTACTCACGTTCAGGGCATCCAAGATGTGGATGATGAATTTGTTTCTACATTGGAACAGATTTGTAGAAATTAAACTGTGATAAAAAGGACCCAAATTTGTTGAAATGGTAGCACATTCTGCTGGCCATGTAGAGCCTGTTGAGGAAAACTAGTTTGCTGCTGGAGGTAGTTTTAATCCAGCCAGCAGGGGGTGCTTATTCCCTGACATTTACTGTATGGGTCCAAAAGGCACAGTATAATGAAAACCACATCAGGACTGCAAAAAGGTGTGATTTTTTTGATGAAGCCTTAAACCAGACCCTGTAAAAAGGAGCGTCCTTCGGATGAGGCACTTAACTGGCCTCCTGACCTTCTGTGGTCATTAATTCCCCACCTTAATTATGAATTTGACCTCATTTATTGAGATGGTAGCGCATCCTGATGGTCGTGTAGAGCCTGTCAGGATTCGCTACCCCTCTATTAGAGCATATTTATTATGGTGAAAAAAACATGTTCAGCTGTTTCATGCAGTAGCCAGAGTCTGGTTCCTCACTGAAGCTAAGCAAGCTTGAGCCTGGTGGGAAACACTGATGGGAAACCTTTTGAGGAAAGCTAGTTTGCTTCTGGAGGTAATTTTAGTCCGGCCAGCAGGGGGTGCTCAATGCCTAACATGTACTGTATGGGTCCACAAAGCCTATCATAACGAAAACGACTTTGGCCCGTGAAAAGGAGTAACTTTTTGATGAAGCCTTAAACCACTCCCTGTTAAAAGGAGTGACTTTATGACCGGACCCTGTTAAAAGGACCTCATTTGTAGAGATGGTAGCACATTCTGCAGGCCGTATTGACCCTGTTGAGGAAAACTAGTTTGCTGCTGGAGTTAGTTTTAGTCCGGCCAGCAGGGGGTGCTCATTCTCTGACGTGTACTGTATGGTTCCAAAAGACCTAGTATAACAAGAACGACTTCGGACTGTGAAAAGGAGCAGCTTTTTGATGAAGCCTTAAACCGGACCCTGTAAAAAGGAGCGTCCTTCTTTTGAGGCATTAAACTGGCCTCCTGACCTTCTGTGTTCATTAATTCTCCGCCTCATTTATTGAGATGGTAGCACATCCTGATGGCCGTGTTGAGCCTGTCAGGATGCGCTACCCCTCTATTAGAGCAGATTTATTATGGTGAAAAAAACATATTCAGCTGTTTCATGCAGTAGCCAGAGTCTGGTTCCTCACTGAAGCTAAGCAAGCTTGAGCCTGGTGGGAAACACTGATGGGAAACCTTTTGAGGAAAGCTAGTTTGCTTCTGGAGGTAATTTTAGTCCGGCCAGCAGGGGGTGCTCAATGCCTAACATGTACTGTATGGGTCCACAAAGCCTATCATAACGAAAACGACTTTGGCCCGTGAAAAGGAGTAACTTTTTGATGAAGCCTTAAACCACTCCCTGTTAAAAGGAGTGACTTTATGACCGGACCCTGTAAAAAGGACCTCATTTGTAGAGATGGTAGCACATTCTGCAGGCCGTATTGACCCTGTTGAGGAAAACTAGTTTGCTGCTGGAGTTAGTTTTAGTCCGGCCAGCAGGGGGTGCTCATTCTCTGACGTGTACTGTATGGTTCCAAAAGACCTAGTATAACAAGAACGACTTCGGACTGTGAAAAGGAGCAGCTTTTTGATGAAGCCTTAAACCGGACCCTGTAAAAAGGAGCGTCCTTCTTTTGAGGCATTAAACTGGCCTCCTGACCTTCTGTGTTCATTAATTCTCCGCCTCATTTATTGAGATGGTAGCACATCCTGATGGCCGTGTTGAGCCTGTCAGGATGCGCTACCCCTCTATTAGAGCATATTTATTATGGTGAAAAAAACATGTTCAGCTGTTTCATGCAGTAGCCAGAGTCTGGTTCCTCACTGAAGCTAAGCAAGCTTGAGCCTGGTGGGAAACACTGATGGGAAACCTTTTGAGGAAAGCTAGTTTGCTTCTGGAGGTAATTTTAGTCCGGCCAGCAGGGGGTGCTCAATGCCTAACATGTACTGTATGGGTCCACAAAGCCTATCATAACGAAAACGACTTTGGCCCGTGAAAAGGAGTAACTTTTTGATGAAGCCTTAAACCACTCCCTGTTAAAAGGAGTGACTTTATGACCGGACCCTGTAAAAAGGGCCTCATTTGTAGAGATGGTAGCGCATTCTGATGGCCGTGTTGAGCCTGTCAGGATGCGCTACCCCTCTATTAGAGCAGATTTATTATGGTACAAAAAACATGTTCAGCTGTTCCATGCAGTAGCCAGAGTCTGGTTCCTCACTGAAGCTAAGCAGGCTTGAGCCTGGTCAGTACACTGATGGGAGACCTGTTGAAGAGTGCTAGTTTGCTTGTAATTTTATTCTGGCCAGCAGGGAGTGCTCAATGCATGACATGTACTGTATGGTTCCAAAAGGCTATCATAACGAAAATTACTTCGGCCTGCGAAAAGGAACGACTTTTTGATGAAGCCTTAAACCGGACCCTGTAAAAAGGAACGTCCTTCAGATGAGGCATTAAACTGGCTTCCTGACCTTCTGTGGCCATTAATTCCCCACCTTAATTATGAATTTGTCCTCATATATTGAGATAGTAGCACATCCTGATTGTCATGTTGAGCCTGTCAGGATGCGCTACCCCTCTATTAGAGCAAATTTATTATGGCGCAAAAAATATGTTCAGCCATTCCATGCAGTAAGAAAGCTAGTTTGCTTCTGGAGGTAATTTTAGTATGGCCAGCAGGGGGTGCTCAATGCCTGACATGTACTGTATGGGTCCACAAGGCCTATTATAACGAAAACGACTTTGTCCTGTAAAAAGGAGCAACTTTTTGATGAAGCCTTAAACTGGACCCTGTAAAAAGGACCTCATTTGTTGAGATGGTAGTGCATTCTGCTAGCCGTATTGAGCCTGTTGAGGAAAACTAGTTTGCTGCTGGAGGTAGTTTTAGTCCAGCCAGCAGGGGGTGCTCATTCTCTGACATGTACTGTATAGGTCCAAAGTCACAGTATAACGAAAACCACATCAGGACTGCAAAAAGGAGCGACTTCTTCATGAAGCCTTAAACCAGACCCTGTAAAAAGGAGCATCCTTTGGATGATGCATTAAACTGGCCTCCTGACCTTCTGTGGTCATTAATTCCCCACCTTAATTATGAATTTGACATCATTTATTGAGATGGTAGCGCATCCTGATGGCCGTGTTGAGCCTTTCAGGATGCGCTACCCCTCTATTAGAGCAGATTTATTATAGCCTGACATGTACTGTATGGGTGCAAAAGGCCTATTATAACAAAAACGACTTCGGATTGTGATAAGGAGCGACTCTTTGATGAAGCCTTAAACCAGACCATGTAACAAGAAGCGACTTTTTGATGAAGCCTTAAACCAGACCCTGTAAAAAGGAGTGATTTATTGATGAATCCTTAAACTGGAACCTGTAAAAAGGACCTCATTTATTGAGATTGTAGCGCATTCTGCTGGCCGTATTGAGCCTGTTCAGGAAAACTAGTTTGCTGCTGGAGTTAGTTTTAGTCCGACCAGCAGGGGGTGCTCATTCTCTGACATGTACTGTAAGGTTCCAAAAGACCTAGTATAACAAAAACGACTTCGAACTGCGAAAAGGAGCGACTTTTGGATGAAGCCCTAAACCAGATCCTGTAAAAAGGAGCGTCCTTCGGATGAGGCATTAAACTGGCTTCTTGACCTTCTGTGGTCATTAATTCCCCACCTTAATTATGAATTTGACCTCATATATTGAGATGGTAGTGCATCTTGATGGCTTCTGGAGATAATTTTAGCCAGGCCAGCAGGGGGTGCTGAATGACTGACATGTACTGTATGGGTGCAAAAGGTCTATTATAACAAAAACGACTTCGGATTGTAAAAAGGAGTGACTCTGTGATGAAGCCTTAAACCAGACCCTGTAAAAAGCAGCAACCTATTGATGAAGCCTTAAACTGGACCCTGTAAAAAGGATTGACTTTTTGATGAAGCCTTAAACCGGACCCTGTAAAAAGAAGCAACTGTTTGATGAAGCCTTAAACCGGACCGTATAAAAAGGAAGCATTTATTGAGATGGTAGCGCATTCTGCTGGCCGTATTGAGCCTGTTGAGGAAAACTAGTTTGCTGCTGGAGTTAGTTTTAGTCCGGCCAGAAGGGGGTGCTCTTTCTCTGATGTGTACTGTAAGGTTCCAAAAGACCTAGTATAACAAAAACGAATTTGAACTGCAAAAGAGGATCAACTTTTGGATGAAGCCCTAAACCAGACCCTGTAAAAAGGAATGTTCTTCGGATGAGGCATTAAACTGGCCTCCATTAATTCCCTGCCTTATTTATTGAGACACGGCCTCATTTATTGGCTCTACACGGCCATCAGGATGCGCTACCCCTCTATTCAGTAGCCAGAGTCTGGTTCCACACTGAAGCTAAGCAAGACCTGAGCCTGGTCAGTACTGGTCAGTGATGGGAGACCTGTTGAGGTAAACTAGTTTGCTTCTGGAGGTAATTTTAGTCCGGCCTGTGAGAAGGAGCAACTTTTTGATGAAGCCTGCGTCGCTAGACACTATGGGAAAAAGTCCTTTTTTCTCCTTGACTGAAGCCTTTTTTAATAACGCAGTGAAACGAACCAATGACTCAACAGCGGAGCTGCACGAGCCTATGGCGACGAGCCCGCCAAAGCCCGCCAGAAAGGCTATATACGGCTATATAAGCGGCCGTTGTGCCATGGGATCCTCAGGTTAATTCGCCTGAAGCGATGACTAAGTTGTGCAGCGACATGGCACAGCCAGTAATGCATTACTTGTTCCTGTATCTCAGGGAACCGAGGTTACGACAGTAACCGAGTACGTTCCCTTTCGATACTACACTCGTACTGCGTCGCTAGACACTATGGGAACCGTTCCATACACGCCGTGCCATGGTAGAGGAACGACTAATAGACTTCTGCCCAGGCACCCCTTGGGGGCCTAGAGTACAGTGAAAATCAATACAGCTGCAGCCTGAAGTCGGTCCCATGGCTTAGTCCAACATGCTAACTCACCCATGCATAGGACTAGCTCTATTAATGAAGGTGGACGGCGAGGCCCAGCTGGCCGCCGCACAAATTTCTGCAATGGATACACCGCTAGACCACGCCCAGCGGCCATGCCTCTGGTGGAGTGGGACGTACTTCGATGGGACATCGCAAACCCAAAGAGGAGTAAGCTAGCGTAATAGCGTCGACTATCCATCTAGAAAGTCTCTGCTTCGTGACCGGATGTCCTTTATTGCAGCCACCGAAGCAAATAAAGAGCTGTTCCGACTGCCTAAAGGAGGCGGACCGCTCAATGTACATCTTTAATGCCCTAACCGGGCAGAGTAAATTCAACTCCTGATCCTCCTCTGAGGAAGGGAGTGCAGAAAGCATAATTACCCGTGCCCGAAAAGGAGTAGAGGGGACTTTAGGTACATATCCATGTCTCAGTTTCAGGATGACAGGAGGGGTTTACAGAGAGTGCCTGTAAATCTCCCATACGCTTGACTGACGCTAAAGCCAGCAGCAGAGCAGCTTTAAACATCAGGGGTCGAAGATCTGCACCCAGTAATGGTTCGAAAGGAGGGCCCTTCAGTGCCCTCAAGACCGTAGAGAGGTCCCAAGTAGGGATAGTGAGGGGAAGAGGAGGGTTCAACCTCCTGGATCCCTTCAAGAATCGAACAACCAAGTTGTTCCTGCATACTGACTGGCCTGCTATCGGGGCATGAGAAGCCGTTATAGCAGCCACATAGACCTAAGGGGAGCCCTTATCCAATAGCTCTTGTAGAAAAGACAATATCACCGATATGTCACAGGAGGCTGGGTCTTCGCCGCGGGTTCAGCACCAGGCAGAAAAGACAGACCACTTAAGAGCGTAGAGACGTCTTGTAGACGGAGCTCTAGCTTGAGAGATAGTGTACTCTCTGAGAGGTTAATAGACTCCAGTCCAGACACTAGAGGTGCAGGGCCCACAGCTTGGGCTGGGGGTGCCATATTGTCTCGTTCGCCTGAGAGAGGAGGTCTCGTCTCAGGGGAATGGATCAGGGAGCTGCTATGAGCAGCTGGCACAGCTCCGAGAACCAATGCTGGTTTCTCCAGAGAGGGGCCGCCAGAAGGAGCTTGTGTTTCTGTTCCCTGACTAGCTTGAGTACTTGAGGGATCAAGGACGTCGGAGGAAAAGCATAAAGGAGGAGGTTGGGCCAATCGTGGGCCAATGTGTCCCTGTCCTTCGAATAGTACATTGGGCAATGAGAGTTGTCTTCTGAGGCGAAGAGGTCGACCTCCGCCTTGCCAAAGACCTCCCAGATCTTCTGGACTGCCCGCAGATGAAGCTTCCACTCCCCGTTGCTTTGTGATAGCATATTCGGTTCAGTCTGCCTGGTATGTGCGTTGCCCTCAGTGAACAAAGGTTGAGCTGAGCCCACTCCAGAAGGCCCTCCACTAGATTGAAGAGCTGTCTAGGCTCAGGCTTTGGCTGGGTGAGCCGAAGCAGCGGCGGCTGGAGCAGGTTTCACAGGCTGCTGAGGCGGCCCACTTGGGGTGGCCGGAAACAGCTGCAGACCTGAAGCATTTTGGCAGGAAGTGTCGCATGGCTTGGGACGTTTTCTGAGCCGCAGAGAAGCGCTCGGTGAAACCTTTAACAGCAGGTCCAATCAGGCCCGTGGGGGAGACTGGGGTGTCAAGGAAGGGGACCTTATCTGCATCCTTGATCTCCGCCAGTGTGAGCCATAGGTGGCGCTCAAGCACAACCAAACTGGCCATGGACCCGCCTGTTGCTTGGGCTGTGGCCTTGGTAGCGCGCAGGGCCAGGTCCGTTGCGCTTCGCAACTCCATCAATGTGGCAGAGTCCAGGGCAGACTCGTCCCTTCCAGTGAGGAGTTTGGCCTGGAATACTTGTAGGACCGCCATGGAGTGTAGCGCTGAGGCAGCCTGTCCAGCCGACGCATAGGCGGGTCCGGCGAGGGCCAAAGTCATCCTGCACGGCTTGGATGGGTGTGAAGATTTAGGGCAGAGATGGGCGGCCACTGATTCGTCCAAGGGAGGCAGCTTTTCGTAACCTTTGTCTTCGGTGCCGTCGACAGACGTGAGGGCGGAGGAAGATAAAGTATGTAGAAGCGCCAAGTAGGGGGCGCTATGACCTGGTGAGTTCCTCGTGGACCTCTGGAAAGAACGGGGAAGCCTGTTGGCGAGGGGCCTGACGGTGCCCCGGCAGGAACCACTCATCCAGGCGGCTGCGTGAGGGCTCCTCAGGAGGAGACCACTTCAGACCCAGCTCATCCACAGCTCTTGTCAGGACGCGGAAAAGTTCGGCGTCCATGCCAGTTCCAGTCCTGGGACCGCTGCTGCCCGGCAGCTCCTCCGTGTCAGAAGCAGCCAGTGACATGCTGTCCAGCATGTCATCCTCGCTCCCGCCGAAGGAGACCAGATCGCTCGCAGCTGCAGAGGGACACAGGGCTGGGCGGGCAAAGAGGACTGGAGAATCCTCTTTTTGTGGAGAAGGTGAGGCACGCGGAGCTGGGCCGACGTGAGCTCACTCAACTCGCAGCGCTTTGATCCTCTGCCTCGCTGTTTTTTCCTCACAGGCTCCTGGGAGGAAGGAAACGGGATTTGCTCTTTTGTAAAAGTTCTTTTAGATCAGGGGAGGGGAGAGAGATCACAGCTGCAGCTGGCGTCAAGCCAAAAAGGAGGCGGTGAGTCAGCCGAGCGGAGAGATCCCGAATCCGCTGCAAGACTTTTCTACGGCGAAGTCTTCTATCTCGAAGAGTGAAGATCTTGTAGTCCGTCGCTGAAGGAGAAGAAATCTGATAATCCTATGGTGAAACGGCTGCTTGTATAGCCGTATGGCCCAGCCCTTTCTGGCGGGCTTCGGCGGGCTCGTCGTCATAGGCTCATGCAGCACCGCTGCCGAGTCATTGGTTTGTTTCATTCTCTGCACAATCCAATGTCCGTGCAGTTTCACTGCGTTATTAAAAAAGGCTTCAGTCAAGGAGAAAAAAGGACTTTTTCCCATAGCGTCTGGCGACGCAGTACGAGTGTGGCATCGAAAGGGAACTAGTTTGCTGCTGGAGGTAGTTTTAGTCCGGCCAGCAGGGGGTGCTCATTCCCTGACATGTACTGTATGGGTCCAAAGTCACAGTATAACGAAAACCACATCAGGACTGCAAAAAGAAATGACTTTTTGATAAAGCCTTAAACCAGACCCTGTAAAAAGGAGCGTCCTTCGCTCCTG
Source organism: Labeo catla (assembly GCA_012976165.1). Lineage (NCBI taxonomy): Eukaryota > Metazoa > Chordata > Actinopteri > Cypriniformes > Cyprinidae > Labeo > Labeo catla. The sequence goes on along the minus strand of VONZ01000136.1, from coordinate 1,089,676 downwards.
ATCTTCATACAACAATGACGTATTTTTTTTTTAGCATTTTAATGTATATACTGACGTATTGACGACATCTTACAAATGGGATTAGCGCATATAAACCCCCCCCCATCTTTTTAATGCTAGATTTTTACTAAAATTGTAATTTTTCCATGTATATTTTGGTCTTTTACATTTCATATATTTTTATATTCACTATAAAATGGGTTTTAATAAAAATGTACAAAAATGTACAATTTGTGGTCGTAAACGTTACGTACTAATACCTACACGAGCCACCGTGACATTCTGTGTGTGACGAATTTTTACGAAATACGAAAAAAACATACAAAATTTTTGGACTCAGTGTAGTAGGACCTTTACTTAATAGCCTTTTCTTGATTATTTATCTGTTATATTAAGGCAAACGTTGTTGTGTTATGCTTTTATATTTATGTACAGCTGTGGGTGATATGAAGCACCTGAGCTTGCATAGTAATTTAACCAGATTAAGACCGATGCTTTCAACCTCTATCAGTCTGAAAGCTATTCTTTTTTTTTCATTTTTATTTTAAGAAAGACATCTGTGCTAGAAAATAAACAAGTAGCTTCAAAATAGACATGTTTCAGACATTTGTATCAGTTTTATAACTTCTGATGCTCTGCAGTACTGAAAATAACATCTCTCAGAATCAGTTTAGCAACAGAGCTGTCACAATCTTTTGATATCATGCTTTCAGTATTATACGGTGTTGTTGCATGCTGGTTGCAGCAGCCTACAGTAGCCTCAAAATGACTTTTCTTTTTGGTCTTTTGTACTTCAGGAGCAATTCTCTTCCACATTTAAATGGCAAAAACATCTTATCTGAAAATGACAGTTATAATTATTAGCTTTTTCTAACAATCAACATATAGTGAACCTCAACCTCAATTAAAACGTTTCTCCTCAGGTGACTGTTTGTAAAATGGGTGTTTCAGGGGAATAATTAAAAGTCATATCTCATGACTTCTTCATATTAATTTGGAGAATCCGTGAATAGGCAATAGAAAGGTGTCCAAATGTGCTTTTATCCAATCACGGCTCACAGAGATACCATCACTTTAATGGTTCAGTCCGGCTCTTTTTCAATTGCGCACTTAACTTCAGCTTCAAAGCTGCAACGCTGTTGCGAGTGAATTGTTCATGAATGGATAATGCAATGAGAATTAACACTGTTTTCCTGCAACTCATTGTTGTGGACTGTAGCCAATTTAATGAGGGTTGAGTGTATGCCGTAACATCAATTTACCACCATTCTGCTGGAGAGCGGACCTGATAATTACACTGGTGTTTCAGGCCTCGGCTTTTAGTGAAATATTTTAATAAGCACAGTTTTGCATCACACTGTTTCGCATTTCATTAGCAGTGGCCCTGTTCTCCCATCTGCCATTCTCTGCTTCTCAATTTAGCTTCATGTTCCGTGGAACATTCCGGCATTAGCATAATGGGAGAACTGTTGCACTTTAAGAATGGCACAAATACCAGCGGGCATAACAAATAGATTGTACGAACGCAGCAATGATGGGTTAGCGGGAGATTTGATGAACGCACACTGATGTCTTGTTTTTGCAGCAAAGCCATTAACAAGAAAAATATTAGGCAGTGGAATATCACAGTGAAGTGTGAGTTTGAGAAAGGTCCTGGGTTTGTGACGAATGAGTTGGGAAGTGGGCGAACTACAAAAGCCCACTGCTAACTTTGAATCTGGCCTTTAAAATACAACGAGTCCACAGACTAACGACTGCCAGGGCTTAATAAGGTTTCAGATGATACTGAAACACTTCTTTGCTCCTAATGCTTACACGAATCCAAATGCTCTAATCTCAACCCTAATTCAAAGATAAATGATAACCAGAATGTCATGCACATTTAAATTGCATATGTCATGCTCCCACATTAAAGTGCCCCTATCTTTATCCTAATATTGTTTTGGGAGTTTCCTTAGATTTAGATACATGCAAGGTCAAACAACGCTTTTGTTTTCTCAAAATATGCATTTAATATAATTCTCAAACTATTAGTTCGAAGCAGTTTAAAGATTCAGTCTCTCTAAACCCCTCCTTTCAGTGAGCCTACTCTGCTCTGATTGGTCAGATGGCCCAGTCTGTTGTGATCAGTCTACCGCATATAGACGGTTTCAACGGCAACTACATAAACAAATATTACTGTGCATGCACGCTTTTGTGGCCCAAACTTAACTTCTGGCAGACTTACAAATCAGGAAATATATAAGTGTACTGGTTTAAATTTACAACTCTGCTCTGCGTGTTAGATGGGCTGACTGAAAATGCAAATTCATTCTTTGCCAGCAGGAGGTGCTTTGGAAGCGGCATAATTTTAAGGCTTCCCGATAACTAGCCAGACTAATAAACAAACACAGACTGGAAGTTAACTTCGGGCCAGGCGTGAGCGTCAAATTAAACCATCTATAGCGTGTCAGAAACAATACGCCCATTGTCATAGTTCCGTGAACGCTTAATGAAAAATATAAACATCTATTATTTCTCATACTTGCATGTTGTGATTCAGTGAGCCAGCTGGTCCAAATAAACTGGGTACTGAGCCATCTTTCAAGAGCAAGATTTTTGTGAATCCTACATTAAACTCTCCGAGATTAAAGAAGCAGTCGTCAGTAAAATGACGTGTTTGAGAACGGGTCAAGTTGTTTGCGGCTGGCCAATGTATAGACTCACGACTCATTCAGGCTGGTCAGAGTTGATTCTTTTTTTGGGAGACAATTACTGGTAACACTTTATTTTAAGGTGTCCATAATACAGAGTAATTACCTAATTAAGTACTTAGTAGTAGCCGTTGTACTTACATAAAACAAAATGTATTTACCATGTAACTAAGTTATGGAACAGCCTGTAATTACAGTTTGTAATTATGTAGAAGTAAAAGGCAGCTACTGTTACACATATGTAACAGACCGAGTATGTTACACAGTTACATATGTAACCAAAAGACTGTTACATATGTGTTGCACACTTTATACAAAATAATTAAAAATGTAAGTACAGAGGCATAAGCTACTTAAAATAAAGTGTATCAAGACTGCACTTAAGTGTACAAGTAGCTGTGTAACAGATTCAGCCTGTTACATATGTGTAACAGTAGCTGCCTATTACATCTACATAATTACACACTGTAATTACAGGCTGTTCCATAACTTAGTTACATGTAAATACAACGGCTACTACTAAGTACTTAATTGGGCAATTACTCTTTATCATGGACACCTTAAATTAAAAGTGTTACCCAATAACTTTATTATTGCGCACTTTTGGCTTTACAACTTTGCAGATTGTTTGCATTCACATACAGCTACATTACACACTGCACGAAAGGCAATATTCGAAAAGGCATAATAGGGGCACACTAACAGTTTGGAGTCAGTAAGATGCATTTATTTATTTATTTACTGGTTGGTTGATGGAATGATTTTGAAAGAAATTATTACTTTTATTCAGCAAGAATGCATTAAATTGCTAAAAACTGATTAGAACTGAATAAAAAAGATTTTGGTTTCAAATAAATTGTGTTCTTTTGAACTTTATTCATCAAATATATTACAGTTTCTGAAAAATATTAACCAGAACAACTGTTTTCAACACTGATAATAATAAGAAATATTTTTTGAGCACCAAACGAGCATTGTAGAATGATGATGTGACAGTGCAGAGTAAATTACATTGTAAAATATATTAAATTGAAAACAGTTCACAAAATTTTAACAATATTCCAAAATATTACAGTTTGTAATGTATTTTGATCAAATAAACACAGCCTTGATGAACATAAGAGACTTTTTAATGTGAAGAATCCATTAAAAAACCTTGAAATGGCCATATATTATTAGTGTTGGGAAGGTTACTTTGGAAATGATTACAAGTTACCCTATTTAAATGTAATAAATAGTGTAACTCTTTCAATTACTTTATTAAAGTAATGTAACTAATTACATTTGATTACTTTTTGATTACTTTTCTAAATTGCTAATGAATGTTTTCAACTGTTAGACTTTTCAAAATCTTTATCAATTGAATTAAGATTATAAAAATTTTATTTTAAAGCCCAGCCACCACAAAATCAAACTTTCACACCTCTTTTTACTTTGAGATTGTTCTGAAGTTAAATACAGATATAAAATCACAAGATATAGTTTAATGATCCTGTTTTTTAAATCCAATCGTTGACAGGAAACACTAGTATCTAACAATGCCTTGAAAAAAAAAAGGTTTTCCTAAAAAATAAAGCATGTACATACATCCAAATAGGAAATAAAACATTTGTCAAATAAGCATGTGCCCTATACTGTGTCCTGAAAGGTTGGTGTCTCACATTTTAAAACAGTCATTGCAATTTGGGAAAGAAATCAATCAAATCTTTGTGTCTGAAAATATTCAGATGTAATCCACTTTGAATTTGTAACTGTAATTTAATTACACATTTTTTTCTCAGTAACTGTAGCTGATTACGTTACATTTATTTTGTAATGAAATTATGTAATTCCATTACATCTAATTAGTTGCTCCCCAACACTGTATATTATATATGATGCTTTATTTTGAATTGCAGTTTTAATTTTTAAAAAATATATTTTAAAATCTATTTTCTGTAATTACAATATTTTGTACATTTTAGAAAATACTCAAGCAATGTATGTCTATACTGTATGATTCAACACTAATGAGTGTATTCTTAAAAGCAAGGAAATAAATGGGTCTTCTTTTTGTTTAATAAATGTATGAGTTGGATTAAGCTACTTTCAAGAAATTGCAGACATTTCTGGAAGGATGAGTCTCAAAGTGTGATTTCCCTGTCTTACAGAGCTGCCCAGGATTTCAAATTGTTTTGCAGATTACAGGAGCATAGCCCTAGGAGCACATTTTATTAATATTTATGTGCACATTAATCTGCGGGAGCAGCTGTTTGACCTCCTCTCAATGAGTCATACATAATAGATGTTGGATTGGGAGATGCCACTATACGGAGGGAGTCCTGGGCACCATTTGCAATGTGAAGATCAGTACGGCCTGTGTGACTTTTTATGAAAAAAGCCACAGGATTAAGACTCCTGACTGAACTGACTAAACTGCTCACAGCTGGTGACGTTACCCTGCTTTACAAGAGACATGGTGTGGGCTGTGCAAATCAAAGGAGGAATATGGCATTGAATCATCTGGCTTACCGCATTCCAAGAGGAATTATTTCCTAAAATTCAGTTAACCTACTTCTTCTTGTGTTGAGCTGGGGAAGATGCCCACTGTCACAAGTAAACATCAATTAACAGATCTGCCAGATTGTTTCACATAGCCTTGGAGGCACTTGCTACAGTTTAGCAGTTTCTTAATTACTATTTGTCCTCTGAGGGGAATTGTTTGAATAGCTTCACGTAGTGCGACAAGATCAGTTAATTGTTGTGCGCGGTTGTATTCTTGGCCTCCTCTGTGAGTGGAAACGAAGCAGTAGGATATCAAAAACCCAAAGGTCACTTCATCAATGCAATTTCACGACACTTCTTATATTATGAGTTGTTTGAACAATTAAAGAAAAAATAATATTGAACCATGGGAGACTTTGTAATCTAATCTGATTTTAAGCATTGTTGCTAAATCTTGGCATTTAATGTTGATATATAAATAAAACAATTATTTGCCTATTTATTACTTTAGCAGATGCTTAAAAAAAGAACAGTATAAAATGAATAAAAACACAAGCGATTTAAAATGAAGAAGCATTATTATTTCACAGTTTATTGAAAATAAAACTTAATTCTGGAATCTAATTTAATTGAATAAGAAAAAACATTTATTGAGTTATTTGTTTTGATGTTCTTGTTGAATGACAAATAGATTTATTGAAAAAAAAAGTATAAAAATAATAACAAAAGAATACAAACTTATAAAACTGTAGAGACTGATAGACTTGTTGCAAAAATGCATAAAACATTTTAATAATAAAAATGGCTTTTGAAAATGCAAATTAATACATTAATACATTAAAAAAACACAGTATTCATTTGCAGGAACAATATGAAATGGGGAGTTCAACCAAAAATGAATATGAAAAAATGCTTAAGGCATTTTTATGATAAAAATTAGTTTTTGAAAATGCTAATTAATAAATGAAAATAAACACAATACTCTTTTGCAGGAACAATATGAAATAAGGAGTTTAACAAAAAAATGTTTGTCATTGTTTACTTACACTCATGTCATTCCAAAGCAATAAAAGTTCTAAAAGTTAATTTAAACTAAATTGTAAAAAGAAAAATACTTGTAAATGTTAACTGAAATGAAACACACACACAAATAAAAACCTTATTTTAGGTCAACTTCTCATTTTCATTTAGTTTAACATTTTGTACTACAATAATTAAAACTGAAACTGAAATAAAATCATTGTCACGTTAACGTTGTTGCAGGAAACACGCAGGAGGCACTACGCTGTCTTCAAATTTCCCTCCAAAAAAAAAAAAGGAAATTATATCATGTGATGTTGGACATGTGACTTTGGAACAAACGATTGCTGATTTATAGGGGGTTTTATAAGGAGTAACACAGTTGACACTAATTACACAAAATACACAAAATTGATAATGTAGTGTAGATGCATGAGAAAAATATTTTTATAACACCTTTCTCATAATTTAATCATTATTTTGGACAAATACTTATATGTATACAGAAACTTGTATTTTAGAGCTAATCTAAAGGGCAAAACCTCACATTTACCAAATTGGTCCCCTGATATAAAAGTGATCATTACTTGAAAAGTTATTGAAAAATTAGTAAAATTGATAATAGAGTCCATGGACATGACATGTAACCCTAATTATAGATTGACTCAACACTTAATTATGGGTTTAGTTACAGTGTAATGCATTTATTAAGCATTTCTCAAAAATTTCCAAACTTATTATATAGGGTTGATATTAAGGTTTTATCAGGATAGACACATATTTAACTGATGTAACACACAACATGCCTTTATATTACAATTAAATAAAACCACTTCTCATAAAGAAACAAGAACATGGTCTTCTTTTCAATGAAATATTTAGGCTAATTATGCTTTCGTTTTAACAACTTGTTTACCACATACTTCATTCTGTGCGCTCAGAAAACCATGTCTGGGCTTCTCTTACTCTCAGATATTAACATTTTTGAATGTTTTATGAGACGTGCAGGAAGTATATGCAAGCTTATGTCAATCAATAAGCCATCAATAGGCTCAATCAATAGGCTATGTTACAGTTCAAATGTACACATAACCTCCTAACCACATAGCAGATATGCTTTAAATGAATCTCTTCCCAAATCCTCCCTCCCTAACATTTTAATCTCGTTTTTACTCACTGAAAATGGCAATAGATTTTCAGAATTTCTTTATTGTCTTGTTTCGTTGGTGAAAAAAAATGACATTGACGAAATTAACACTGAGTATCATTGTTCTATCATTGTTTTTTCTTCTGTGGAATTTAAAAGAACACTGATAAGGGATGAGAGGATGGTATCTGGATGAGAGGATACAGTCAAGCTTCAAATAAAAACATGAAAATACCATAAAGCTAGTCCGTATATGATTTTTATAATATAATCCAAGTCTTCTGATGCCATATGATAGCTCTGTGTGAAGAAGAGACCAATAATTCATGTCAATACTGCCATCAAGCCCAACACTTTGAAAACCACTGAGATGTATGATGTTTGAGATGTATGATATGACGATTTCCTGTGTTACTTCATGTAATAGTAGGTCTGGACGCTGGATCCAAAAGCAAAAGCGATATCACTTCACCCTGTGGCTTTTTTCTTTGAAGCGAACAAGGTTAAATGTGGTTGCGTTGCATTGCTGTTCCCTCCGTTATAAAACTAGCATCTGTTGCTTCACTGAACACATGCTGTCGATACATCAAACATGCTCTTCTGCAAAGGAAGACCTTCAAAGACACCCAGTCTTCTCCCTTTTATCTCTCTCTCTCTCTCTCTTATAGACTCACATTCTCTCACTTCTGAGAACCGAGAACCTGTCCACTTAATAAAGCCTGACCTTAAACTAGCACTCGGTGTTGAATTTTAAAACAGTTTAATAAAGGAAAATGAAGGATTGTACAAATCGGTCAAGCCCCTTTATTGTTTAGCAATACCAGTCATAATATTCTAAAAATTCTTCAAAGCGATTATATAAAACAAGCATACAGTGACTTTTTAGCACAGGAAGCAACATGTACAAACCGTTACATCTGTTGCACACATTTCATCAGCTAAACCTATTTCATCTTTTTGTAGATAAGATGATTATTTATTGTATCTTAGTGTTGAATTACATCGCTTTGGATTCAAAGCGTGCCACACGAGTGGATTTTGCAAAAAGGAACAATTTCAGGAGATGAAAGAGATTTGATTGACGTCATATTGGTTTGATTGGTTTTTCCTTGCAATGAAGGAGTGAGAAATTGCATGCTTTGAATGCACCCCGCTCTTTTTCACTTCCCGAGTGTTCAAAATGTAACAAATCTAAGCGTGAATAGAACATTTGGCTTGGCACATCATTTTATATGGCAATGCATACAAAAGACGTTCAGGGGGCTTATTATTCATCTTCATTGCTCTGGTTAACTTTTAAAATGTGCAGATGTTGACAGATGCCACTGTCATCTGTAATTAAAAGCTGAATTCAAATTTCTATTGTCAAACCTGACATCTGGAGCAAGATAATAGCTGTAAAATATCAAAAGTCAGTTACATAATTATAAATGTAAATTAAATATACTAAATCAATTTTTACATATTTATTCATACGCGGTCGCTCAAAACATTGGGGTTAGTAAGATTGTTTTTAGGGGGAAGGATGCATTAAATTGACAATGTCACAAAAATATTGCAGTTTCTACAAAATTATTACTCAACACAACTGTTTTCAACATTGACAATAATAAGAAATGTTTTTTTGAACATCAAATCAGCATAGAATGATTTCTAAAGGATCATGTGACACTAAATATTGGAGTAATGATTCTAAAAATGTAGCTTTATTATGATAGGAATAAGTTACATTTTAAAATATAATGAAACAGAAAACAGTTATCATTTTAATAAAATAAAATTTCACAATGTCACTGTAAATCCTCATTGTAAATACTTTGTTGAGCATAAGAGACTGATTTTAAAAACATTTTAAAAAATCCTACTGGCCCTAAAATTTTGAACAATAAACTGGTAGAAATTCAGTAAATTCCTTTTCCAGACATTTCAATTCAACTTCCTGTGGGGTGTTGCAAATTCAAATCCACAACATTTCTGGTTCAAACTGAATAAGAAAATAAAAAAAAGGTTGTGATATATAAATTAGCATATAAATAAAAAAAAGTCAGAATTGTGATATATAAACTCGCAACTCTGAGAAATGAGGTCATAATTGCAAGATATAAACTCACGATTCTGTCTTTTTTTCTCAGAATTGCATGATATAAACTTGTAATTGCGAGTTATAACATTAGAATTGCGAGATATAAACTTGACTAATATAAAACAAGACTAATATATTCTCAGAATTGCGAGTTTGTATCTCATAATTCTGACTTAACTCTCAACTCATGTTATAAAGTAAGAACTGCAAGATATAAACTCACTATTCTAAGAAAAAAGTCACAATTGTGAGTTTATATCTTGCATAATCTGACTTTATTTCCCATGTCTCGCAATTCTGACTTTATAACTTGTAATTGCGAGTTTATATCACACAAATCTGAAAAATTAAGCCATAAAAGCATGATATAAACTTGCAATTGCAAGTTAAAAGTCAGAATTGCAAGACATGAGAAATAAAGTCAGGATATGCTAAAACTGAGGGATACAAACTCACAATTCTGAGAACATAGTCTTGTTTTATATTAGTCGAGTTTATAACTCACAATAGCAGGTTTATATCATTGAATTCTGAGAAAAAAGTCAGAATTGTGAGTTTATATCTCACAATTATGACTTAATTTCTCAGAGTTGCGAGTTTATATATCACAATTATGACGTTTTATTTTATATGCTAGTTTATATCTCACAACCTTTTTTTAATTACAAGTTATAAAGTCAGAACTGTGAGATATGAAGTTTATATCATAATTCTGAGAAAAAAGATTTGTGAGATGATAAGACACAATACATACTATAGATGAAAACGTCTCAGGTTACGTATGTAACCCTGGTTCCCCTTCAGGAACTCGAGCCGCGTCGAAACGCTTTGGGAACGCCTTCAGCGTGACCGCGCTCTGAATCACGTGTGCAATCAGACCAATGGAAGAACGAAACGTCATAGGCGGGTGACGTCACTGACCAGGAAGCATAAAAGCACGTGCGCCAGAACGAGCGTCAGCTTCCAGGAGAGAAGCAGCGCTCGCAGGGACGCAGGAGGATGGCTACGAGACGCGGCGTCTCGTTCCCTTCGGGGAACCAGGGTTACATACGTAACCTGAGACGTTCCCCTTCAGGAACTCGAGCCGCGTCGAAACGCTTTGGGAACGAGATGCCCACGCCGCCAGACCCCAGTCCCTGCCTAGGATGTGCTAGGAACAAGGACAGAGGAACCAGGCGAGACCCGCAGGTCAAGTTCATAAAACCTTACAAAGGTCAAAGGTGTGGACCAACCCGCAGCGTTGCAAATATCTTGCATGGGAACCCCAGCAAGAAAAGCTTTAGAGGCAGCCATGCTCCGGGTAGAGTGAGCTCTGACCCCTAGAGGAGGAGGAAGGTCAGAGGCCTCATACGCAGAACAAATAGCGTCCACTATCCAGCGACTTAGCGTTTGCTTGGAAGCAGGGAGGCCCCTCTTAGGGGGGCCATAACAGACAAACAGCTAATCTGAATTCCTCCACCTGGCAGCCCGGTGGACGTATGCGTCCAGTGCTCGCACCGGACACATACAATTAAGCTTCTGCTGGTCAGCATCCCGAAAGGGGGGAGGACAAAAGGCCTGAAGTACGACAGGCCGTGGTGTCGAGGAGGGGACCTTAGGGACATAACCCGGTTTTGGGTAAAGGAAAAGGGCCTAAAGAGAGGGCCTGAAGATCCCCAACTCTCTTAAGGGAGGAAAGTGCCAGAAGAAGGACAGTTTTAATAGAAAGAAATCTGTCAGAAATCTCCTCGACAGGCTCAAAGGGAGGCCTGCAGAGAGCCTCTAACACCACTGACAGGTCCCACGTAGGGACACGAGGTCGTACCGGAGGCCTCAGCCTCAAAGCACCGCGGAGGAAACGTGTAACAAGGGGGTCCTTTCCCACGGAAAGACCACCAAGAGGGGCGTGGTAGGCCGCAATGGCCGCCACGTAGACCTTCAAGGTGGAGTGGGATAACCCTGCAGACAGCCGGGCCTGCAGGAACTCCAGCACTGAACCAACTGGGCAGTTAACTGGGTCTTGCTGGCGGCGTCCGCACCAAGAAGTGAAAAGTTTCCACTTTAAGGCGTACAGTTTCCTCGTGGAGGGAGCTCTAGATTGGAGGATGGTCTCAACAACCTCGGTTGAGAGACCGGAAGCTAAGAGGTGTGCCCCCTCAGAGGCCACACCCAAAGCTTCCACAGCTCCGGCCGGGGGTGAAGAATGGAGCCCCCTGCCTGTGAGAGGAGATCTCTCCTGACGGGAATCTCCCAGGGAGAGCTGTCGAGGAGAGAAATCAGGTCCGAGAACCATACTCGGCCCGGCCAGAACGGGGCTACTAGAAGAAGGGACACCCCGTCCCGGCGCACTCTCTCTAGAACTCCCGGGAGCAGAGCGATCGGGGGAAAAGCGTACAGACGTAGCCTCGGCCACGTCTGCACCATGGCATCCAGCCCCAGGGGAGCTGGATGAACTAGAGAGCACCAGAGGGGACATTGCGTGTTCTCCCTCGTGGCAAAAAGGTCCACCTGGGCTGGACCAAACACTCTCCAGATCTGCTTCACCACCTCTGGGTGAAGCATCCATTCCCCGGGCCTCGGCCCCTGTCTCGACAGGATGTCTGCTCCCAAGTTGAGATGCCCAGGAACATAAACTGCTCTCAGCGAGAGGAGTTTGTCCTGGGACCACACAAGGATCTGGTGCGCCAGCTTGTACAAGGGGCGCGAACGCAGACCTCCCTGGTGGTTGATGTACGAGACCACCGAGGTGTTGTCGGTGCGGACCAACACATGGCGGTCTCTTAGGTCCGGGAGAAAGTGTTTCAGAGCCCGAAACACGGCCAGCATCTCCAGGCAATTTATGTGCCACGTGAGTTGGCGACCGCTCCACAGACCGCGGGCAGGGTGGCCACTCATGACCGCTCCCCAACCGGTGAGGGACGCGTCCGTCGCTAGCGTTACGCGGCGACAAGGAGCTCCCAACACCGGGCCCTGAGACAAGAACCAAGGCTTCCTCCACATGTCCAGGGCACGTAGGCAACGCCGCGTGACCCTGATCATGCGAAGTGGGTTTCCCCTCGGGGAGAACCCCTTGGTCTTGAGCCACCACTGTAGGGGTCTCATGTACAGCAGGCCAAAAGGTATCACGTTGGACGCTGCTGCCATCAGACCCAGCAGTTGCTGGAACTGCTTCACAGTGAGTGACCGGCCTTCCTTCACTCTCTTGACTGCAGTGAGGATCGACTCGATCCGAGCAGGAGACAAACGTGCCTGCATCGTGGTCGAATCCCACACCACGCCCAGATAAGTGGTCCTCTGTAATGGTGAAAGCACACTTTTCTTGGCGTTCAGTCTCAACCCCAGCGCCTTCATGTGAGCGAGAACGACATCTCGATGCCGAACTGCCACCATCTCCGACTGGGCTAGGATCAGCCAGTCGTCGATGTAGTTGAGTATGCGGATGCCCTGGAGTCGCATCCACACACTTCGTAAAAGTGCGGGGGGAGAGTGCTAGGCCGAACGGAAGAACCCGATATTGGTAAGCTTCGCCCCTGAAAGCAAACCTCAGGAACTTCCTGTGTTGAGGAAGGATGGAGACGTGAAAATATGCGTCTTTTAGATCTATCGTGACAAACCAGTCCTCGGACCTGATTTGAGACACGACTTGCTTGATGGTGAGCATCTTGAACTTCAGTCGCTTGACTGAGCGGTTCAGCAGATGCAGATCTAAAATGGGACGCAGGCCCCCATCCTTCTTCGGAACAATGAAGTACCGGCTGTAGAACCCGGACTCTCTTTCGTGAGGAGGGACCACCTCGATGGCCTCCTTCCTCAGGAGAGTAGCTACTTCCTGTTCCATTACCAGACCCTGCTCAGGGCCCACCAGCGTGGGAGAGACCCCGTTGAACGGCGGAGGTGGTGCGCCGAACTGAATGCGATAACCTCGCTCTACAGTATGCAGGACCCAAGCAGACACATTGGGCAGTAGTTTCCACGCTGCCAAATGATCTACTAAGGGAACCAGCCTCTCGAGGCTGGCCTCTGGTATTATGTGGGCCGCTGGAACGGTGTCCTGAAACGGTTGCCCGGCAGGAAACACCTGAACCAGCGGTCCCAGAGACCCCCGCGGGGGTGGCGAGCTCCCCAGCCCCGCTACGTTGCCGGGCGGGAAAAACTGGGGTGAATGCTCGCTGGAGACCGCTGCGCCCTGAAGCACCGGCAGGGTTGGCAGAACGATCTCCCGAGGGCACAGGGGGGACCCGGAGACCGAATACTGCGGTGCGACCCGTTTCCCCCCGGATGGGGCTGCCCTCGGCGTTCCCGACCCGTCAGGACCGCTTGGTCGAGGACCTCTTCGACTGAAGCACGACCCTCAGGTCGGGCTTAGCCTGGGAGGTCCTCGACCTAGAGCGTTTGACCACTCGCTCTCGATGGGGAGGAGTGCGAGTGGCCACGCTCTGCTTCTGTGCTTCCCGGTGTGAGGAGCTGGTAGACGGCCGGGGCTGCTCCGTCGCAGCAGCCCCATGAGCTGGATGGCGGCGAGGGAGGAACCGCTGAAACGCCGCCGCTTGCTTACGCGCCTCCTGGTATCTGTCGACGACGGCATTGACGGCGTCGCCGAACAGACCAGCAGGCGAAAGCGGGGCGTCTAAGAGGAAGACCCTGTCCTTTTCTTTCATATCGGACAGAGTCAACCAGAGATGTCTCTCCGCGACCACAAGGGCTGCCATAGACCGCCCAATGGCACGGGCGGTCTCCTTAGTGGCGCGGAGAGACAAATCAGCGGTCCTCCTGAGCTCAGAGATATCGCTGTCCTTTATCTCCTCGCCTTCATCCAACTCTTTGAGCAGGTCAGCCTGGTACGCCTGTAACACCGACATGGTGTGCAGACACGCACCAGCCTGACCCGCAGCCGTGTACCCCTTGCCCACCAGCGCTGAGGTGACTCGCAGCGGCTTGGAGGGCAAGACCGGAGCCTTCAGAGACGATGCAGACTCGGGGGACAGATAGCTCGCGAGCGTCTGTTCCACCCGAGGCATCGCTCTGTACCCTCGCTCATCCATCCCCGCCACATACCCGTAGTTATACGAGGCAGGGATGAACAAGCGGGACGAGAAGGGTGAATTCCATGATCTCGACACCTCAGTGTGGAGATCAGGAAAAAAGGGAAGGCTCCGGCGCGCTGGAGGTGGTCGAGACCGCAGAAACCTCTCGTCCAGTTTACTTTTCTGCGGTTCGACTAATGGCTCGGTGGGCCAATCAATACTCAGTTTGGCCACGGCCCGAGTCACCACCTCCAGCAGCTCCTCATACTGGGGAAACTGAGGTGCTGCAGCCTCATCCACACTCACCACATCAACCTCCTCAGAGGAAGATATGGGGAGCGTGGAGGCCGACCCCCGGGGGGAAGAAACCGCAGGGCGGGCTTCCGATCCCGAGGGCCGGGCAGCGGATCTGGTGGGTGAGGCAGGAGATAGGGGGACACCCGTCTCCATACCCTCCACCAGATCCAATTGCGAACCCCACGAGTGCAGCCGCCGCTCCGCCTCGGCGGAAGCGGGACCGGACCCGCGGGGAACGCTGATGAAGGCTCCCTCCAAGGAGAAGAGAGCCTTCCGGGAGCGGAGCAGACGCATGGGTAAAACGTCACAATGCGGGCAATCGCCCCCCTCGAGGGCCGATGCCGCATGCTCCGCTCCCAGGCAAGCCACGCATAGAGCGTGTGTATCCCCGCTCGAGATGTAACGAGAGCAGGGAGGAACACACGCTCTAAAACCCGGCTTGGCAACGTTCTTGGTCTTTTGCGTTTTCTTTGACATACTGCCTCGAAATAAAAGTGGCGCAAACTAGCAACCGAAAAAGAGACAGCACAGACAAACACAGAGCGCTGCTGAAAGACAGAAGCTGACGCTCGTTCTGGCGCACGTGCTTTTATGCTTCCTGGTCAGTGACGTCACCCGCCTATGACGTTTCGTTCTTCCATTGGTCTGATTGCACACGTGATTCAGAGCGCGGTCACGCTGAAGGCGTTCCCAAAGCGTTTCGACGCGGCTCGAGTTCCTGAAGGGGAACTGCTATGATTACTCTACTTTTAAAGCATAAATTTGATTTAAACAATAATGTCTATATAATATTCACAAATGCTGTTCATAGGGGACGTATTGTATTAACCCTAAAGTTACAGCATGAAATATTATTTAAACCTATACTATTAACATTTTTACATAACATTTATATATTTTATCTCACAATTCTGACTTTTTTTTCTCACAAATGCAAATTTATAGCTTCTAATTCAGACATTATAACTTGATTTAAACCTTTTTTTAAATTCTTTTATTTCATGGCTCCAGACTGCCACTTGAAAACAGTCGTTTTCTGCCACCAGATAGGCTCTGCCCACAAAAAAAAAACGTCATCCCTATTTCGGATCTGTAAGACTATTCCACTAACGTCTTATTTCATGGAATAACAGTGCTTATTGGTGGGTGACAAGCTCTTGTAATATGCAGATAACATTTTGAAAATGACATCTAATCAATATAATCTATAATCTTTTTAAATGTAACTATTTTGCACTATTTTATCCGTGTAATTCTCTAGCCGTAAAAGCTGTCTCTCCAGGGTTTTCTGCAACCATGATGCACGCGCATCCCGAATGTTTACAAACCTATAACTAGTCTACATCGCGTTCTAGTTTTCTAATTCAGTAAGTTTGCTCGGTAGTGATGAAGAGCTCCTGTACGAGCCCTGTGAAACTACGTTTCGACAAAACAGCCACATAAGGAAGTTAAAATAGCATGACTGCATCAACAAAAGTGTTTTTATATCACTTTTGCATTTTTAACACTATCGGTTACGTTTAGGGTTGGGTTTGGTGTAGTGGATATTACCAACACAACAGAGCATTAAAGGAGAAGTCCACTTCCAGAACAAACATTTACAGATAATGTACTTACTCCCTTGTCATCCATGATGTTCATGTCTTTCATTCTTCTGTCGTAAAGAAATTATGTTTTTTGAGGAAAACATTTCAGGATTTTTCTCCATATAATGGACTTCTACGGTGCCCCGAGTTTGAACTTCCAAAATGCATTTTAAATGTGGCTTCAAATGATCCCAAATCCGGTTGTAAACAATCCCAGCGGAGGAAAAAGGGTCTTTTCTAGTGAAACGATCTGTCATTTTTATTAAAAAAAAAATACAATTCAAATACTTTTTAATCTCAAAGGCCTGTCTTGTCTTGCTCTGCCTGAACTCTGTGTATTCTGGCTCAAGACAGGTATTCTGAAATACTCGTATTTTATCCCTCAACTTCAAAAATCATTTCAAAATCATCCTACATCGCTGCTGAAGTACCGACCCAGTCTTTGCAAAGTGAACATGCAAAGAAGATCAAACAAAAAAGGTAAAACAGTGATATAGGACGATTTTGAAGTTGAAGGAGAACATGAGATGGGAGTTTTTTTAACATACCCTAACTGTCATGAACCAGAAAAAAACAGTCCAGGCAGAATAAAACTAGACAAGCGTTTGAGATTAAAAAGTATATAAATTTATTTTTTTTTTTTTAAATGAAAATAACCTAGATAACCTTTTTCGCTAGATAAGACCCTTCTTCCTTGGCTAAGATCGTTTACAACCGCATTTGGGTACGTGGCAGCAATATGTGCCTGTACCAAAGTAATAAAAACGTGCCACGGTCACATATTGAATGTGTGTTTTAGCATCGCTCTCTGGACATTTCACTTTGAAACTGCTGCGGAATGTGCAGTAAGGTACATAATTTCAGTGTTGCAGAAATATATATATATATAGAGAGAGAGAGAGAGAGAGAGAGAGAGACATGTATTTTCTTGAGCTTGGGTTGGCTATATGACAAATAGAATGTGAATACAAATAACAGCACTGAACTAACTGAGATTAAACAAGGCTTTAAATGCGGTTTTCAACAAATTAAACGATTTAGGGTGTGAAATACCATTAGGAGAACCCTGTGAGCATTGAGATCTTCTTCTTTGACTCCTGAGTCAGATTTGATGGCGTGTTAACTCTCAGAGCAGATGGGCCGCATGCAGATGAACTCTGACACATGGAGAACTCTCACAAGTGTTCCCATCCAACCCCAGTCACACCGTTACACTCCCAGAATGCTCTGTGTGTGATGAGGACGATTAAGACCAACTGTTCTCATTATAGAGTCACAGGAAAAAAAGAAAAGTGATAATTACTTATAAAAATTTGCCGTGCCGCCTCAGGGCCTGTATGGCTTACAGTCACTGAGGGACCGACGAAATCCAAGTCATATCCAGAAATTGTGCAGCAGAATGTCAGAGCTTCTGTCTGATCCAAAACCCATAGGAGCTGGGTCACGTGACATGACAACGATCCAAAAGATCTGAGATGAAAAATACAATAGACAACTTCTTTGTGAAATGTCTCAGACTTATTGAAATGCTGACCTCAAGATCTGAATAGCACTGCACACATATATATAAAACTTGTGTGAATGTCAATAAACAGCTTAAGAAACTCTTGGTTAAGGACACTGGCGCAAAGAAAGTTTCACTGGTTATTAAATGAAACAGTTCACAATTTTTTTTTCCATCAATAAAACCATTTCTGACATAAAAGGGAAGTGTATGAATATGTATGAATACTATTATGTTGCTTTGGCTTTCAGATATTCTGCACAGATGAGGCATCCCTATTCTCATCAATAATGAACATTTTGTGCACTAGTTTTTGTGCATATAGGAAATATTACAAAACTCTTATTAGAGGTAGATGGAGGAATATACACCCTCTTGTGGCTGTGGCAGGTTTGAGTTGCATTATTAGACAGAAGTCATTTCAAGAAGAAAAAAACAGATAATATTATGATGAAAGAAGCAAAAGATCTTTGAAAATCCTAAAACAGGAAATCTTAAAGTATTGTTAAGCATTTGGGTTTTTTTCATGAGCCTTTCTCTAAACCACAGAGCTTGATGTCAGCCTAAATACGGTATTTTCTCATGCGCATGTAATCCTTTTAGCTGTGGTGATGCAATGAGGTAGATTACCAGTTATTTTCGGAATTTAGTAAAATTGTAACTAAGTTTGTAAATTATACAGACTTAGTCTACAAAAATAATATTTATATATTATTAAGCACTGTTAAGCTTATTAAAACTAAAATATGAATCTCAGCTGATAAAAAAAAAAAATCTTTTTGAAGAACAGATGCAACATCGTCTCTTCTCTGATGACATTTACCAACGCAAGAGCAGAACCTGAAAATTGCATGAAATTGCAGCAATAGCAAACAACAACGATCAAAAATCCAAACAACTTCTGTTTCATGTTGACTTTACTTTTTATATCTTCAAACGTCATACATATTCGGTCTCCAGTGTTTCAGTAGTTTGTCCTCTCTCACCTTCTTTATTCTTTCTTTCTTTTCTTTTTTTTTGTCTTTGGATGTGTACTTTTGCAATATAAGCAATGTGATTCCTCATCTCAATTGCATATTCATAGATGTGGATATGAGTGTAGCCAGTTATCCTTAATGCATACATCACAGAGAAGAATTTACTGAAATAGTCAGATTTTATGCATTAGAATGATGGAAATCAGCGCTCGTTATCTCCAGCAATGATCCGGCTACTTAAGTCCCCTCACACAAGCGGCATCAGGAGAGATATTGTTAGATTACAGATGTGGACATGGATATAAATCAGCGTGTATCTCAATCAATGCAAGTATAGGCAGTTTTCTAAACCTTGTACGCTTGTATGCCAGGGGTGTGAACCATTCAGGAGAATGAAAATTTAATTCTCTTTCTTAATCTGAAATTATTTGAACATGATCCTGTTTTTTACTTCAAGGAAACAGAATTATATGGAATGGATTTTAAGAAAACCTGTGTATCAATAATCACAATATATTTCACAAATTAACTGCTAATGCTTTACAATAAGGTTCATTAGTTAATGTTAGTTAATTAGCTAACATTAACAATGTGCAATACATTTGTTGCAGTATTTATTAATCTTTATTAACATTAGTTAATAAAAATACATCTGTTCACAGTTAGTTAATGTTAACTCAAGTCTATTATTAATGGATACAATTTTTGGTTTAATCATGTATTAGTAAATGCTGAAATTAACTAAGATTTCTAACATTTTCACTAGTTTCATGTTAACTAATGTCAAAAAATGGATCTTTATTGTAAAATGTTACCAGTTAAATTTAATTTTATGAACCATGTTCACTTAATTTCACAGAATATTTAATAATTTATAAAAAATACACTGCTGTTCAAAATTTTGAGATCAGTAAGATTTATGATGTTTTTAAAGAAGTGTTTTCTGCTCATAGAGGCTGTGTTGATTTAATTAAAAATACAGGAAAAACAGTAATATTGTGCAATTTAAAATAGTTGTTTTCTGTTTTAATATACTTAAACATATAATTTATTCCACTGATGCAATGCTGAATTTTCAGCATCATTACTTCAGTCTTCAGTGTCACATGATCCTTCAGAAATCATTTTAATATGCTGATTTATTATCAATGTTGGAAACAGTGCTGTTTTTTTTATAAACCTGTGATACTTTTTTCCAGAATTCTTTAATAAATAAAATGTTAAAAAGCAGCATTTATTTAAAATAAAAAATATTTTGTAACAACATACACTACCGTTCAAAGTTTGGGGTCAGTGAATTTTTTCTTTCTTTCTTTCTTTGAAAGAAATTAATACTTTTATTCAGCAATGATGTGTTACACTGATAATAAAGTGATAGTAAAGACTTGTATTGTTAGAAAAGATTTTTATTTTGAATAAATGCTGTTTTTTTTAAACTTTTTATTCATCCAAGAATCCTGAAATGTATCACAGGTTCCAAAAAAATATTAAGCAGCACATCCAACATTGATAATAAATTCACATATAGGATTGTGTGACACTGAAGACTGAAGTAATGGCTGATGAAAATTCAGCTTTGCATCACAGAAATAAATTACACTTTAAAGTATATTGAAAAGAAAACTCTTATTTTAAATTGCAATAATATTACATAATATTACTTTTTTTTTTTAAGTAAATGCACCCTTGATGAGCATTAGAGACTTCTTAAAAAACATTAAAAATCCCACACTTTTGAACGGCAGTGTATATTTTATATTTTTTAGTATTATTATTACAATTCAACATTGTTTGGTTGTGGCCAAGTAAATTCCAATTCCAATTCCTGAACTGAAACTAAACCATTTTTAAAGCATTTTTTAAACACACATTTACACCCAGAGACACAGACAAACACACACACATACCTACACTCTAGCATAATTTTTCATGGATGACTGGACAGCATCCAGACACACTGTACCAGCTCCAGTGAACAGACAACCCTGCTGTGGATCAAAGTACAAATACAGAGAGATATGCTATGGTCAAAGATCCTGTACTGACAGAGATTGAAATTCAATGACCTTCACTTTTCAAGACTTCAAGAATTAAATGTTCTACATTTTCATGCTAAGGTTGTGGTGGAGCTGTCCATAGTCCTGAAAATTACATCTGCCTTCTATTACTACTTAACATTCCTCATTTAAAAAGCACTAGCCTATGAACTAAAATCAGACAGGCAATAATTATTTTCACAGTAATTCAGAGTAATTAAAATGCCCATATCAAATTAAATTCTGTCCCTTTTTCTACAGTAAATAAGGTACTTGCACCCAACACTATACGTGGTTTAAGCAGTAGGTCCAAATAAAGATAAAATCACGCCACATTCGTTGGATTAAACCATGACAATGCTTTAATCTGATTATAATAAAACCTGTGCCTATCACATCTGTCATAATGAACATCAGTGCGTGCCAACCTGGAGTTCACATACAGTTTTACCGAGGACTGATTTGACTATACTCTCTAGATTTTCATCTCTCGCTTTTGTCTTTATTCCTTTTCTTTTTTCAATTCAAAGCCCTTAAGCCATCCCAAACCTCTATCCTTGAGAGGCTTACTGTTGGGCCGGTGCATGAATACAGATACTAGTGAGGTCATATTAGGCAGGCACACACTTAAACAGAATTTCAATCGAACTCTCATATTTCTTCAGGTTCGAAGCTCTTTGATTTTCTTTTTGCTTTTCGGCACGGTTAGACAATGAGGTTTGTCATTGAAAAATGTAACGTCTGATTGCTAGATTACGGCGAGCACTCACCGGGCCATCCGTGCTGCATTACTTCCATATTCACTTTTAAGTTACAGAGAACTTCAAACTGTTGCCATAAGATGGAAAAAAGGCCTTTGAAGCCTGAAGTCTTGATGGTGTATTGCAATGGCCTCGCTCAAACCGAATGCACATCTTCAAATAGGAATAAATGAAAGAAATTCAATTCATTAAATCAACAGCAGGATATCCAACAGAATAAATAAGGATGAACAGAGAGTTACTGTAGAAGTGAAGTTTCTTCTCCCGTACTCTTCCTCTGGCTCCATTTTGAGCAAGATGAAAACCTGCATATATCATACACACAGCATGTACAGGGGTTGGACAATGAAACTGAAACACTGGCCAATATAGTTTTGGAGGTTTCATGGCTATATTTATGCAGCCTGGTGGCCAGTCTTTACTGATCGCACATTCCACCAATAAGAGCAGAGTGTGAAGGTTGACTTTGTGCACCCAATAGCTCAAACATTGTACCCTGAAGGTGGTGCCGTGTATTAGGATGATAATGCACCAATACACACAGCAAGACTGGTGACAAGAGTGATTTGATGAACATGAAAGTAAAGTTAAACATCTCCCATGGCCTGCACAGTCACCAGATCTGAATATTATTGAGCCACTTTGGGGTGTTTTGGAGGAGCGAGTCAGGAAATGTTTTCATACACCAACATCACATAGCGACCTGGCCACTGTTCTGCGAAAGGAATGGCTCAAAATCCTTCTGGCTACTGTGCAGGACTTGTATTTGTCATTCCCAAGATGAAATAATGCTGTATTGGCTGCAAAAGGAGGCCAAACGGCATACTAATTGTGGTCTAAACCCAGGTGTTTCAGTTTCACTGTCCAACCCCTGTACATTGCAAGTAACACTATATAACTATAGAGAATGGGAACGTGACGTCAGCAACGCACAGCATTCTGGGACATTCGGACACGGACGCTACAGTCTAGACTGAGAAATAGTGGAGGTAGATGTTAAAATTTATATTGTACATTTAAAAACACATTAGAAATGGAGAACGCTTGCTGTGACATGAACTGCCATATCTACTGACATGACCGGAGTGGAGAACCGATCTAAAATGAAGCGCAATTTTATGCTTTTCAGCTTAAAACAACACAATGGCAAAAGCAGCTCAATGAAAATAAACAACTTAAAAATCTGGCTTTGTCGTTTTTATATATTATTTATTACAGTTTTACAATTTCCGATTCACTTGAATTTGTAAGTGCTCACACTATGAATAACAAATGGAAATGTAATTTAATTTGTGATATGACTCGTTGCGATCACTGTCCTTGTTCATAAAGCAACTCATGTGATTAAACTTTACTGTTCAGCAGCACTTTGTAAGAAATCGTGTATTTGTTCAATTTAATTCCAGTAAAACTTATTGAACTTTATCCCTCAATGAAATTAGGGCGATATGACATATGATTAAATACATCAGCATTTCTCAATTCCATTCTTCACGTACCATCGCTCTGCATATATTGCATGGCTCTCTTATTTAACCTGATTCAGACAACCAGCTAACAGTTAGTCCAAAGAGAGCTCCATGACTGAACTGTGTTGCGATTAACATGGTCCCTGTAACGGAGTGAGTGAGGCGAGAGGCGAGCGGATCCATGTGCAAGCTTTTATTAAAGGGACGAGACAGATACATGGTCATACAGGCAGGGTCAAACAGAGCAAACAGGTATATCACAGGCAAGACGTAGAGAATAATCCAAGCAAACGAGCAAGAGTCCAGTAGGCAGGCGGCGAGACAGTCAAGACGGGGAAGCCAGGCGAGGAAACTAAACACGGGAAAACACGAGAACAAGGGAAACTAGGAACGCTAACCAATGAAACACAACAACAATACTCTGTGGCTTGCGAGGGGAAAGACCGGGGCTTTTATAGCGCTGCTGATTGGTCACGGGTGCTGACGCAATCAGCGCGGTGGATACTGGGAGATGTAGTCCGGGATGTAAAGCAACAGTCAGTGTGTAAAGATAGGGTGAGAGTGACATCTGGTGGTGAGCGGACCACGAAACACCGACCAGATTCATAACAGTCTCTAAACAATGTTCATTGCTCCCCACTCCCTGAGCAGTGGAAATCAGTTTAAGTTTACTTAGGAATATTCATTCTTGGATTTGCGCTACGCCACCGCCTGCATAGTCTTCACACACAGATAAAACTTAGAGAAGTGTGACACAATATACCCCTGTAAATAAATGCAGTTTAAATTCATGTCTTGCACACTTTAATGTTCGCTGAATGGAACATATACGCTGTCTTCGAACTGTAACCAGGGCGGAATATTTCGAGTTCGCAGTGCACTTACTTTTGAATAGAACAAACATCTGAGATACACACAAAAAGTGCAGAGCGGTGGTTCACTTACAAGATCAACTGGCTGAGATCAACCTATAGTGTGTTTATTTTTTTCTGGCAGATATATCAGTGCCATCTAGTTATTAAAAACTGCAAAAGAGAAATGAATTCGGTCCTGTGTGTGGTACAATAGAAGGCGGCCGTATGATTTCTGTGAGTGTATGTGTCGTGTTCTGGCCACACGACTGAGTGCTCGAATGAACGCAATGGATTCAAATATTAGTACATTTATTCTAAGCAAGTGCAAACAGCTCTTAAAAATATTAACGCAAATACAGTCGTTTTTTCCTCTAGTGATTTGTATTCATTGTCATTGTACGCTATTTAGCGTGTCCTATAACATGGTGGCGACTACCCAGAATGCAATGCGCAGTGACGTAAACTCCCGAGCTCTATAAGTGGTGATTCGCGGCTTTAAGAAACATGCCATTTCATATAATAAAATGTAGAACAGAACTGAAATATGATCCCAAGACGCGTTTTTAGGATATATTATGAGTATTAAAATACGCCTCTCATGGGCGAGAAGCTGAAAAAGCAGCATGGTGCAACAGACCGTCTACGTGTTTACATAGACAAGAAAACTATTAAAATACAGCCTGAGTTCTGTGTGAACCGCGCCATTGAACCGTTGTTTAAATCCGTCGACAAACTACAAAACTCAAATATTTACCGGGCATTTTTAAGTGAAAAGGACTTCTCTTTTCCCTGTTTATAAATACACGGTCATGCACAACGTCTTTCACGCTGTTTACGTTTTACTTACATACGTCATGTGATTGCGTCACTCAAGGCTCGCTTGTAAGTCATGTTTTGTCTGTTAATGAACAATTTGTGAATTATTGTCAAAAAACATTCATGTTTTTAGATTTGTGGAGTAAAAAAAATATTAAAACTAAAAACTAAATTAGCAAATGTTTCTATTAATTTCCCTTAACACATTAGTTTATCTTCCCATACATGCTTAACTTGGCATCTTTTATCTACTACATACAGTGAAAATCACAGAACATATACATATGTAAACAATGTACATCCAGAGGAAGAAAGATATTAAAAGTACAAATAGCTTGGAAATGTATACGGAAATGAACGAGTCAAGAAGTATTTTCAGACTGAACAAATGTTTCGCGGACAGAATCTGCAGACAGACAGAATCAGAAACAAATAAAGAAAAATGTGAAAGCAAGGGAGAAGTTTATTTATTTATTTTAAGACCTGTCGCCCCAGCAGAGAAAGCATTGGGTTTTGCTCACAGTGTGCGTGTTTTCCGTGTAGGGACTTGAGACTCATGGGAAAGCGTAACGTGGACGAGATGTCAGACTGCAAGATGTGTCTGTATGATAAATGTGGCCCAGCACGATTCTCATGCATCACCATGGCTCATGCATTCACATGCTAGTTTAGCATTCGTGAACTAGGTCAGAACAGAAAAGGCAGAGCAGACGTGGACGTCTGTGCATTTGCAAAGCCCGTTTCTTGGTCTCCTAACAGGCACGTCATGATGTTCGAGCTGTTTGAGGTCATGAAAATTCCCTCTGGCTGAAGGACTGATCCACGCTCCCTCCACCTCATCATCTCACGTGTTTTCCTCTGGATCTAAATCCATCCTGATCTGCTTTAATCACGTAAAACTACTGTGTATTTATGGATATTACTGTTTACCTCCATAGATTATGACTGAATGGACCAGTGTGTTTATTGAGTGAATTTATCCCGCGTTATTTTTTTCTTCCACAAATTCTATTTCCTTTGAGCGGCTCAGTTCAAAGTCTCTCCTCTAGCCATGCCATCTGGCTGTGTTGTTTATGTAACCCTCTGGACACACACACACACATACTCACACACTCAGTCTTAATGTAGGCCAGCTTTCCATGTCTGCAGCGGAGGGATTAACACTGGAACTGGACTTTCATATCTCCTCATTTCACCGAATCTACTCTAAGCTGCCAAGTGGAGGTGTCCACTATGATGCTCTCAAAAACTGCAGCATCAGTTACAGTACATGTTCACACAGCAATGAGATGAGAAAGTGAGATGAGATCTGTGAGCCGACTGATTGGTGGTTTACTTAACCATCAGACATGTAATCTAACAGTTATTTAGATACAGACGCTGATGCGGATTCCCCTTGAACGAATGTGGAGAGCATATTAATGAAAGATCAACTATAACATCTGGCTATGCCACTCAGTATCATGGGAAATGATTAGAATAGGGTACTTGAGAAATGCACACTAAATTGATAGTTGATGCAGCATGGCTTAAGTTAGACAGATTTGAAGGGATAGTTCACCCAAAAATGTAAATTACCCCATGATTTACCCTCAGGCCATCCTAGGTGTATATGACTTTTTTCTTTTAGACAAATAATCAGAGTTATATTAAGAAATGTCCTGGCTCTTCCAAGTTTCATAATGGCAGTGAATGGCTGTGGATCTATCCATCATAAAAAGTTCTCCACAAAGCTCTGGGGGGTTAATAAAGGACTTCTATAATGAATTGCAGCATTTGTGTAAGAAAACGTCCATATTTAAAACTTTATAAACCATAATCTCTAGCTTCCTCAAACTGTTGTACACACATTCACGAGAGAGTGGCGTTCCAGTGTATGACGTAGGTCATAGGCTTAGCATAAGCTCCGGTGAGAATATACTAGTTTAGCTAAAACCAAGTTTTGTTTAAAGCAAAGGAAAACCAGTCTCCTCTTGGCTTACATCGAAATCCTCCGACGTTTTTCATTGGTTTTGTTTTGCTTTCTCCTCTGCTCTCCCGCGTCCATCGCTTCCAAGTTCATCACTGCATTTGCGTACGTCCTGTGTCATTCGCTGTAATGCCACTCTCTCATGAATGTGTGTACGACAGTTAGCACTGTCACAGCTTTGGACTCACTGTTCACATGGTGTTTGACAACGCCACACTCAAGTCTCTGTTCTGGATTGGGGCTAATTACCATTGCTCTGTTGACTTCCCAGACCTCCCGGACTGAGTTGGAGGAAGGTCATCATCCGGTATCTGGAAAGCATCTACCCCCAATCCAGAACACTGCCAGACCCAGAGCCCAGCCCACAATCACACCGCTGCATGGAGCCAAAGCCCAAGCCCACCACAGACGGAGAACCTATGGCCACCGCAATCAATGATCGATTGCTGAGGAGAGCGACAGAGCTGGAGATCGCTCTGGAGCCCGAGCCTCTCGGATCGTCTGATCAGGTGTGTGAGCTGGCAACAGCGCTCGCCATGAGGGAGATCGCTATGGACAGCGAAAATGTGGAGGGAAGCTCCACCCACTGCACCATGGCTGAGGGTGAGCAGAGCTCAGTGGACTATGTATATACAGTTCTTCCCCATCATCATCTGTCTGCACTGAACTCTCTGTCTGTCCTGTTTTGGCCAAGCAGGCCATTTGTAAACTGCCTATCTGCCACAAACTGTCTGCCTGGTACGTCCTGATTTTGCTGAGTTAGATGTGTTCCTGAAACAACATTTTAATCCAAAAATTTAATCTTGACCACATCCCTACACCTAAACCTAACCTTACCCATGAGTAATCCCTAAAATCAGAGGAAATGATAGATTAATGAAACTGATGTACAAGCATCAAACACTGATTGTAAGCCTAAACTTCACAAAAACTATAAACTATTTTTTTCAAATCTTATTGGTTAATCACAATGTTGTTCCAGGATCAACAACGATGTTGATCCAGAAATGTGTCGTACTTGGTAAAATCAGGTTCTGCGTCTGCCTGTATGACAATGACCACGGAGTACGTTCCCCTGTTGCTCCTCGAGCGTGGCTCCTAGCAGCCCCTCTGCTCACCCTCAGCTTATCATCTGTGTGGTGGGATCACTGCAGGTCTGCCAGTCTCCATCGGCATCATGGCTGGAGGATCCCTTGTCTCCGCCTCCACTCTCTAAGTCCCGGACTCCACCTCAGCCCGTTGACACAGTGGCTCCACCATGACTTCTAGCTCTCCCTTCTCTACCTTGGTCCGTCAGTCCACTATCTCTGCTGGGCTCCCTCATCCATCCAGCTCCACTTGGGCCCTCTGTCGCTCCAGCTCCACCACTGTAGCATGACAAGCAGAAGCTTTTTAAATTTTAAATTTGTATATTTTTTCTTACACAAACGCATTGCTTCGCTTCAGAAGGCCTTTATTAAGCTGTGTGGAGTACTTTTTATGATGGGTGGATGTATATAATTGGACTTCAAAATCAACAGCCATTCACTGCTATTATAAAGCTTGGAAGAGCCAGGACATTTTTTTAAATATAAATATAATGATTGTATTTATCTGAAAGAAGAAAGTCATATACACCTAGGATGGCTTGAGGGTAAGTAAATCATGGGGTAATTTTCAGTTTTGGATGAACTATACCTTTAAGAGTATCTCACATAGATATAAGAAGTATATATATATAATGTTATGCAATTCAAGAAAAACAGTAGTATGCTACTTTGTCATATTGCATGTTTAATTTAACATGCATTTAACATGCATTTCGTATGGTTTCATATAAAGTCTATAAACAAAATGTTAATAGGGCATTTACCTGTTTGGTAATACTGATATATTTTATGACATGGAAGAAACAATGAAAATATCTTAGGCTTGTCTTAACTACAGAACTTATTTCAGGCATTTAACCACAAACTTATTAAAAAAAACCCACTGACTTTAAGACGCCTAGAAGTGCTGAAATGCTACACTTATTTTCAGGTTTTGACCTATAAAAATATGTCATTCCTGCAGCACTCTTTAAAGTGAAGATGAAAATCATGGCTGATGAACATCCGGTTCATTCGTCACATCGGGAATAGAAGGTCAAGCTGAATGCATTGCATTATATGATGAAGTACTCCACACAGAGTGCTCTGGTTATATAATATACTGCACATGGTGACAAATGTAGTAGGTCATACGTGTGCTCTGTGCATGCAGAAAATTTGCATACTGTGCACAACAGGCTTTACGTACTATGTACTACTCCACTGGAGAAATAGTACCAGTACTGTCTCCTCTCCTCTCTCCTCTAAGCCTGCTTTTAGTAAGAACAATAAATCAATCAGTCACTACCCTGTCACTTTCAGTGAACTAAACTCCTAAACTATGAGCTGTCTGTCATGTTCAGAAGTCAGTAAGGGAGCATAATGTACGTGGAGGTCCACAGCTTTGCCTTCAACCCACAGGCTCCCCACGATCATGAGAAGTTTAGAGGCAATCAGGAGGAGTTCACTGATGGCTGACTCATTGGGCCTGAAGTTCAGCCAAATAGAAATCTGTTGGCAGACGTTAGATTCAAATATACACCCTCAGAGAATGAATACAATGTATTTTCCTCAGTGCATTTACATGATGTGTTCGGTACTAGTATACATGCATTGCTGGAGGTACATTATGGCAGTAATTATATGCCTTCTTAAATATTTTATTAGTTAACCTGAAATTATTAGTGAACCTTTTTTTTTTTTTTTGGTTAGAATATGCATTTATATTATTAAAAAATCCTAGTGAGACAGCTTTGTTTTATAATTATAATAATATTTATATTTAT
Source organism: Labeo catla (assembly GCA_012976165.1). Taxonomy (NCBI): domain Eukaryota; kingdom Metazoa; phylum Chordata; class Actinopteri; order Cypriniformes; family Cyprinidae; genus Labeo; species Labeo catla. The sequence goes on along the minus strand of VONZ01000136.1, from coordinate 1,060,123 downwards.
AATATTTACATATATGATTTATAGAATTAATATTAATATGTGTATTATTATTTAATTGTAATATTTTTTTTTTTTACATATCCTGTCCACTATAGTGGTATATGCAGGAAGTCATTTTGTTCAGAAAACCATAAAATAGGAAATTATATAATAGAAATGACTGTGTCCTTGTAGACTTTATTTCAGAAATATCAGAAATGTTCATATATTCATGATTTTTTTTTTAACTTTTAAAATACCTTTTGAAATTACGTTTTGCTTGATTGTTACACTGGAAAAATTGTAACAAAAAATGAATAAATAAACTATCAGCCTAAATACATTAATTTATACAAACAAAAATATTTCTGTGTTAAATCAGGTAGAAATAGCTCTTTAAAGAAATGATTCCTTTTTTTACAGTATTTTGTAAAACTTAACAACATGTTTTAAACTAGATTTTTAAACTAGATTAAACTAGATTTTCTCATGCATGTTAATTTGCCATTAAATCAATTTAAATCTTGCTTCCTGCTTTTTTAAATTGTTACTATGTCCAGAGCCACATACCTGAATTAATGCTGCACTGTTTTTGTTAAGCAACTGAGATGACAGAGAAACCAAATCAATACATTAGAGTCAGCATTAACAGCACAGACCGTTCAACGACTGCTTTCAAGCGATACCCGCCATCACTGTAAGTGTATCACGTTCTAAACTGAAAAATTTAGCCATAAAATCCTGTGCAACATTAATGAGCTTCTCTTCTTACCACCGTCTCCAAGGAAACATTATGATACCAGACTCAAAATGTCATATGCTGCACCTTAGCACAAAGGTCACTATAAATAACAGTGTTGATGTTGCGGGATCCATTCGTGTCGCTACCACGCACTGAACAAACCCACCCAGAGCACATCTTTTGAGCTAACCTTTATGGCAGGCGATAGTCACAAAATAATTTCATCTTTGTGCAAAACGTGTTAGCTGAGTGGAATAAATCAATTTATCTTGCACATCGAAGTGTCATATCTTGTCAATGTGGCCAGTGTGGTGGATGCACGGATGTGTGGAGACACACACACACACACACACACACACATACACATACATGCTGTAGTCTGACCTCTGATATAGAGGCTTCCTCATGGGGCTCCACAGCAAACAGAGCGTAAGATGAGCAAACACAGGTCTGAGAAGCGGCCAGGAAGGAGCAAAAGATGGTGTGGACGTGACTGTGATGGGATGAGCGAGTAAGACAGAGAGAGAAAAATATCCCATCTGTGTTTGCCAAACATACCTAGCCCAGAATAAACAACCTGACATGAAGCTTTTTGCAGAAATCATTTGATTACTATTGTAGTCAATCAAAGTATGAGCATTTTAAAGTGAAAGTTCACCTTAAAATAAAAACAAAATCATGGTAAAACTTTACAATAATCTTCCTTAGTTCACCTTGGCATTAATGAGTAATTCATTTGTTACAGTATTTATGAATCTTTGTTATGTTAGTTAATAAAAATACACCTGTTCATTGTTAATTCATGTTAGCTTCATAAAATAATATTAACAGTTTTGATTTTAAAAAATGTATTAGCACAGGAAGATTAATTCATGCTTTAGAGGAATCTTCATTGTTAGTTCATGTTAACTAGTTAATTAAGGTTAACTAAGGAAGTTTATTGTAAAGTGTTACCTAAATAAAACAGTTTTGATTCAAAACATTTATTAGTACAGATTCAAATTTATATTAACTAAGATTAATTAATGTTTTAGAAGAATTTTTCATTGTAAGTTAATGTTAACTTATGTAGTCAACTAAGGTTAACTAAGGATGTTTATCGTAAAGTGTTACTTAAATAATATAAACAGTTTTGATTTAAAAAATGTATTAGCATAGGTTGAAATTTACATGAACTAAGATTAGTTAATACTTTAGAAGATTTTTTTTTTCTTTGTTCATGTTAACGAATGTAGTTGACTAAGGTAACTAAGTAAGTTTATTGTGAAGTGTTACCTAAATAATATTAATAGTTTTGATTTAGAAAACAAATATTAGTAAAAGTTGAAATTTACATTAACTAAGATTAATGTGTTAGAAGATTTGTCATTGTTAATTCATGATAACTAATGTAGTTAACCAAGGTTAACAAAGTTTATTGTGATGTGTGCCTTAATAATATTAACAGTTTTAATTAAACTATATATATATATATATATATATATATATGTTAGTACACACAGAAAAAAAAATGGTGCTTCAGCGGTTCTTCAGCGGTTCTTTGGTGTGATTGTGGTGCTATATAGCACCGTTAGTGTATAAAGAACCGGTCAAGCCCCTGTCTGGTTCTTCAGCGGTTCTTCAGTGGTTCTTTGGGGTCGTTAAGGTGCTATATAGCACCACTGCCATACAAAGAACCTGTTAAGCCTCTGAATAAGGATCTCTAACTCTCTCTTAAACTCTTCAGTTGGGGAAAGAATTAAAAACAACATTAACATACAGTGTATTTCCTGAAGATCTTTTTGCCCCTAAGGCCCCCATAAGGAAATATTTCCCACATAAGACCTTTTGACCTTAGAAAAGCATAAAAGTGATTCAAGACATTTTGCCATTGTAGTAAATATATTTACTACTATTGTAGTAATACAAGCCCCTATGATTGTTTCTATTGAGCACCATTTTTGTTGAAGTAATAAAATGCTATACACAGCAAAATCCCCAGTGTTAATTTAACACTGAGTGTGGACACATATAAACACTGAAGCAGTGTTAAAGTTAACACTGAAGCAGTGTTGAAGTTAACGAGATAATTAGGTGATTAACGAAGTGATGATTGATCATTATTGAAGACACCTGATGTTAATAAGCAGAATCACCAAAGGAGAAAACCAAAATTTTTAAGCAACCATTATAGTGGTCAGTGTTTGCATTAGTTGGGCTCTTGACCCTTAAGTCATCAATATTAGGTCTTGTTTGGCTGCAGTTACTGAGTTATAACAACCAGACAAGCAAAGAGCAAAAGTCAATAAGATGGCATTGACTGTGCTTGACTTAATCATCATATAGTGACTTGAGTATTTGACCATTTTCTTACAGATTACAAAAAAAAAAAACTGTGAACAAAAGATAAATCAGTTTTGCCATAATCAGACAGATGATGAAGAAAAGTTTATCTTAATTTAGACACACAGACATGAAGAATCAGTGTGAGAATCACAACAACGGTGACCATCAAAAAGCGTTGTAGCCAATCAGAACTCATCCATGACTCCCATCATACATTGCGGCATGAATAAATTATGAGAGTTCAGAGTTGATCTGTTTATCTGAATATGCCGTTTGTCACCATTGTTGAGATTCATGGGCTGGTTCTTGATGTCTATGTGTGCCTAGATGAAATGTTTTTTTTTTTTTTTTAACAGGTTGTAAGAAGAAACTTTCCAAAATACAGCAGCCAAACAAAATCTAGTATTAAAGATTTAAGGGTCAAGAGCCCAACTAATGCAAACATTGACCACTATAATGGTTGCTTAAAAATTTTGGTTTTCTCCTTTGGTGATTCTGCTTATTAACATCAGGTGTCTTCAATAATGATCAATCATCACTTCGTTAATCACCTAATTATCTCATTAACTGTGTATGGTACATCTGATGGTTCTACATAGAACCATTTGACAAAGGTGACATATAGCACCTTTTAAAATAGGTGCTATATAGCACTAAAAGTGGTTCCCCTATGATTACGAGCCAAAGAACCACTTTTAGTGCTATATAGCACCTTTTGTTTTTAGAGTGTACAGATTAAAATGTATATGAACTAATAATACTTAGGAAGACATTTTCACAGTTAATTCATCTAATCTAGTTAACCAAGGTTAAGGAAGCTTATTGTAAAGTGTTACCAAAATCATTTACTCTTTTTTTTCCCCCATACAAATCCAAATGCTATTTTGGAACCCATTAACAAAAACAGTAGAAAACTACTGACACTACTTTTAGTGCCTAGTTTAAATCATGAAATAATTGAAAGTATATTTTAATTGAGTTTTTTAGACATCATTTTACAGCTCGATCTCAGTAAATATCAAGTTCTGACACATTTAAACTGTACAAATGCTAATGGGGCATTATGTGTGGCAATATGAAATGAAGTTTGATGAGATTTGTCTAAATATGGTAAGTCTCGGTTCAGCCTCAACAGACTTCCTCATAATGAACTATCAGTATTTAATTTATGATTGTATCTACCTCTTAAATGCTCATATAACAGCTATAGTTCACACTGCGTATGAATACAAATAATGAACACACATGGTGTTTTATGGATAACTGAACGTGTCTCCACAAACACAGATTAATGCAAAATGCTAATGAGTTTGAAGAACCGCTTTTGATGTGCTCGTGGCTGCTTGTCGATCACAGAAGCCTTCTGCAAACCCGAGTCACGTTTTCTCTAATCTATCATTACGGAGCTTTTAAAAACGTGTTGTCATAACAACTGTGCCGCTATCAGCCACCGCAAATATGAAGCTGATTGACTTTCTCTTTTTGATCTTTCTATAAAGCTTCATTTCAAAGCTCTTCTCCTGGCTGAGAGAACAGTGAATTTTACTAATGCAGTCTCTTATGTAAGAAGAGTTCATGTCTGAGGAGGAATACCATTTTAAGTGTTTGTACTCTCTTCTGTTGATATTTCCATTTATGAAATGCAATCTGCAAATGGCAATAGTTAAAACAGACAAAGGGGGAAAAAAAACGTTATAGATTGAACCATCGCGAATACCATCTGACAGCACTTGCAGTGTACTTGGTTCTATTTTCAAGCTGAAGCTTTCAGGTAATGTGTTGCAATGTGTTGTGTTGCTATTTGGATGAACAGCTGGCCAGCTGCAGACGCTACACCTTAGGTTTAAGTGTTATCTCTCAAGAACTACCAATTAACCACTGCCAAAAAAAAAAAGGATTTCAAGAACTGTGTATTATGTAGATGAGTTTTTACTCTATACACAAGCATACATTATCATCATGTTAAAGGGACAGTTCACCCAAAAATTAAAATTATCCCATGATTTACTCACCCTCGAGTCAGGTGTATACAATCAGAGTTATATATATATATATATATGTCATGGATTTTCCAAGCTTTTTAATGGCAGTGAATAGTGGTCAAAATTTTGAAGCAAAATAAACTACATAAATCCATCATAAAAGTTTTAAATATAACTCTGATTAATGTTATTTGTACAAATACTGTTATTTTTGACAAATACGTCTGAAAGAAGAAAGCCATATACACCTATGGTTTGAAGGTGAGTAAATCATGGGGTAATTTTAATTTTTGAGTGAACTATCCCTTTAAGTTTTGTTTGACCAAGCTTCAAAACTTTGTGGTGTGAATCCATCAACACACTGTAAAAATGATTACAGATTCACATTGAATTCTTACTTGTTTCTTTGTAATTATTTGTGTAACTTACACTTTCTAATTAATTACAATAAATAAACAGAAACTCTGAATGTTGGCTTGACAAAGTGTCTTTGAAAGTTTTGAAAAAGTTTAAGTCTTGAAGGCAGAGAAATAAAAAAATACTATATAAAATACAATATACTTGTCATTTCTTTGTAATTATTTTAAGCCTTGAAGTTTGAGAAAATGAATGATAGAATGAAAGATAGAAGTAAATCCTACACTAAATAGTAGGGATATAACAATATCAAAATCTCACAATACAATAATAACACGATATGCAGTCCTCAATACAATATTTATTGGGATTTTAAATTCCATCTCATGTTCTCCCTAAACTTCGAAACCGTCCTATATCGCTGTTTTACCTTTTTTGTTAAGGGTGTTCGATCTACTTTGCATGTTCACTTTGCAAAGACTGTGTCGGTACTTCTGCAGCGATTAAGAATGATTTTGAAATGATTTTTAAAGTTGATTTTTGAAGTTTGAACGATTTGATTTTTGAACGATTGGAGTTTTTCAACATACCCTAACTGTCTTGAGTCAGAATACACTGAGTTCAGGGAGAGAAAGGCAAGGCGAGCGTTTAAGATTAAAAAGTATTTAAATTGTATTTTTAAATGAAAATAACCAATCGTTTTACTAGATAAGACCCTTCTTCCTCAACGTTTGGGATCGTTTGAAGCTGCATTTAAACGGCCTTTTGGAAGTTAAAAATCGGGGCACCATAGCAGTCCATTATATGGAGAAAAATGCAGAAATGTTTTTCTCAAAAAACACAATTTCTTTACGACTGAAGAAAGAAAGACATGAACATCTTGGATGACAGGGGGTGAGTACATTATATGTGAATCTTTGTTTTGGAAGTGGACTTCTCCTTTAAGTCAAAAAAAAAAAAAAAAAGTTGACTTGTAACTTTTTTTTGACTTGTATCTGAGTTTAAAGGGCACTCAACCCTCTTTTTATTTGTGGTGTACTCTTTCAGTCTAAATTACATTCACACTTGTGTTTTAGGAAGCCAAACAAATTAGAATATAATAATAATAACATTTTATATTATTGTTATTCCTATGACAGTTACAGCCATATATTGTAAAACAATTGCACTGTAAAATAAAAGAAAATAAATATTTCATAGGTATATTATTTTTGCTGTACACTACACTTGTGGATGTTCTAAATCGGGGCACCATATCAGTCCATTATATGGGAAATGCTGAAATGTTTTCCTCAAAAAACATAATTTCTTTACGACTGAAGAAAGAAAGACATGAACATTGTGGATGACAAGGGGGTGAGTACATTATTTGTAAATTGTTGTTCTGGAAGTGGACTTCTCCTTTAAGCTTTTATTTTGATGGAAACAACAATAGAGCTTTTATTTTGATGGAAAACTCAGTGAAAACAGGCTTACAAAAATGTGTCTCACTACAAATTTAGTGAAATGCTGTAATCATCTGCCGTGAAAATAAAGCATAACCAGTGGCTGTTGCATTCCCAAATGCACGCTAAACTCACAGCACATGCAGTTCACTGCTTTCACTGTGAAATAAGGTGCGGAAAAGAACAGACACTGTGCCAAAGCATAATGGCCCTAAATACAACGTTAAAGACCTTTTATGACTGAATAAGACGTTTAAATATACTTTTTTGCCTGTAAGACCCATTGTTTCATATCGTCATGTGACCACGATAACATTGAGACAGTTTTGCTATCGCAATATTGATAATACCATTACATCCCTACTAAATATCTAACCGCCCACATTTGCACAACTACACTGTAAAAAACTATTTGTTGAGTCAACATAAAATAATTTGTAACCTGGCTCCCTTAAAATTTTAAGTTCAGTCAACTCAAAAGTTTATTCAACTTGAAATGTTAAGTGACAACTTAGATATTTGAGTTGAATCAACTTAAAATTTTAAGGCAGCTGGGTTACTTACCCATCTGTTAAGTTTAGCAAACACAAATATCTAAGTTGTTACTTAGTACAACTTAACAATTCAAGTTGAATAAACTTATTTTAGTTGACTTAACAAATTGCGTTTTTTTATTTTTTACAGTGTATGATGTTTCTTTTACACATTTCTATACATATTATTTTGTGTATGTAAAGTCTGCTACTTTTGCAACATGTTGCAGTTAAAAACTGCAATATGTATTTGTGACCTTGGACCACAAAACCAGTCATAAGTGTCAATTTTTCGAAATTGAGATTTATACATCATCTGAAAGCTGTATAAATAAGCTTTGCATTGATGTATGGTTTGTTTACATCAGAAACGAAGATAAAACTATTTGAAAATCTGGAATCTGAAAAAAAAAAAAAAAAATTTACTAATCAAAAATTAAGCTTTGATATATTTACGGTAATAAATTTACAAAATATATTCATGGAACATGATCTTTACTTAATATCCTAATGATTTTTGGCCTTACCCATACAATGTATTTTTGGCTATTGCTACAAATATAACTGTGCGGTAACACTTTATTCTGATAGTCCACTTTAGACATTCTACTAACCGTAAGTAACTTTGCAAATGCATGTCAACTAGTCATTAGAGTATTAGTAGACTGTCTGCTTAATATCTTCAAACACTCTTCTAAACTTTGCAAGTATATGTCAACTTATTCTACTAACCCTAACCTAAACCTAACTCTGAGAGTTAGTAGACATGTAGTTGCAAATTAATGAGAATCAGTTGACATGTAGTTGCAAAGTTACTTATAGTTAGTAGAATGTCTAAAGTGGACTATCAAAATAAAGTGTAACCAACTGTGCTGCTTAAGACTAGTTTTGTGGTCCAGGGTCAAATTTGACTTGACAGCAAATTCACTGGTTGGTGTGTGAGCACTAAAGCATTTTATATGCAGGGTATAAAAATACAATATTTTAAAGACAAAGTAAAATAAGCAAACTTTTTTAACTGTAAGGTTCAAAGAGAGGGAAGTAAATGTTTATGAAAACTACAATATGACAAGTTTTAAGTAGACCTCAGGGAAACAAATACTTAAAACTGTCAGATAATTAAAACAAAACAAAACAACAACAACAGCAAAAGATGTTAGTCACTGTAGTGGAAATTTTGCCTCCAAAACTTTGAGGCTAACACACTTCTGGTATGAGTGAACGGTAGATAACCTTGTGTCACAAATGCAGTAGGACAGAATGAATGATTTCGGTATCTCCATTATCTCAGAGACACGGAAAGACAGCGAAGAAATTTTAATAAGCACTTTCAATGTTGTCTCTGAGAAACCTGTCCAGTCAACAGATTTGGCCTCAGTACGCCACAAAAGGCAATGACTGAAGAGCGTGAAAGAGATAAAGGTGAGCGTAACATCAAAAACATCTTTTCGAGGCGAGTTGCATCTCAAGGGGAATATCAATCCACTGGCCTGTTAACTCTTTCCTTTCATCCAGCTCGAACCTGCTTTACATTTTAAAATATATCAAAATAGGAAGCAGCTGTTTATTTGTTTATTTATTTGTAATATTTCTGTTTTTTTGATCAAATAAATGTAGCCTTGGTGACTTCTTTCAATAAACCCAAACTTTTGCCCACAAATTGCTGTATTTACAGCATCTTCCAGCAGGGTCTGATAGCTGCATCATGCTAAATAGCAAAACTGCACTGGTGAATATCAGTTTCCATCACGCGCCATCTCTGACATAGCTTTAATTGAAGAACGTAACAGTAGGCAGTTCCTGCCTATTGATTATCTCATTGTCACAATTTCAATTAGAAGCTGGAATGAGTGACGCTGCTCAATGTGTCCAGTTGGCCTGAAGCCAAATCTAATGGGACAGCAGTAAAACCACAGCGTTATGAAAACGAGCAGGTCATTCCAGTTTAAAAACATGTCCATACGTTTATAGTAGCAATTACTTTTTGATAGTGAATGTTCATTAACATTAATTCTGAAGTATATTCGGAAAAAAAATTTGAGTTTGGTTAATTTTCCTTCCAAGAACAACCACGTTCTTGGATTTCTCTGTCCTTATCAAGCCAAAAATAAACAAATGGCACTATTATTATGACAGCCAATCAATGGCACCTGGGAAAACAGTTTTCCTTCTGCATCTTCTATATGTGGCTGGTACTGTTGCTTTGGAAACTGTGTTGTGGCTTTGTGTCATAGCCCCGCGTGAACATATCTCCACAGGATGCAAAAAACACAGCGATTAGCGACACACTGCGCCTTGCTCCCCACACGTCCTTACCACATACTGACTCAAAATGCTCCAAGCATTTCACCACAGGAGTCAACCACCTCCCGAGCTCACACCGTCTCCATCGTATCGTCAAGATGTTTCTCCAAAAATACATTTGGATAGGGCCACCTTTAGAACAGCTGGAGTGTAGAGACATTAGGTCTGTACTATTTAGCCTCCGGTGCTTTGTACCCCCTCCAAGATAAAGGCTTGCAATTCACAAAGTGCCTGTAAAGGTGAATTGTTTTATTATCTGGTTACACCTTACAATAAGGTTCCATTTGTTAACTGCATTAGTTAACATGAGCTAACAATGGAAAATACTTCTGATGCATTTATTAATCTTAATCTATGTGTTGTGCTTAAAATCCTTTACCTAATTTAGTGTTTCCTCATGTCGTTCGTTCATCTTCAGAAAACAGATGAAGATATTTTTGATGAAATCCGTGAGCTTTCTGAGTTTGCATAGACAGCAATACAACTGACATGCTCATGGTCCAGAAAAGAAGTAAGAAAATCATTAAAATAGTGAACATCAGTAAACATCAGTGGCTCAACCGTTATTATGAAGTTATGTGAATACTTTCAGTGCGCAAAGAAAACAAAAATAACAACTATATTATACAATTTCGCCTCTGCCATGTCAGTTTTATCAACGTGTGTTTACAAGAATTAAGGTTGAACCACTGATGTCACATGGACTGTTTTATCAATGTTCTTACTACCTTTCTGGGGCTTGAACGTGTCAGTTGCATTGCTGTCTATGCATGGTCTGAAAGCTCTTGGATTTCTTAAGAGTTTGGAACGACATAAGGGTGACTAATTAATGACAAAATTAGCATTTTTTAGGTGAACTATCCCTTTAACTTTATTGTAAAGTCTTGCAGGTTATCTTATAATGTTCGGCCTTCACAGACAGATTTTAATTTGTTATTCAACAGGATAATCATTAAAAGATTATTATTACTTGCATAAAAGAAACCTGCACTTACACTGTATGTACTGTTTTCAAAATCCATTTTTTCTGAAGCAGGTATTATTTGGCATAATAATTAATAACTGTGTTAGATCAGTGGTGTATTTATGTGGCCTCTCTGATATCTGGCCTTCATATCCATTAGCTGTATTTTTCTGAAGGGGGGTCTCTTTCGCAGGGCTAAATGAATGCAATATGTCATTATCAAGAGGGGCACGGACCATATTTTCCAGTAGTGTTGTGGAGAAAAACATGTTTGTATCATACCGCAGTCAGTTATTCCAGGCAGAAATGTGTGATTACTTCCTCCCCAAATCCAGCTTGACATCCGTGGGCAGAGGTTCAGTCAATTGATTTTCATCATTATGTAGACACTGGGCAGACAGTTACATAACCAAAAGAAAGAGAATTTAAATCATTTATCCTGGGTTGATTTGTGTGGATGGGCTTGTCTCACAAATGGCAAAAGTGGATTTTTACAAAAGGCATATAGACATTTTTTAATAGTGCCAGATAATAAGAAACACTTCCATTGGTGCATGTTTTTGATAGCTATTTATGAATATATCAGCTTGCGCTAATATTTACAGGTTATAAATGTGTTACCTTTAACATTTAAAAGGATGGCTCACCCAAAAATTTGCATTTACTCAGTCATATATAGCAATTTTGTTGTCATATATACATATTGTATACATATTGTGTACATGTATAAGATTTCATGCTTAAGCCCCTCACTGACAGTGATTACATGACTGGTTTGTGCCAGTGTATTCAAACGTATCAGGCAACGGATCACTGTCTGCACTCCTACTGGTAGTTGTTGCATCGCTGCTCATTTGTTGATGTAAATTACTGAAAGATATTTTACTACTGAATCTCCCAGTGGCAGGAAGTTGCAGCCACATGATCATTTTCAAGCCACAGACATTGTCTGTGTCAAAAATCGGCCTCATACCCTTATGTCACGGTTTGTTCAGTTACCCGGATGCGTGGCCATATTGGAGATACTCGGATGTAAACAACAGCATGGATTGTACAGTTAATGTAATACTGCATACGTTGTTCTGATAATTTATGCTGTCTAAAATACGGAAAAATGTGTGGAAGCTGCTAAATCATATAGCGAAGGAATTAGTAAGCAGGAAAGGTGCAATATTTTGACAAACTAAAGTTAATAGGTGGTATTAATTAAGATATTAGCCTAATATTTCACCTACCTGACAGGAAATGATAAGAACAAACACGACTCCTGGTTCAGTTTTGCCAACCACAAATGCCTTTTGTTCTCCAGACAGATTTTGCACTCTTTTCCTTGATTTGTTATAACTTTTGACAGTCTTCAGTACTCCAAAGTGTCTTTCCCGGTCCGACCGATTAGTACAGACCAAAACATGACATTAATTGACCATTTTCAGCGGCAATAATCAGTGAAATATGCTCGGTTCAATGGCATTGTTTACACTGAGTGCCACCAATATGACCGATTGATGACGTGTCGTGAAAACCCTCTATTTGAGTGGATGTTTGTAGTGGTGTCTGAAACCATATTATCAAGTGCACACTTGCCCCCAATTCCCATTTTTCTGTTAGCACTCCTTGTGGCCAGAGTTGCCACCGCATGGTAAATGTACAGTAATCCAGCAAGCTATTTTTTTTTTAATACAAACAAACAAATAAATAAAGATTTAAAAATACCAAATGGAAAAAAAAAATGAAACATAAAAAGTTATGGATAAAAATAAAACTACAAAAATAAAAACGCGCAAACATGTGGATAAAATAACAATCCAACAATATAACAAAATAAAATAATTATAATATAGATAAAAAAGGCACTTCGACATTTTAATTTGTTTTTGCAGTCACACCTTGCAGTTCAGAGCTTCAAGTACTAAAAATGTCTAAAACAGTATACAGTATTGGTTAGTTTACGATGATACATAAAATCTCTCACCTTGGTACCTTCACTGAGCACCGACAACACTCGGAGCGTCTTTCTGAGGCAAACATCTCCTCAACCCTCCCTCTGAAGATTACAGCTGCACGAATGACAACATTTACACATGTGCTTGCTCTACTACCAAACCATTCGCTTCGTGCGAGACACCATAGACATCCATACCGGAATGGGTTGTTAGTTTTAGTTTTCTAGATCCTCGACCGACGCCAGTGCGGGTTCGTTCTGTATCGTTACAGCAGACAGAATGAAATAAGTATCTGACTGGAACGCAGAAACAGTGCGAAAGCAAACACTCCGACGTGAGCGAGGACTAAAACTTTTGAAGAAGAGAGAGAGAAAATATGTGCTTATAAGATAACAATCCGTCTTGACAGGTAAATATTCTTTATATATTTTATTTTTCTAACTGTCAGTTTAAATTCCTTCACACATCGCTGTATCAGTACGGCTGCGTGTTATCTCATCCGCAGTAGCGGAGCTCGCATACTAACTAACATGCTGCAGTGAACTGACGGGACATAATAACGCATTTAAGGGCCTAAATAACAATAATTTACACCTGTTTTAATATTGGCTCAACTTCAGTGCAGACTTTATAGAGTAAATGCTAAAGGAGGCTTAGGTAAAGCTGCAACTAAGTGTTTTCCACATTTGTAAGTGTTTTTTTTTCGTTGAGATGAAGTACGTTAATCTCTTTCGGTCTCATTTTGACAGATCAAATGTGTTCTGTTCTCCGTTATGATACTAAGTAGGCTACTGTTTTGCATGTATTAGTCATGGTTGTAATGTGAGGATCTTAAGTTGATTGTGTGATAATAAGCATTTCTGTTTGGTCTCAGTTAATATTCACTTTAGCTTTTGATGGCATTAGTTGTGAAGAATAGCAGCTTTAGGCTGCTTATTTTTGTGTTTAAATCTCTGGTGGTCAGTTGCCTCGGTAAAAGCTTCATTTATCACCACCTTTGACACATCCATCATGTTGGAGCCTCTCTTGGGAAAGTGCTGTTTCTTAAAGGGACAGTTTACATTAAAAATCTGTCATTATTTACACACCCCAATGTCATTCCAAACCTGTATGATGTTCCTCCTCGTTTGGAAGAAGACTAAACAAGACATTTTGAAGAATGCACTGGTGGGATATTTCCCACGTGTTCATTTTATGTTTATATCCTTATCTGTCTATAATACTGTCAGTTTATTTTGCATTAAGGCTCGTCCTGACATACATTTTGCTAAAACATTATACATTAAATGTAGGTTATTAGACATTAAATACATGTTTAAAATTCTACATGTAACACAATTGAGTGTGTTTGTTATTTTGTATTATTATTTTGAATTGGCTTTTATTTGTATACTTTACGTTTTCATTTGAATTTTAGTTATATTTTAGTAATTTATGCTTTTGTCATTTTATTAGTTTTATTTATTTATTTTATAAATATGACCAGTTAGGTTTAATTTATTTTATTTAAGATTTAGTTTGTATTTATTTTATTTTCAGTTAATAATTTTAGAGCTTCAAATTAAACTAAATAAAAAATAGAACTGAAATAAGTTTTTTTTTATTTATTATGTATATTTTATTTCAGATATATTTTAATTAACAAAATGTTTTAATACTTTAACTTCTAGTTTTACTTAAGTGAATTTGAACTTCTGCTTTAAAATGGTTACCAATCAGCAGCTGTTTTTAAAGGTGTTTAATGTGTAATGCTTATATTTTAACCCTTTCTTTGCACATAATGCATTGACTATATTTGTTTTCATAGCCTTCAAATTGCTCCCCAAAACTCTACGCATACACTCTTAAAAATAAAGGTTCCAAAAGGGTGTTTTTGCGATGATGCCATAGAAGAACCATTTTTGGTTCCCCAAAGAACCTTTCAGTGAACAGTTCTTAAAAGAACCCTTTTGAAGAACATTTTTAAAAAATCCAAAGATCCTTTTTCTACTATAAAGAACCTTTTCTGCATTTGAAAGGTTCAATGGATGTTCAAGGTTCTCCATGGGATCATCGATGCTAATAAATAACCTTTATTTTTAAAAGTGTATTGCCTCATTCCTCTTTTCTGTCTGATTATCCGTCTCTGTAGTTTGTAGTTTAAGGTGGTTTTGCTCATACAGATTGCCCTCTAACAAAATAAACAGATTTGGCATCTTTTTAGGCATTCTGCGTGTAAGATTGCAGCAATAGAAGGTGCTTATCCACAGTATATTCAAAACAGAAAGTAGATTAGCGTCAGTCTTTCGACATTTTAAACAATTGCTAACCACCCATCAGATACACATGCGAAAAAGTGGCTCCATTTTCCTGTCTTAGAGTTGTCACCTTAATTACACTTCTTTGAAAAGCTTCACAACTGCAGCAAATGAAGGCTTAAAATGAGGCTGTATCTGATTGCGCTGCAAAACAACCCAGCAAAGCAGGTGGACAAATGATTCATACTGTTTGTCTTGTTTGCACATCGGGGTCCTGACTAATAGCAACTGTTCCTTAAGATGTACTGTTAGTTGTAGGTACAATATATACAACTAGGGCTGCAACTAATCACTGTTTTGATAACTAATTAATCTGATGATTATTCTCTGTATTTTACTGAAAAAAACAAACAAAAAAACATTCCACATAATGCGTGGAGTTCTTATTCAATACAGTGTATACTACTAATATATACATTTAGAAATATACATTTCTGAAAGGTTGTTAATCTTCATCGCTTAAAATTTTAAGGAATATTAGCTGACTGTTTTACTAACATGTCTGACAAATAACCAAAGCATTTAAACCTTTATTTTGTGGAAACAACAGTGATCAAAATTAGAGAACAGTAACCACTGTAGCACAAAAGAAGATTACAACTAAAATCTTGGAGGGTTACAGCTGTCAGAAATTAGTAGGAAGTGTAGAAACCCTTGCTTTGAATGACTGCAGCACATCTGTGGCTGATAAACATTTGCATTCACTCTGCCATGTTGTTGTATACAATGCCCAATTCCTGCTGCAGAAAACATGCCCCAAACCATGACACTTACTCCTCCTTCACCATCTTTCATTGATTTCTTTACGCACTTAGGCTTCTGTTTTTCCCGGTGTCAACGTCAAACTAAATGTTTCCCATCAGACCCAAATAAATTAAACATGCTCTCATCACTAAATTGAACTTTGGACCAGTTCTCTTCTTATTTCTCCATATAACATGCTTCTCAGCAAAGGTGAGCTTAGCCTTTTAATTCTTTCTGCTGATGAGAAGTTTGGTCACTGCAGAGTGCGCCTTTAATCCGACTTCTCATAAACATGTCAAGACAGATCCTTACCCTGTTCAGTGCTGAACTGGCAAGCAATTCCAGCTGCAGTGTTGAACCGATTCCCAACTGAGAGTGTCTGCATTATCCTGTCTACTTGTGCATTTGTCTTACGTGGACGACCAGCCTTTTTGGTGAACTTGAATGAATTAGTGTCATTGTAAACTTGCAATATTTGAGAAAACAGATTTGGAATTACCAACTCTCTTGCATTGGCTGTCGGAGGTTTTCAGTCACCTTAGAGCGGCCCATTATCTTGCAATCTCAGTGAAAATTGGAGGAATGCTGCCAGTTAAATGTCACCAGGTGCCAGATTAACACCAAAAACTTGGAGGTATTTGTAAGTGTTCTCTAATTTTGATCAGAGTTTTCAAATATCTCATTTAAGTTTTTTATGCTGTGCTTCAGAATACAATTAATTTATGAAATATGCTAAAAAAACTGTCCTTCTACTCTGCCCTTCTACTCCTAATAGGATAACTTAAAATAGGACTAAGGGGTAGTGACCTTGAAATGAAGGAAATTGTAGGTTGTTCCCTAATTTTGATCTCCACTGTGTGTATGCATTTAAAGAGGTTACGTGATAAAACAAAAACAAATGTCTCTTTTTTTTGCATGTTGCATATAGAATTTTAATAAAAAGGGCCAATTTTAAACCCAAATTTAAACCCATCCTACCTGCAAATCAGTCTCCAAAACCACGCCTCCTTCAAAACAGATGAAGGCTAACCAGCGACACAATGATATGGCATTGGTGGAGCGTTGAATGCAACACTGTCAGATTACCTCATGTCTCATTCACTGGTGGGAAAACATTATAGTACAAAGCACATAATATTACGATAATAACGCCTTCCATTTTCGCTCTGAAATAGCGTAATAGAACATGCTGATGATGTATCATATCTGTGTGAAACGTACACGAAGTATGCAAATGCATATGTTGACATGCAGATAGGACAACCTATCGTAATCCTCAGACCGAGGGATATGATTGGAGGGACACAGGGATATTTTATTGTCCAATGCTTTCCACAGATAATATAAATACATATAAATAAATTTAGACCACTTAACTTAGTGATTGCTATTGGGATGTGAAAAGATTTTCAACCAGCATAACAAAAAAAAAAAAAATGTTTTTGAACCAAATCACATACGCAGCCTTTAATCAATTCATTATTATAATCTATATTTAATTGAAAAAGAGTAAAATAATAATAATAAAAAAAAAACATTCCACATCATATTTGGAGTTCTTATCTAATACAGTGAGCAAACTAAGACACTGTACAGTGTAGGTCAAAAACACATAAATTAAGGTCTACATTTCAGCGCCTCTACATATTAAACTGGTTAATTGTGAATTAATTTAATCGTACTAAGCGGTACATAAACAGTGTTGAACCTGGATGTTGCCATCTGCGATTGTGATGACCGTAACATGAGGCTTCTTGTATTGTGATCTGTAAACCCTCGCTTCCAGATAAATCTTGTCACTTTTTAAAATCTTTTATATACCATGGAATATTTAAAGGACAAGTTCACTTCCAGAACAAAAATTTACATATAATGTACTCACCCCCTTGTTCTGGAAGTGAACTTCTCCTTCAAGTCCCACTTGAATGCTCCTTAACAAAAGGTGGGCCTTCTGTGTCCAAAATTGATCAAAAACATCTTGGGAGAAGGTTTTATACACTGACAGCTGTCATTGAAAGGCAGTTAGCAACTTTGTTTGTTTGTCTGAGTGAGCAACAGTAACTGAGGGGGCGGGGCTTACTGATAGGTCAATTATGTATGGTCATTTTAAACCTAAATTTAATGCCCGACAATGAATATTATTAATAATTCAGTCAATTTATTCAGTCCAAGTTTCAAATGCATTGACTGCTGTAGAGTGACTTCACAGATGATAATAATTTTATTACCACTTCTTAACTATTTACTTGCTGCAATATATTCAATAGCTGAGAAACTCATAGTCTTCTTGCACCGTCATCAGCAGCCTTGCGCAGCCTGTCATCACCAGCTCACCTGGGAAACACATACAGCCACGTTTTAGAACGCCACCCTATCAACTGAACAGCTTACATCAAATTACAATGCATGAGTGTGGGCGACTTGTGTAAACATATTTCTGCCGAGGGAAGTGAATATGACATTTTTATGTTAAGAGCATTGCCCTGGCATTCCAGGGTCTTACAGATGTAGCCAGCTATTCCCTGTGCTCTGCAGATTAGAGGATTAAGAGATATAGCCTAGAGTTTATGCAATATCCATAATGCCTCAGCAGTAACACAGACACAAGTGGAAAGCGTACAGCGTGCTGCTCTCTAATGTGCCAAGAGACGCTCATGACCAGCCGTTGGTCTGTGATGACTGACCTCCGTGCCTGTGGCTTTATTTTGTACTTTTGTTGACTGACCCACTTATTTGTCTGTGGTAACCTTGCTGTGTTATTTGAATATAGTACAGTGAAGCAGTCAAAACAAAAGCTATAGTAGGGAGACAAGGGCTGGTTGTCACATTTTCTACACCGATTTCAATTTGATTATTTCTTAAATTTTCGGCACATACTATACCTACAATACTTAAAAGCTATGGACATTTTACAAGAAATACAATTTATTGAACACATTTGCATTTTCAGCTAACATATATGCATATGTAATATATGTACACTGCCGTTCAAAAGTTTGGGATCAGTAAAATTTGTAATGTTTTTTTTTTTTTTTTAAGAAGTCTCTTACGCTCATCATGGGTGCATTTACTTACATTTACTTACTTTGTGATTCTTTTTTCAGGATTCCTAGAAAGTTAAAAAGTACAGCATCAAAATAGAAATCTTTTCTAACAATATGTCTTTGCTATCACTTTTTATCAATTTAACACATCCTTGCTGAATAAAAGTATTAATTTCTTTAAAACATATTAAGAATAAAAAATGACTGATCACAGACTTTTAAATGGTAATTTATATATAGTTACAAAAGATTTCTATTTTAAATAAATAGTCTGATACAGTCAGTATCTGGTGTGACCACCATTTGCCTCACACAGTGCAACACAGCTCCTTCACATAGAGTTGATGAGGTTGTTGGTCCAATGCTGGTCCACTCCTCTTCAATGGTTGTGCGAAGTTGCTGGATATTGGCAGGAACTGGAACACATTCAAAATGCCATCAATAAAATGTGTTCACCTGTGTTCATTGTCCATAACATACGCCTGCCCATACCATAACCCCACCGCCACTATAGGCCACTCGATCCACAACATTGACATCAGCAAACCGCTCACCCACACTACGCCATACATGCTGTCTGCCATCTGCCCTGTACAGTGAAAACCGGGATTCATCTGTGAAGAGAACACGTTTCCATAGTGCCAGGCGCCATCGAATGTGAGCATTTGCCCACTCAAGTCAATTACGACAATGAATTGCAGTCAGGTCGAGACCCTGATGAGGACGACGAGCATGCAGATGAGCTTCCCTGAGATGGTTTCTGAGTGTTTGTGCAGAAATTCTTTGGTTATGCAAACGGATTGTTGCAGCAGCTGTCCGGGTGGCTGGTCTCAGACGATCTTGGAGGTGAAGATGCTGGATGTGGAGGTCCTGGGCTGGTGTGATTACACGTGGTCTGTGGTTGTGAGGCCGGTTAGATGTATTGCCAAAATCTCTGAAATGCCTTTGGAGATGGCTTATGGTAGAAAAATGAACATTCAGTTCACGGGCAACAGCTCTGGTGGACATTCCTGCAGTCAGCATGACAACTGCACGCTCCCTTAAAACTTGCAACATCTGTGGCATTGTGCTGTGTGATAAAACTTTTTGAAAGTAATTTCAATAAGTGCAATCAAAAGTGCTAATTAAAACGAAACATCAACACTACAAATACGCAGAGAATGAAAAAAATACTTTCTAGCAGTACTTAATAATTTAAACAGCACCTATGAAAATAGTGTATTAAGCAAACACTTACGCGCAGTCACTGCTGCTTTCTCTGTGGACAACAGTGCTTCTCCCAAAGTTTGAGAGAGAACTATGAAACTAAATAATTAATGAAACATCAAAAACATAAAAGTTAGAGCATATTAAACCATTGTTTGCTGGGCAAACAAGCCTTTGTGACAACTAGATCCCCGGTCTCCTCTATACATTCGTTTCAAAGTTTGGTTTGACTGTGTTGTGTTGGCTTGCAAATCAAGAAATCTATTCGGCTTAATTTGTTAAGCACTCATTAGAGCTGGGAACAGGTTTTTGAATTAAGATTGGCTTACTTCTAGCCTTGAATGCCAGACTGTAAGGCTGGGTTTTCATTTGATTTCACGCTCTTATTCAATCCTTTGTACTAAATGAACCTTTGAACTAAATGAAGTAGCCAGTGAGCTTAAATTTCTGAGCCGATGCACTGATTGCTTTTCTCATTTGCATTGTTTCTAAGGAGTGAGACTGAGATCTCTTCAGACAGAGGACAAAATCAAATACAGCACGATACTCAAACAATAGAAAATTTGATGATGCATCGCCCGCTTCCAGATTGGAGTTTGTTTGGAAGGCGTTCGCCATGGAAACAGGGTTCTGTTTTCGTGATGTTTTCTTAAGCGTAATTGAGATTAAATCAACACAGTCCAAACTCCAGAGTCATTCGTTTGCAACATCCATTTATTTAACTGTTAAAATCCAAAAGAAAAAAAAATGCAGAGTGACTATCTACAAGCAGGCTGCAAGTTGCTCAAAGATAGAGGGATATTACTAATGTGCCAGAACCTTAAACTGGATCCCTGTCTCTCATGTAATAGATTTTAAACATCATTTCAGCTCATCTTAAACGCTCCGTCACCTGTGAGATAATAGCAGACTTGTTTTATCATTTGTACAATTAGTGCTTCCATCTCAAGAGGCTTCATAACGATCCTTTTAAATCAACTTATCCCTAGGAACCGACAAGGAGCTCTGCCTTAGAGGTAATGGAATATTGTCTAAGTTAATAAAAGAATGCAATCAATTATTCGTGCTGGCTGTAAGTTGAAAATAACTACTGAAAAGAACAGCGATTTCCTCTTTTTCTTGCTCTTAGTCATAAAGACATCATTGAAACCTCATTTAAAGAAAGAGGGTTGCTAAAAATTCTGAGATTTGTAATATTTCACCTGTGAAAAAAAGAATTAGGTGACTGCTCATAATGGATTCATTACATTACAGCTCTGTGGATAGTTTTTTTCATTTGGTACATGTCCATTTGATTGACTTTTGTTCTCATTTTCTGCTTTTATATCTTTTTCTGCACCTTTCTCGCCCTTCTTGCCAAAGCTACGTGTGTTATTTTTAACTGATTAGCTGTATTTTTTTTAAAAAAAGTATGATTTGAAAAGCCTGTGACAACATAAGCTATATCACCAGCCAGAAAGACTGAATTTTTAGACTGAATAATCAGCAAATACATGCATGTCTGTGTTGGCACCATTTCATGTTTATATCTCTTAAATATAACAGTTTAGTTTGGCACAATGTAAGAAGATTTTGCATACAATGTAAAGAGGTTAATAATAAAGGTTAATTAAGTTAAGTATGCAGCAGTAAAAAGTCAAGAATGGCAAAATGTTTCATTGTGGGCAGTTGTTTTTGTAGAGATACGATTTAATTACAGTGCATTAGTGTTGAGTTAAGAAAAGTGTCATATGATAGACAGTCCTTGTAATTAGGATGATGAGAGCAGATTCTCTGTGCTTTGTTTTAGGCCATTAGCAGCTTTATGATTATTATATTTGTCAGGAGAGTGACATGCATTGTGCACTGTGGGCCAGGTGTTGGATCTTGCTGTAACCAAGTAATGAATAGTGGCAAAATACTGTTGACAACAAAGTAAACTATGGAATCACTTTGCTTAATACCCTTGTCATTCTTGTGATTCGCACTGACTCATTTGTTCGTTTTGAGTGACTACTGAATGAAAGGTGTTTTGTGAGGGTGGAAATTGGCTGTAGGGATGTCTAATGTGGCAGCTTGTCAGTCATTGCGTCATGGTTTAACATTGTGAAGGATCATAGTCTTTCACAGACAAGGAAAGAGGCATAAAGCTCCGTGAGTAAATTCTGTTCATTATGCATTCATCTTACTGAACACCTTAATATTCAAGACATTCTCAGTATTTTTCATTAAAGTCAAACTGTTGCATTTCAAATCAGTCTCAGCATATTACGATCTCGCTGGAAATATACATACAATCTGACAGCTTGACTTTGTGGCACTAATGGATTTGTTTTGCAAGTAGCTTGATAATGAACTCTTGAAGCTTTAAGTGCTCATGATTTACATTGTTCTTTGTAGCTCCACCACAGTTGTATTGCTTGTGTGTGTGTGTGTGTAAAAAAACAAAATAAAATAAAACGAAAATTATTATTTATATAATAAACATTGTAATATAGCATTTTTAATACATGAATATATTATTTAATATATAGTAACATTTTAATATATTAATAATTGCCATACAGAGATTTTTTGTTTGAAATAGACAGTTTGATCTGATTCACGGAATTAAACAATTAAAATTCTCTGTCTTAAATCTCTGTCTTGATATAAATTTTTTAGGGCCTAATGAAATCTGTTTTCATTTTTTCCCAATTTCTGTTTTATTTTTTTTTTTATTTATTGTTTTTTCTGGATTCCTTTTTTTCCATTTTCATTTTTCTACACTCAGTTTTAATGGTTCAATTTAAAAATATTAACCAAAAGCACGTCTAATTAATTCAAATTATGAAACTTACACAATTTAACTGCAATTTATTAAATTTCACAAACTTTACATTTTTAAGGCCCTATATCTGTCAAATTCAAGTTTTGTTTTTACCAAATTCTGTTTTTTTATTCATTGTCTGGATTCCATTTTGATGTTTTCATTAAATTTTAATAATTAAAAGCATGTCTAATTAATTGATTTTATATATTTATTGATTTCCTTTTTTTTTTTTTCAATAATACTGTGTTTTTACTTGTATTTTTCTGTTAAATTCATTCTGGTAATTTTTTTTTTTTTTCCAGGTAAACATTCCTTAAAAAATAATGTTTTAATAACAATTTTAATAATTAAAAGCATATCTGATTCATTGATTTTATAACAAATACATTTATTATTATTTTATTTATTTACTTTTTTTTTTTTTAATACTGTGTTGTGTATTTACATTTTTCTGGTAAACATTCCTTAAAAAAATAACTTTATTCCCAGGTGAAAAAAGTACACTTTCACAATATACCTCAAAATGCTCTATTTTCACACACTAATTTTGAATTTGATTATTTTGATTTGATTATTCTTTAGTACTTCTTAAGATGAACTAAAAATCATTTATGTGTACTCAACTGTGCTATTTTGGGACATCTTGAACATGAGCTAAAATGTGCTTTTAACATATTATAAAAATGTATTTAGTTACCACTTTTAGTAAACTTGAAACATCTTTCATACGCTAGTACACTCAAGTGTACTACAAGTGGTAACTAAATACATTTTTATAGTATTTCAAAAGCACATTTTAGTTCATATTCATGGTGTCTCAAAATAGCACAGTTGAGTACACTTCGATGATCTTACGTTTATCTTAAGAAGTACTAACGAATAATTTTTAGTATATTAAGTACATTATATAAGTGCATTTTTTCCACCTGGGTTAGCAGTAGTACTATTATTAAATGAAGTAATATATTTCTGTCTCAGTTTCTTCAAGTTAAACCAAACTTTTATTTTGACGGGTTGCTGTGAAGACCTTTAAGTTTCTGTTTGTATATTATATGATGAGAGTTTTTCTCAAATGCTTATTGAGTGACTATTAAAGCAGTTCTGGAGATTATTTATGAATTTATGTATACTGAGGGGTTAGAGTCTGAAAACACTGCGTCACATGTGCTTCAGTATGTGCGTAGTAAACAAAACTGGGTGTCTCCATCATTCATGGAGAACATGCAGAACATGCAGGATTCATATTTAAATAGTCTTTTTGCGGCTTAATATTCGCAGACACAAGTCCATGTCATGTTTTGATTCAAGTATACTGACCAACTTTTGATTTATTCATCCAAAATTTGGCTAATTCTGTGACTTATACAGTAAATTCATTTTTATGACTGGATTCTGTGATTCTGTTTGTGTTTTCTGAATCATGGAAATCACAGAGCATTATTTAAACTAAATGTGTGAAACTTAGTTGGAATGCTTTTACATCAACTCCAAACTCGTTGTTGCGCACCGAAAAATTGGAACAAACTTTGACGTGAATAGCACTCAGATCCACTAAAAGGAGGAAAAGTTCAAGTTCTTACAGGTCCTCGTGTGGATATACCGGTGTTTAAGAAAACATTGAGTTTGGGAGATTGTTAGAAAACCTAAACCGAGGTGACAGCTAACAACACTGACAGCCAGCATGCAGAGGAAGCATTTCAGTTTTTTTCTTCCTGAACACCCCAAAAAAATAATTGCCTAGAAAACAGCTACATGGCAGCTTGAGAGACATAACCCCATTACAGCTGTCATTTTCTGACCCATCACAAAGACCTGGCCAGAGGTGCTGAGGCCCAGCATTTCCTGCTGCATTCAGTCAATCCTATTAGAGCATTACAGCACACATCTGCATGGCCTACAGACCTGATCCCTGAACAGAATGGAACCACTATTTTGTATAATGCTCTCTTATTTAATCCCTCACCCAGACGGTTGAGCTCTATGGATGCTGGCAGAGGTCTTGTTCTGCTGCCCAGTTGCTTTGCTCCAGTTCTTCTCCAAACAAGGTTAGGCCCTGGTTTATTGGTCTTCTGAATGAGGGCTCCTCTTCATATGTTTGGCTCCCTCCAATGTTTTGTCTGCTTGACAGCTTTATTTAAGCGTTGATGCAGCTTCATTATTGTTATCATTGCATGTTATCTCAGTAACCCACTATTATTAGACACTTGGTTGTCTAATAAATTAATCATCAGTGACAAACTCATTGTGAATAGAGCACTGTACAGAGACATCAGTATATGAATGGAATTATTATTTATTTTTGGCCAAAAATAAATAGATAAATAAAGTAAACCACTGTGCATGGAATTCAGTGTTGACTTAAGTAACAAAAAATAAAATGGTTAAAAAATAGAAATAAAATGAAAAATTGAAATAAAGATGTAATCAAATAGAATTGAGATATTAGATAAAACACTGAAATGTTGCAAATAAATAAATAAATAAAAATGAGAAAAGTTGCATTGACAGCTAACTTAAAGTAAGTTGAAGTTGAAGTAATACAATTACTCAAACTGAGTAAAAAAAATAATAATAATAAAATAAAATTTTATTATTTATTTTATTTTATTTTATTTTATTTATCATGCTTTCTCCAGGCATACATACCTCCTTTTTCCATCTCTTCATTATAAATAAAAGATAAATGGGAATACAATAAATAGAAATATTTATAAATACTATAAAAATCCTGTTTCTCTACTGAAGGAAAATTCTAGGAAATATGTTCACTTAATTTTATTTTATATTTACATTATGAATATATTAATAATATATTACATTTCTCATTAATCTTTTATCTCTTATCTTTGTGTGTGTGTGTGTGTGTGTGTCTGTAATAGCTTTGACTTTTTTCCTGTTTCAGAGGAACCATAACACTAATGCAAAATCCTTTTTCTTCAATGATGGCAAGTCAAAGGTACCCAACATTTTTATTTTATTTTATTACATTTTATTTATATTATTTTATTACATTTTATTACATTTTATTGTATTTGCATTGTATTTTTTATTTTGTTTTATTTTACTTTACTTTACTTTACTTTACTTTACTTTACTTTACTTTTATTTCTTATGCTTTTTTTTCAGGCATTAGAGCTTTGCTTTTTTTCCTGTTTCAGAGGAACCATAAGACTGATACAAAATATTTTTTCTTCATTGATGGCAATTAAAAAGTACCCAACATTATTTTATTTTATTTTATTTTTTTTTTTAATTTAATTTTATTTCTTTCTTATTTTTCAGGCATTACAGTGTGTGTGTGTTTGTAATAGCTTTTTTATTTATTTTTTATTTTTTTCCTGTTCCTAATGATGGCAATTAAATGTACCCAACATTTTATTTATTTTATTTTATTTTATTTCTTATGCTTTCTCCAGGCATACATACCTCCTTTTTTCCATCTCTTCATTATTCATTTATCATTTTTCCCCTTTCTCTATCTCTTCTATTCCTTAACAACTAAAGATGTAGGTTACACTAAATGCGTTTGCCTTAATAGTTCCCATGTCAAACGAAAGCCATTGTTAGGCTCACAGCTGCCTCCCAAAGTCCCTAAACATTTTCCCTCTCTGTTTAGCCCTGCTGTCTGCAGCGCACGGACGTCACCAACATGTTGCGGTAGTTTAGCCATCGGTGGCCTGAGAGAACTGCTGTTTGCCCAGCTCTAATGGCCCTGTCCATTTAGTGGACCTCATCTCCACAGTCATTTCCTTGCTTCAGAGGCAGTGGGCAAGGGTTGCTTAGGTATGCGTGCGTTTATTTAAAAGTTTTGCTTGTTTATGTATTTATTCTGCACGCTTGTGGACAGATCTGTTCAGGCGAAGCTGCGGCATGTTTCAGCGGTTTTATGGATTCCTAAGCGGGCGAGTGTTCCGTCAACCGGCAAACTATCCAATGTTAAATGGTTGGTTTTGCGAAAATAGACTGGGCTCACACACACACACACACATACACAAGAGCAAATATAAGACATTTAAGAGCGGAAAGCAAGTGTTCAACAAGCAGTAAATAAAAAAATAAGAGCAAGTTTGTTTGTGTGTGCGTATATACATCTGTTTGTGCATTTGTTTGTACTAGCCTTGACTCTTTTCCTGTTTCAGCTTGAAAGCAACAGAGCATGGTTCATTTCATCAGCCTCTAATGGTGCGTCATTGCTTTTTTCACATTATCGAATTATTAATTTACTTATAATAAATCACCACATAAATAAAAACAAGAAAACTTTCACACTTCACTTGATGTACTACATTTCAGGGTTTTAATGAGTTCCACCATTTCATGGGGTAAAAAAAAAAAGAAAACTTGCTTGAATAGACTTTTTAATTGAAAACCCATTTCTACAACATAAAACTGCAGGTCGGAGGACCAGCTGGTGGTGGGCCTGGGTCTGGCTCGCTTGGCAGCTCGCTGCCACTGAAATGGAGAATTATTGTAAAACAGAAGGGATGAAGAAGCACATGCCAGAGGGTGATCAGATCATGGCTCCTTTTTTTCCCCCGACTGCTTCAGAAGTTTCATTCAACTCTGAAACTCTCTGAGCTGAGGCTCCATATGGCAAGCAGGACCTTTAGTGATCTGTCAAGCCACTTACTGTCCACGGAGCAAGTTTCATATGTGCATTCTGAGGCCTTTGAGAGACTCTGGACTACTGAGGCAAGGAGTTGTTTGTTTTTAATAGCGGCGTAGATGTGGATGTCTAATGAGCCCTTGAGGCTTAACAATTACACTAGTAGAATTAAGTTTAAATGGAGTTTTTGGATTACCTCAGTCATTAAATAGTGTCAGTATGAGTCTGGTGCAGAGAAAGAAGACATACATGTAAATGAGTGCTACTGGTGAGGCTGATGACAAACCAGCAATACGATATTACGATGTGGGTCAGTGACAAATGTGACCCTGGACCACAAAACCAGTCTAAAGTAGCAGGGGCATATTTGTAGCAATAGCCAAAAATACATTGTATGAATGATTTTTAAATTATTGAAGAACTTAATTTGGACAACTTTAAAGGTGATTCTCTCAATATTTAGATTTTTTTGCACCCTCAGATTCCAGATTTTCAAATAGTTGTGTCTCGGCCTATCCCAACAAACCATACAACAATGGAAAGCTTGTTTGTTCAACTTTCAGACAATTTTTAAAGTTAGTCGTGAGATAGCGTTGGTCCGTCAGTATTTTTTGTTTGTATTTTGCCATCACTTTACTGCTGTCCACCTGCTCTGCCTTGAGCAAGGAGATCACTCACTCAAGGAACACCTAGAGGAATTCTTCGGTCTTGCCAATCAGACCACCTTCCTGGAAGACTGCCTCTGTACATTTCTGCACACCGGCCTGAACTATCAGAGCGCAGTTGTCCGGGGAGGGACTTTGAGGGAGTGGAGAGTGAGTGATGGTATCCTGTGGATCGCCATTGACCAGCTGATGATGACACCAGCCCCACTCCTTGCCCAGTGCCCAGCTAGTCAACACCCCGCTGCACGGAGCGTCTGCCTGAGCCCACCGAGACGGATGTGCCATAGCAAGGAGAAGCGACTGAACCTGCCATCGCCCTGGATCCTGAGCCATTGGAAATGTCTGAACAGGTGTGTGAGCCGGCAATACCACACATGCTAGAGGGAGTCTTTGTGGAATACGGGGGGATGGACGTAAGCCTGTTTGTTGGACTGTGACTCTGTTTTCCAGAGAATAAACAGAGAATTAGAGACTTTGCTTCGCTTAAGCCTGCCTGATTCTCTTCATCAGTCTGATTCGCTGGGCCTGCCCAACCTCTCTCTCCCACCTTCCCTCCAAACTGCATTAAGAGACTTTTTTATTTTGGATTGGATTTTGTACATTTCTTTATCCTCAGCCACTCCAGCTGTTCAGTCGTCTTCGTCCTCTGTCTGTCCCTCCATGTCACCACCTCTCAGTGGTGGGGCTCTATCTCAGGCCTCCTGGACCTGAGGAGCCCATGGCTGCGCCTCTGGCCTTGGACGGCTCCGCTCCACCTCATCCCACCATCCCAGTCTCCGGGTGTGGACCAGTCCCGGCACCAGGACACGTGACGGGGGGCTTGTATGATTCTCGGGGGGGCTAACCGAGGAGGGCCGGGGTATCGGGGTATTATATATGAATAAAATACATTGTCAGATTTTAATTGAAAGGATTATTGCCGCTTTCCTTACACAGTGCTTTAACAAACTCACAAACATCAGTGTGTATTTAACAAATGTATTTTTTGGCTAGTAATTAATTTAAATGTCTGAAACATTATTTTTATGTGGCTGAAAACAATGAATCGTTGGCTCAGCGCCAGACAAGGCGCAAAAGCACGTTGGAATTTAGCAGTTAAAGTTTAAATACACCTGTGATTGTCCTCATCGAATGGTTAAAATCAACAAGTTTTGGGGGGGCTGGAGTGGGTCAAATAGAATCTGAGGTGGTACAAATCAAATCGGAGAGGTACCCCTCGGTTGAAAGTTGCATTCAATTTAGCTTTTTGCGTTTAAAATCGTATTCCAGAGGTGATGGGGTCGGTCCTTCAGATCATTGCTCCCCCCCTTGACGCCGGGCCTGGTGTGGACCATTCCGGTGTGGACCATCTTGGTATTCGGCCTTGCTGGAGTATTTCAGTCAGTTGGCTGCTCTTTGGCCCTCCACCCATTTGGCTCCGACAAGCTCCGCCCTCCCTCAGGCTCCGCCTCCTTCCTCAGTCACTCCAGCTTGCCCTCTGGCCTTTGGATCCCTATCTACATCTCTGGCGATCATCTGCCCTGGACTCTGTTTGTCATCCTCCTCCAGAACCTCCTCCAGTTTCCTCTGCCGATTAAATAAATGCATTTTTGGCAAGCATGAGATCTCTTTCAAAAACATTTTTTTATATAATTTCTTGTTTAATGTCACTGTTTTTTTTTCCCCTTTTTTTGGTATATTTCTACACTTGGCTTCACATGATTTTAAAACTGGTTCTTGTAACTCACAGAAATGGTGATATGAGAGGTGTGTATTTTTTTGAAGGCTTTGTACCCAGTTGCTGTATTTGGGCCATTGCAAGGGATTAAAAAACTTTTGACTTTTGTTATTTGTTCATACAGACTGCACTGAATCTGCTTTTGTAAGATGATATATAAATAGGGCGATTTAAGAGTCACACCTTTTAATAAATACGGCTGTCCTTCGCAAACACATGAGCCAAAGTATTCCAGTGATCACTCTTCGCTAGGTCATGGAAACCTCCCTAAAACAGAGGTTTTATTATCTCGTTTGTGTAACTAGAATCTCTATAACATTTCACATAGTTTTAAATGGCCAGCAAATGTTGCTGCAAATGTTTATGAGTGTGAAAGATCTTTCATTTAACAGCATGAGGTTAATGCTCCGCAGTATAATAGGTTCATAACACAGATGTCTTTTTCTTAAATTAATCTACAGTAGATCTTTGTGTGCACTGCGGCATGCTGAGTGCATTTGTGCTGTGATGTTGAATATAAAATTGTTAGATTTTCATGTATAGACGATGAAGAGGTCCATAGTAAGTCGTTCCAGGTTTCCTGTAATCTCTTGTATAGGAATTTACAGATTAATATTTTCTTCAGACACGTTGAGGAAAAGAGACTATAGCTCTACCCAGGATGCATAGAGAGAGCGAAAATGAGTGAATTGAGACATTTGGAGATAGTCTTGCGTTTCTGAGTTTAAACCACGTATGTATCAGCTTTTTTTTGTCCATTCAGTTGTTCAATCTACTGGCAGTTTTAATTTGTCATTTACCATGAATGTAGCTAAGATGATAGATATGAACCCCATGTCAGTAACTTTTGCTTAATGTGGGAGCCAGGCTGGGTAATGGAGAAAGTAAGTCATTTTTCAGCATGGTCAAGTACTGCATTTAAATAGCCATTTTCTCTTCTGTAATTTCCAAGGCATTAAAATGGCTGACTGCTTCATTACTTGAGTAGAATCTGATCACTTCAGTAGGATGTATCTTACTGCTCTCCAGGGCAATCTTCCAAATAATGGTGCAGAGGCCTATCTTTCTTTTGTTCCTATCTATTTCTCACTCTCTCTCACTTTAGTAGTCTCATTCCACCCTTTACCTCACTAGACAAATGTGATCATGACATTTAAATGAATGAAGTTGGCCAGTGTAAGTATTACAGTAATTGGTTGTAAGTGGATAAATCTGAGATGGATTCTACCTGCACTAAGCCGGAGGAAGACACTGTGGATGAAAGGATAAGATGTATATTTGTCATAATGTGGGAGGCATTTCATAGTGAGCATAGCCTGGTGTGTTAAAGGGGTAGTTTACTTAAAATTCTGTCATCATTACTCACTCTCAGCTTGTTTCAGACCTGTATGAATATCTATGTTCTTTTGAGCATAGAAGAAGATATTTGGAAGAATGTGGGTAAACAGTTGTTGTTTACAATTAACTTGCATAATATGGAAAAATGAAACTGTAGCAGATCTCTTTCACCAAGACCAAACAAATTAACATTGCTATGTACAGTTGAGGTCAAAAGTTTACATACACCTTGCAGAATCTGCAAAATGTTCACAACTGTTTGTTTTTTTTAGTGATAGTTATTCATGTCCTGTTGGTCCTGAACAGTTCAATTGCCCACTGTTCTTCAGAAAAATCATTCAGGTCTCATAAATTATTTCAGTATTTTTGCGTATTTGTGGTTTTTCAGTATTTTTTGTGTATTTGAACCCTTTCCAACAAGTGTATGATTTTGAGATCCATATTTTGACACTTAGGACAACTGAGGGACTCATATGGAACTATTACATAAGGTTCCAACGCTCACTGATGCTTCAGAAGGAAACATGATGCATTAAGAGCTGGGGGGTGAAAACTTTTAGAATTTAAAGATCAGGGTAAATTTAAGTTATTTTGTCTTCTGCGAAAGCTTCTAAAGGGCAGTGTTAAATGAAAAAAAGAAATAATAATTAGTCAAAATAAAAAAAATGTACACATCTTAAAAAATTTACACCCCTGGCTCTTAATGCAAAATTTTTCCTTTTGGAGCATCAGTGAACGTTTGAACCTTCTGTAATAGTTGCATATGAGTTGTCCTCAGTGTCAAAAAATGGATCTCCAGATCATACAGTCATTGTTGGAATACACAAATACACAAATTCTGAAAAAGCAAAGAATTCGTGGGACCTAAAAAGCTATGATAAAAAAAAAAAAAAAATCTTTTGGATCTTTCAGGCAACATCACAGTATTATGAATTAAGCATATATAAACTTTTGAACAGGGTAATTTTTATAAATTCAACTATTATTTTCTGTTGTGGACTATATGTAAATATCTTTTATGTGAAATATCTTATTCTGGTCAGTACTTAATAAAAAATGACATGCATTTTGTATGATCTCTCTTATTTTGCTAAAATAATCAACATTTTGCAGATTCTGCAAGGTGTACGTAAACTGTTACTATGCTAAACTCTCATAGAGTTATGACAGAAATATATTCTTCTATATTCAACAGTAGAAACAACTCATACATATAATATGCATTAAAATCTTCAATCCTATGATGTAGCTTCGTCGTAGTGTGAGGAACACACCCAAATGTATGCCATTATTCACTGCAAATGTTGTCCTTCATTAAGTCTTGGCCAGTCTGCGTAGTATGCTGGAGATATGATTGATTTCTGTCACAGCAAATGGCATCTTCTTCCCTCCCAAAACTATATTTACACTATCCACTCTTGCCCTCGGTCATTCCCCTTTTTTTTGTGGCCTGTGGGGGTGACCGTTCCAATTACTGCCACGAGCTTGTTCCTTCCAGCTCTCTCAAACACAGCTGCTCTCATGCTGGCCATTAGCATGCTGAGAGGGTCTCAGGCCTGATAAAAATGCTGATTTATAGACCGGGATGAACATTAATCCCTGATTGCTCTGTAAATTGAGTCTTATGAAATGAATTATGTCCCAGCTCTGTACCAGTGATAAAAAGAGTCCCCTGGCACTTCAAACACAAATGTGTAATGTTCTCCTGCCTACCTTAACATGTTCTTGTCATATGTACACATGTAACAATATCAGGTAGAAGAAAAATAAAACTGATGTGCATGCAGACCTAGATCCAGACCTGAGATGGGCCATGAATGATTTCTCCAACCTAGTCTCATGTCGAAAACGTACCTGTGGGATCTTTTCTGCAAGAAACTGCAGTTTCCAACAGAAATGAACACTAGAGGTGGTAAAACAGCGAGCACTTGTAATCGTTTTCGTACAATTATGATTGACAGCTCCATATGCTTCACTTTCCCAATGTAACAAGCTTGCTCAGTAGCTCAGATTGCATGAAATTGGACTTGGGATGTGGAATCCTTGGGTATGAATCCTGAGAAATTAGAAAAATGAGAGATCAAAAATCAAGCTAAAATGGCATGTTTGCAATTGCGTTTTTACGTCACACTCACTTTTGTTCGTACTAACGGGTAGATTTAGGTATAGTGCAGATGTTATGTTATTTTAAAACGTCACAGATCATTCAAGTCAGAACTGCAGTGACACGTACAAAACCAGCATCACATAAATACAGCTGTGGCCTGAATCTAACAATAAATTACATTTTCTACCTATTAGATTGTTTTTATTAATGTCTATACCTACCCCAACCCTATTATTGTTGTACAGTGTGACAAAAATTACACTATATTGATGTGCGAATACCCAGTAGTTGCATCTCAGTACCATCTAGCCTTTACTATAAAAACTTACCCACGTACGTGGGTCACTCTATTCTTAGGGGGACATTTAGAATTTGACAATATGAAGAAAAAAGTTTTCCTGTTTCCCACAAACCCGAGCATGACCTAACATAGCTGCTTTAAAACAAACTATATTGTATAAAGTGCTATATAAATAAAAGGTGATCTGTAGAAATATGTGCATAAAATACCATCTATGTTTGCTACTGTCCACCGTTACCTTTACTGAGTAACACAGTTAACAGGTAACTTAGTTGATATTTTTAGTGTTTTGGGTCTATAGTCAACATGGAAGCCTAGAACTACTAAGCATATGGTATGTTTAGAAATATATTTTCATTAACAAAACATAAGTTTTAGTTAAATTGTCTGACTGCAGCAATATTAATTGTGTAACACTGTTGACAGTCAATTAATCCACTCCTGACACAGGTTTGCTAGTTTAACCAATATTAGGGGAAAAAGAGAGAACATAACTTCTAGTGTGTATCCATGTGCTTCTAGATGATATATCATCATACTGTGCAAATTATGCGAGAATGGGACAAACCATTCCTTTTTAAGAGGGGGTTTTCTAGCGGGTAACTTAGTTCACAATGATTTTTCAGACAGACATAAAACAAGTTATTGTTATCAGTTATCACAATAAACACTTATTATTTTTGAAGCGCACAGCCAAATGTCTTGATAATATAATCTAACTGATGGCAAAACTATGAAATCAATTTATATTTGAAGTAATATTCCATGCTTAAATGCAGAGTAGAATGAGCAACTTTATAAAATCGGACAGCTGAATACCAGGGTTGTATGTGATAGGAACATTTTTCAACAAAAGATATGGCTTTTTCGACATGTAGTAGCGTGATTGGGAAAAATATAATTGTGTGCTAGAAAATTAAGCATCGGGGATTTATGAAAATATATTAAAATTATTCACAGACATGAGATGTACCCACAATTATAGAATGACCCACGTTCATCTGTTCCGGAGAAACCAAACAATCTTTTGCCCCACTCAATAGACATTTCTGTTGGAAACTGCACACATTGGTACACATTAGGGCTGGGCGATATTTCGAATAGTATATGAATATTGAATATTTCAAATTCAAGCATACTTTCCCAAAAGAATGCGCCTAACGTCCAATAAAACATCTTTTTTGCGTAGTAGAGGCATGTAAAGCACCTTCCCTCACATCTCTTACGTAAGAGATGTGAGGGAAGGTGCTTTACATGCCTCTACTACGCAAGCTTTCATGAGTGCAGTTGCCAGATATCAATCCTGAATCAGAGCTTCGCTGTTACAAGGATACATTTTTTACCCAGTGTTTTGCTTATTTTAAGCAACCATGGCAACCATGCGCACAAGCTCGCTCTTCATTGCGGAAGCGCTGACGATGATCTGAAAACACCGACAAACAAGCTGGAGTTTAGCGATCAAAATGGAAGTGTCACTCAACCAGTCTGTGTTCTGTCATGAGATCTCAACTGTATTGTTTGCCTCTGTGATGGCTGAATAAAAGCATTTACTCAACCGGTAATGTTTGAATAGAGAAACATAGGCTATAACAATTCAGAATTACTATTAGGAATTTTACTGTTATAATATACTTTGTAACAATAGCTGTTTGTGTTTTTTTTTTTTTTACATTTAATAGCAACTGCAAACATATTGAGATATATATCGAATATTGTACAAATCTTGACAATATCGAGATTTTTTATATATCGCCCAGCCCTAGTACGCATTGGTTTGCTACTCGCGAATAAGTTTCCACAGGTACGTTTTCGCCATTAGACCAGGTTGGAAAATAAATTTTGCATTTCTTTCACATGGAGAAACAGAGAATCTGAAGCTGAATATATACCATGGTTCATTTATTAGGTGGCATTTATTAGTTTAATTAATTCGGTGTATTTGCAATTTGTTGACAGTGCTGGGGAAAATTACTTTTAAAAGTAATGCATGACGATATTGTGGTAGTCCATAAAAACTAATTAAGTGCCTCTGCATCTCACTCCCAATTTCTCTCAACATGAGGACAGAAGAGGTTTCAATGAATAAATGGGAAAACAAACTAACTTGTGTTACTTGTTTGAAAAAGTAATATTTTCTTGTAAATTTAAAAGTAACGCTTTACATTACTAGTTACTTGAAAAAGTAATCTGATTACGTAGCCCCAACACTGTTTGTTTACATATTGTATTATTTAGGGGCAGTGATTTTATAGCGTTTTTAAACTCCATTTGAGCTGAAGCCAAATGAGATTAAAGTGCCTGCTGTTTTTCCTCAAGTCGCTGGTGTCATCCACTTGGTGCAAGACTGTGGCTTCTTTTAGAGTTCAGAGCCCTTTGAGAAGAAACTCACTACACATGAGCACTCTAATGAGACATCATGAGCCTGCACACATACTTTTGGATTTTAAGCTGTCAGAAGTTAAAAAGAAAAATAAAGATGGCTTTTGTAAAGTATTGTGAATGAATTTCACTCTCAAGATCCTTCAATCCTCTATTTGGAGAAGTGTA
The DNA here is from genome assembly GCA_012976165.1 of Labeo catla. Taxonomy (NCBI): domain Eukaryota; kingdom Metazoa; phylum Chordata; class Actinopteri; order Cypriniformes; family Cyprinidae; genus Labeo; species Labeo catla. The sequence goes on along the minus strand of VONZ01000136.1, from coordinate 1,024,186 downwards.
ATTAAATGTATCGAGCTCAACGTCACAGAAGATTGTCGAATGTTAAATGTATTGTCATAAAAGAATAACTTCATTAACACCATTCATCATTTCCACATTTTTAGAACACAACATAATTAAAAAGTTAATTAGTTAAGTTAAGTATAGGTCTTTATTTCACAAGTATGAATCAAGTCAATTGCAAACGATCAAGATGTGCCATTTCAATTAGCCTAAGTCAGAACGAGAGTGTGAAATGTGTTTTCTCTTAACTCTGTTGTCAGGCTTGAATTACACAAGTCAAAGTGTTTTGTCATTGCACTCTATATATATATTGGGTAAATACGCTGTTTTCTGTAAAGCTAGAAGTTTTTCTTTGAAATATATTTTATAAGATTTGCGTAGTCGTTGCCTGAAGTAGGCGGCATGACTCATTGTCACTACACTGTTTTTATAACAAAACTAACTGTCAGTTTTATCTACATCACTACATGTCTAAGGTGCTTTTATAGCTTTATCTTTTTGAACTGGATCAAGAGAATAGGTTGAATGTTGTGGCAGAGAGACGTTGGTTCAACACTTGTTGCTATGGTAATAGGACGTCTTGAAGCCTTCAACACTTCTTACAAATAACCGCACGAAAATGGTAGAAGTGAGATGAAAATGCTGAAACTCTGTACCAAAACTGTTGTCTAACTCATCACATATTTCAGACGCACATTGTAGCTCAAGGACAAGCTTTCCTTTGATTTCCTTTTCGGATTTACTCAGTAGATTGATGAGGTGTTTGATGAGCCGGCTGTTTGTGTGTATTTGTGCTATGACTCATTTTTGTCCTTTGGGTAAAAGCGAGGGATGCCACAGACAGTAATAAGTAGAGACAGATGAAATGTGCTAACAATATGTGTAACTAGCAACAGTGTCAAAATCTTGATCTAGTACTTATGTGATTTACTTGGTTGATGGTACTTAAAGAATTGATTTCAAAATCCGCTTATTCATTTTTATATGCGTTTATGGTGCTGCTTTCTCTGATCGTATTTTCTCCTTTCATATGTGAATGTTTATTGTCTTTGTTTGCGTTTGCTTTTCAGAGACTCTTACTGCAGGTTATGTAGTTACTGCGGTAGATTGCAAGTGACTAAATGATTTATTTAACCAACATTTAACCAGTTTGTTTAATGTTCATTTATTCAGGAACAAAACAATGACTGTCTTTTTGACTGAGTCAATGAATCATTCACTCAGTGATTCATTCAAAAACATTGATTTATTCATAATTGAAACAAGCGACCATATTTATGCTTGAGTCATGAATCATTCACTAAACAATTCATTCAGAAACACAAGTGGCTTTTTATGAGTCACTGAATTATTCACTCAATTGATTCGTTCAAAACACCAATTCAATCAAGTAAGTCACTTGATTTGTTAAAAACAACACAAAACAAACTAACTAAAACTATTGTGCATTTGCTCTAAGATGCAACTCTTTTTTTTCTCTGGGTTGATTTTGAGCAATTTTAATTGATAAAGAAAAAATGGACAAAGTAAACTATAAAAAAATTCGGAAATTTACAGTAAAAAACGGCAGCTGTGGTTGCCAGAATTTTACTGTAAAAAATATGATTGCGACATTTTAGGTTTAACGGGTTTAACTTAAATTTACATTTAAATACCGTAATTTAAACTGATAGAATGTTAATGTACCAAGTACTGAAATCTGTTTACCTTTGTAATACACTGATAACCGCCAAAAGGAGGTGGTGATGAGAAAGTCAAATGATAAACCAAAGCCCAAAACAAGCAGATTTTAAATATTAACATATACAGTGCACAGTGTCATTCACACAAACACTAAACACCATTATGGTAACACACATAAAACTGAAATTTAACAACATTAGGTGTAACATACAACCCTAATGTACAAAACTGATAAGAAAAAAAAACTACAAAAAAACATCAAATTAAAAAATGTAATGCAGGGAATTCTGGGGATGTCAATTTACGGTTATTCACTGTAAATTTTACAAAAATGGTATACTACTGTAAAATTACATTTAATGTCCAATACATACCATATGTAGTAGGGAAACTTACCATTAACCATTTTTACTGTAACATTTTTACTGTTAAATTCACAATCATTTTTTACAGTGTTGTATAAAAACATCAAATCACACTTCTGAATCACTTTGTTAACTGTTTTAAAAAGGCGCTATAAATTTCCAAACTTAATAATAAATTTACAAAATTAAAGTTCCAAACATAGGTTTGGGAGGATTCAGTGATGATTCTCACAGCAACCCTCCACCTCCCCATCTCCTCCTCTATTTCTGTTATTCTCCTTTTATGTTGTAGCATAATAGGGGGATTGAACTTGGAGCTCAAGTTTTGGGGTCGAGCCTCTGCCGAAGACAGCAATGAGTCAAGCATTGTTTACCAATAACCATCAGGAATGGATGGCCAGACGAACTCTTCTTCTTTTTTGACCTAAATGTGTATACTTGCTTTTCATAAAAAATGTTCAGTTGAATGAAGAAAGATCAAGTGTTGCTGTTTTCTTCCCACTGTGAGATTCACTCTGGCTACACTCTCGGACAAAGCCTCCTCGAACCCGTGTTCCTAATGGCGTACAATATTTCTGACATCCTTGTGAACAATCTATAGTGCTTATTCGATTAAAGACCTAATTGGAGTGAAAAGTGCCATGGCCTGGGCTGTGGATTAGTCGGGCTTTGTGTCAGGAGCCAAGTTTGGACCATATCCAGTCAATCATCTGTTACTGAACGTGAGGATAGTGCCGAGAGCTGGATGCACGCCAGTGGCTTTTTACTGAGGGACTCCATCAATATCAGGCCTGGCAGCACTTTTCCTGCAGCTCTAATTCACTCTCTCCCTTCACCGCAGAACAAGCCTGACCTGTTTAATCGGGGGAAGCCTAGCCAGCATGTATATCTGCATCTGCTCATGCTTGTCTCCTGACAAAAGTGCTGTTTGGAGAGGGAGCACTGACCTTCTCTACTTCTCTGCCCACTGCTTGTTGGAAAACAGTTTGCTCGGCTGGGGTCTGGCAAGTGTTTGGTCTGAGTGCAGTCTCATTCTCATAAGAATGAACAAGATCTGTTTTTTTTGTTCCTCTAGATGCTAATGAGAGCACAGTTGGACTCCTTTATACAAGTTTACAAATTGTTTTATTTTTATTCTTAATAAAAAGTTGAATTTACCTAAGGCAACAGAAACTTTTCTTGAATTAAGTCTTCATGTGGCATTACACAAACATTCTGCATTCTGTGACTATGCATACCACCAGTGGTGTAGCAAGTCAGCCCTGGGCCCATATGCAAAAGATTTGTATGGGTCCCCCCAATAATTACGGGCTTTAACAACTTATTGTTGATTTTTCTTAAGTAAATAACATTATGTCACTATTCACAAGCTGTTTTATTTACGGTGCTTGGAATGCTTGGAAATAATGTCTATTCATTATTTGTTGCACGCAAGTCTCAGCCTATAAATTCTACAATTTTATAATGAAATACAAACAATAAATGTGTTTTTACACTCTTATATTTGTAATGAGATAACAGTATTTGCCTCAGATCAAGTGGCATGTGAATCAATGATCATTTCCTCTTTATTATCTGCAGCACAAAATAAACATGAAAAAATCTTTGAATGCATTTTGAAAAAAAAAAAGTAATAAAAACGAATGTCTCATGAAATCAGTCAATCGGCGTTTCAAAATATCAATGAAACAGCTTGTAGAATTTTCACAATAACTTTATTTAATACAACATGATTTTATTACATGAAATCTTTAGTTTTAAAGTAGTAATTTAAAGCATTCTATTGCTGAGTTTTGGATAATTTCTGTGAAGCGCTTCTGTTCAAGACCGAAACGGCAAAAAGCGCATCCTGTTTGTTTTCTTTATTTTACAAAAGAAAAACATTTTGTTGATATTGTGAGTACACACAAATAAAAGTAGACCCTGTGCAATGCCAAATGATGTAGGCTCTTACCTTTATGAGCAAAAATGATGGTGTATTTTAAGTTTCCACTGTTATCAAGAAAAAAATGCAAGTAATTGCGCTGGTGCTTCCATGTCCTGCAAAGCGCTCTTTAACTTCCACTCCGCACAAACAATATGCGCCTATAACAGTGCACATTTATCTAGGTTTAATGTTTAAACGTTATTTTGAAATGCATGAAGTGTTTTTTGTCTGTAGATTTTATTTTAGGCAAGTCGTGTTGATTTGAGAAGGCTAAATTAATCAAGGATATGCTCAACTCACTGTGAGTCTGTCACTGGCTGCTTGGTTGTTAAAACAAAAACTTGAATTTAACAAACATAAAATGTTCCAAACATATTTCTAAATGAACTTTAAGGGGTCCTATTATGCTTTTTGAATTTTAATCAGTGTGTATCTTTGGGCATAAAAAAGATCTACAAAGTTTCAAATCTCAAAGTCCACTCCAAAGGGAGATTCGTTTTTTTTAAAAATCCCTTTTCAAGGACTACAATGAACAGTCCCTTTGGACTACAGCTTTTGTTTTCTGGATGTTATGATGTCACAACGCTGCCCATTAGAATATAAATAAAATAAATCCTGCCTATGGAAATTTGAATGGTTAGAGGGTAGGTAGGGACAAGGTGGGGGATTAGCCTAACTTTAGCAATGCAGTGAGGAGAGTCACTTCTGGGATGCTTCAACGAGCCATGGTACAGTGGGTATAAACACAAGCATTGACTAGAGTGGCTACGATCAGCTCCGGTGGCCGTGTTGGAGCCTCACTGTAGTCGTGTGCAGTATAGGGGGTCGAAACTCATGTGGATGTTCGGCTGATGTAAACACAAGCATTGACTAGAGTGACCACGATCATCTCCGGTGGCGTGTCGGAGCTGTACAGTAGACGTGTGCAAAAGAGATTTATCCATCATACAGTGTAGATAGCTTCACTTACTGTTTTTTAAAATGCATTAACTTGTACTAGACTAGGCTAGGCTAATCAGTGATGATGTTCTTTGCTCGTTTCTGTTGCTGTTTTTTGAATAACTAAGGAAATATAGGAATTATAATTTGTAACTTACAATGCTTTTATTCAACTGTTGTCATGTTAAATACAAATGAAGTCATATTAAAACATTAGGCTGCTTTTAACCTTATGCTGGAGCTGGTTTTGGGCAATGAAACTAAGTATGCAAATAATTGAATAAATTAGCATGATAATATCATGTATCAGTGATCTCGCAGGCTGACGATAGGACCCAGCACTACTGTAGTTTATTATTAATTCACCGTCCATGCATCTTAGGTCTATGTGACTTCCTTCTTTCAGACGAATGCAATCAGAGTTATATTAAAAATTATCCTGGCACTCCCAAACGTTAGAAAGGCATAGACGGGTGTTTCTCTTCATCAGTCCAAAACAAGTCCAATAAAGTGCATCCATCCATGATAAAATGTGCCTCACGTGGCTCTGTGGGGTCAATAAAGGCCTCCTGTAGTGTATTGATGCATTTTTGTAAGAAAAATATCCATATTTAAAACCTAAGAATCACTTTAGTCCAGCTTGTGCTAACAGTTGTACACGGAACTTGCTGCTTTGGCAAGGGGTGTGGCAATATTGAAACACTAAGCTGTTCGCCAATCACAACGCACTGGGACAGCTCAATCACAACACATTTAATTTTTCGGAAGGTGGGCCTTCATCAAACCCAGAACTAATCAAGCCATTTGTGTCAGGCCGAGGAGAAAGGTGTTGCAATAATGTGAATTATGTGAAAAATAATGCGTTTTTCGAACCACCAAGCATGAGATCATGTTCTAGTACACCCCCAAAACAAAATCAGGACTTTGTAAAAGATCATAATAGGACTCCTTTAATAAAGAAATGAAAAGAAATATAGCCACTTTGCCATTAAAAACCAAAACTGAACTATTTTTATGGCTGCAACAGCAGCTGTGTAATTGACACGGGCTCCAGTCGGACTCGGGCCAAGAATTCTGATAAGCTGTTGGTCAAGGGCCTGAGTGTCTCGGGCCAGAGCTGGGCCTGTGCAGGGCTCTATTCGTTCCCTTGTTTCAATTAAAAGTTCTCCCTCAGCTCGGTGAGCCCATACGCACCTGCATACCACATTCAAACATCGGTGTAGATGCTCTTATGATTGAATCTACATGATTACATTGATTTTCAGAAGCTTGGTGAGCTATGACTTTGGCAGGATGCACTGTGGGTGTCACTCTGTAGCTAGAGGATGCTGATACAGCTTTAAATTTGAAAGTTTGCAGCATAACCAGCGTTACTCTTCCATATCCCCCAAACTTACACTTGCATAAATAAATTATCCCGAGCTCATTCATTTAGGCCAGAGGAGAACTGGTCCCCTAACTGAGCCTGGTTTCCCCCAAGTTTTTTTCTTAATTTCTGTTTTGATGGAGTTTAGGTTCCTCTTGTCTTTGGCTTGCTTAGTTGGGGTTTAAAAAACACTTAAGATTCAGTTCTATCATGACGACCCTCGGAAGATTTTAGCATGGTAATGGATATGACAATGTTAATGTATTTGGTCTTGGTGGAATAGATCTTCTACACTGTTGAATTGCTGCTGCTGTTGGTTGTTGCTGTAGTTGTAAATTATTGCTGCTCTGTGTGGGGGTAATGCATTACAAGTAAAACAAGTTATTATCAGATTACTTTTGAGTAACTAGTAAAGTAATGCATTACTTTTAAATTTACAAGAAAATATCTGAGTTACTTTTTCAAATAAGTAACGCCAGTTACTTTGTTTTCGAATTTTAAATGCTATTTCCCATTTATCTCTCCAATCCCGTGTTGTAAGAAATCTGGAACGAAGGTCGTTGCATGCTGAGTCCGAAATTCTTATCCGAATTTTCACTTGTTAAAAAATGTATACGACCTCACGTTGTGTCAGTCATGTTTACACACTGCCTCAGAAACTTTCATCCGTAATAAAAAAAATAGGATTGGTTTAAATTTTCTGCATTTGTAGCAAGCATTTTAAGAGGTGTTTTGACACCTTGATGTTCTGTGTGTAAGGAATTTTGACTAATACGAAAAACACATATGTGTTCAAGGACCGTAAGTCTTCCAGAGACACTTCCTTCAGTCTGAGGCTTATTCAGTTTCACTTTTGATGTGAAAGGGCAACCTTACAGTTGCCACAAATCTAACTTTATTTTTGTGTGTGTGTGTGTTATTAAAAAACAAATAAGCAAGCATTTTTTTTTCAGGTGAAAAAAGTAACGCAAAAGTGATGTAACACATTACTTTCCATAAAAAGTAACTAAGTAACGCCATAAGTTACTTTTCCATAAGTAACTTAATATTGTAATGCTTTACTTTTAACAGTAATTTTCCCCAACACTGTTGCTGCTGCAAAGCAAGTACATAAACTTGTTGCCAATACATTCGCTGATATGGTGCTGTGAGTAATTTAAAGACAAACTGCTGCTGCACAAGTAGCATACTGTATATAATAACCCATAGCAGATCTATACAGGAGGAGCTGGGGAGGTGGAGGGTTTTAGGGGTACTCTGAAAGCGCAGTTCAAAATGCTCTAGTGAATGCTAACCAGCCATTTATATGTAAAACAGCAAGATCATTGGCTGCGTAACATGAACCAATCAGCTTGTGCCAAGTTGTTTAATGCTGTGAATATCATCAGTTTGCATTAATGACCCATCAGCCTGCACCATTTAGAATTTCATGACAGAACTTGGCATTAATATTATCAGTTTGACTGCGCTGACACTATTAGATAAGAACAAAACTTGAACTGAATTGAGCTGGATGATGACACTGTTGTGAAACTGCTTCATAGCTGAATCAAATTAGTTTCATAATTGATGAATTTTGCAGCATCGGCACTGTTATTGAACTGAATTGAATCAACACTGAATGACTCAAGCTGAACAATGACAATATTGCCTTCTGCAGAGCTGCTTATAGCTGAATTGAACTCCTTTTATAATTCATGAACTTTACACAGTAATTGAGATGAATCAACAATGAACGGATTTGAACTAAATAATGACACTATTGTCTTTTTAGAGCTGTTTTACAGCAGAATTTAAATTTGATGATGTTTGCATCATTGATTCTGGTACTGCCTTGCACTATAAAAAGTGGGAACCTGTAATTGTTACCTTAAAGAGCTATTTCTACTTGATTTAACCGATAAAAATGAATTTTGTTGGTATAAATGAATGTATTAACAGTAGGTTAATTCAGTAATGGTAAATACAATTTTTGGCTTGAATGAAACCAGTTAATTTAGATGTTACCATCTTCAGGGCATTTTTTGTGTGCTTTGAAACAAATCTGTATTGTATAAAGCACTAAAGTTGACTTAACTTGCACACAGTGCAAGTGGCGAAGTATAAATGGGACTTTCAACCCAACTGGATGGCAATCCGTTTGATTAAGATGCATGAGGTGACTTCATGAGAATTCATTAATGTGTTTTAATGGTCTCAATTATTCCTATTCATGTCAGAGTGTAGGTGTTGCTGTAAGTGTGAGAAAACGCATGCAATACTCATTATACTTAGAAGCAAAGTAGCTCCATTTATAGAGCCAAATAATTTAAAGTCGTCATAGAAATCTGCAGATAAGTGCAGAAATGTTACTATTGTGCATTGGAAGTTATTATGTTCTTAACTGAAGTATAAAATCATAGACTTCATGGTCATTCATTTCATGAATTTGTGGGTCATGCTAAACAGCGTTTCAGAAACATCACACTTGACTACTTTTACTTCACAAGTAAATGTATATTACTATAATTAATCATTTGAGGATGTTTTACCATTCACTCAGATGTATAACTATTAGGAAATACGTTCATGTCCGCCGAGGCGTCCTTGTAATGCCCTCACATGTTCCCTCTGCCGCCCGAAAATATACAGTTGCCTTTGGCAGACGTTCTGCCAAACTAAATGTGTGGTTACTGCGCTATCCTGAGCACAGCTGCTCCCCATTTCATTAGTGTACTGAGGCAAGTCTTTTTCCTCTCTGATTAAAACTAAGAGCATTTTGGCCGTGGCGTCTAGCGCGCTCTGTGCTTACCAAAACAAATCGCCAACTGCAAGAACCAGCGGAGTGCAGAATTGGCCTCCTCTTCTCCTCCTCTCGTTTGCGAAGCCAGCGGAACCCCGCCTTCCTTATCTGCCTCGCGTCTCCTTAGGCTGCCTCGGTCTGGGGATTTGTTCAGGGTTATTTTTACCATTAGAGGCTCCATTACAAACATGAAAAGGTCAAAAAGCACATGTGCACATGTAATTGGGCCCTGACCATTGTTAGCACAGTGGAGAAGAGAGAGCCGCCAGCAGCCTCCCTCGTTTGTCCGGGGAGTGTGAGCTTTTAATTATTTAGCCTGAACCTATTTGATCGATGCCGAAGAACCGCACTTCTGTACCTCCTGTGGCACAATACCAGCGTCCCGGTTCCGTGCTTAAATATTTATGAGGAAAGAGTGTAAGGAGTTTGGAGGATGGTTGAAAGGATGGAAATTGAAAGAGGATTCCTCAAGAGGGTTTCTTTTTTTTTTTTTTCCTCTTTGACTCTAATGAATTTTTGATTATCAGAAATATGTAGACATTTCCATGGAAATGAAGTGGATGAAAATGGCCGATGATTTTTTAAGATCAATGGAACGCTGGGTATCAAATTCCGAAATTCTAGAGACGGTTAGGTAATTGTTGAGAATAGCTTTTATTGCACAATTTATTGTTCTCACATGCTTTTAATCCACATCTCTCGTAACTCTATAATCACTGATCATGCCCTTTTATACTGCGCTCTGGTTTGCCCTTTAGAAGCTCAGGATTTTCTGCCGTTCTCATATCAAGCTCTATCTAAATAATTGATCCAGATTCCATCCATCAATGTCTTGTCTCTGGGTTGCGTCAATATTAAAGGTCTCACTGCTAATCCTCCACTTCTTTCTGTGCTTCCAGAAGGTTTTTTTGGACCTGTGTGAAGCAATTGTTTACATTTCCAAATGGAAATGGGTGAGGTCTTCTCATTCTTTACTGGCCACTGAATTATAGGTTTACTGAATATATTTATTTACATTTTACGTTTACAATTAGACATTTAGCAGACGCTTTTATCCAAAGCGACTTACAAAAAAGGACAATGGAAGCAATCAAAATCAACAAAAGAATAATACCATGCAAGTGCTATTACAAGTCTCAGTTAGGCTAACGCAGACACATGGCAAGTTTTTATTTATTTATTTATTTATTTATTTATTTTTTTTTTTTAAAGAAAACAAGTAGTAAGTAAATAAGAACAGTAAATATAAAGAACAGAACTAGAGAGAGCGCTACAGTTAGAGGATCAAATAAAGATAAGTAAGTGTTTATATGTATTTATTTATACAATATACAGTCAAATGTACAGGGATATCACACCCATATATATATATATTTCTTTAATGTTGAGTTTCTTGTCTTAAACAACATCTTCTGGTAAATTTAAATCAGTGTTGTTACTCTTAATTATTAAAAAATCACTTTCGTTAATTAAATGAAAGCTTATATAAAATTATATATGAATATTAGTGATGGGATGTTGCTCACTCTTCCATTTCATCCCTAAAGTACTTAGTAGAGGCTTAGATCTGGACAGATTTTGCTGATTAGAAATATGTTATTCAAATAGATAGGAGACGTGGATTTTGTAGCTACAGTATATTTGCATAACAAACAATAGTTGCATTTTTTGAAAAACCTACTTTTGCAAACTAGTCCAAGGTTTTCGCTTGATCTTGATTCTGAAAGATTCTCTAGAGAGTGAATACCAATAATTATCAAAAAAGTTGAACTTTTGACTCATCATTGCAAAGAGATGCCAAAATGTTAAAAAGGGGCACGGCCACTTTTAGTAAAATGTACAATGCTGTACAATATTCTGGACTCTCTAGGCCAATAATTGAAAAAAATGTTGAAATTTAGCCTTTGTAAAGCTATAATGGGGTCATTTAGAAAAGGGGCCTGTCCAAATATACCCAAAATCATATAAAGCCTAAAGGAAAACTCAAAAGTTCACAAAACCTGCCAAGCACATGTGACAGGTGAAACACTTGCAGTATATTTATTATTATTATTTTGAGTGGAAGCAGAAACATGCTGTTTTCATGCATGTATCTTTAAATGCAAATTAGCTGCTGCTCCCTGCCCCCTTTTCAAGAATAGCTTGTACCTCAGATACTCTGCCAAAAAACATTGGTTTGGTTTTGATTAGCATGTCGATCACACTTAAATCATGTGTTTTAAAGCTGGTTTAAACTTCTTATATACGTTTTTTTGAGCACACACATTGGAGCACAGAAAGTGTCTGTCACATGACATGTGAGTACTAAACTAAGTTCTCTTTCATGTCTTATTGCGCTTAAACTGTCAAATACACACAAGTTTATGTTCTAAAAACACAGTCGGTTATGTCAGTGAAGGTAAGCAGCTGGTAACGAATTTGCAAAAACAAAAAGATGGCACCATGGAAACTTGCAGATTAAGGGGCGGTAATATTACAATAAGATCCCCTTCCTGCATCACTAGGGAAGTGAAATGCGAGTGGCTTGTTTTTTCACATGCTTGCAGAGAAAGGCTTACAAAAGTTTTCTGGGTTGGTAGATGCACCGGGGACCCGTTTATAACATGTAAACATGGAAAAAGTCAGATTTTAATGATATGTCCCCTCTAAGATTAATTTTCATTTGATTTGTGTGGTTGAACACTTTTGGCCAGTGTGTATTAATATTCTACACGTGTCAACATAAATGTAAAAATCGTAAACAAAAGTCATTTCACTGGTTTGAACAAATCTAGTTGTTATTTGTTGACACATTTCACTATGTAAATTAAATTGCAACACGGAATTGATTTTAAACAATGTTGAAAAGGCAGTGATTAGCATAATAAATTTTCAAGTGGCGAATTGGTCGTTGACTGTCTGAAACCCCTGTTTTCAATCAATCAGGCAAATTTGGAGCTGTTGTCGGTAGGAAAACAATGTTTCGGCGGAACGGTTATTAACATTTTAATGAAGTTTTTGCTCAGTGGGTTTTCATTAGATGACACTGCTTGACTTCTTTTGTTGGGGTTGCTGACAGATGCTATTTAATGGAAGTGCTCTACCTGCTGTGTCCAACATCAAATGCACCTGCCTGATAATACCAGCTTCTCAGAGAGGCACAGAGAGCGATCTTCACTTTATTTCCATTCGGTCACTGCACTGAGACTGACATTGTGATAATGATAAAGTGGACAGGTCACTCTCTCTCTCTCTCCCTCTCTCTCTTCTCTCTTTCCTTCCTGCTTTGTAATTGGTCAAAGTGTGGAAAGCTTCAGACACTTTTATCTTCAAGCACTTTTATAGGACAGACAAATCTGATTACTGTCAGCCCTGCTCTTCAGATGCTGGGAGAGTCCATTAGAATGGACCGAGAGTGAGAGAGAAAGAAGGTAAAAACATATTAGATGTCTTAGTCAGTGGCAGTCATGACGTAAAGGTCACATAAACAACTTTTCCTAGTAATCGTTGCATCTGTTTTAAAGGATTAGTTCACTCCAGAATTAACATTTCCTGATAATTCACTCACCCCTATGTTATCCAAGATGGTTACGTCTTTCTTTCTTCAGTCAAAAAGAAATTAAGGTTTTTGGGAAAAACTTCAAAGATTTTTCTTCATATAGTGGACTTTAATGAGGATTAGCGTGTTGAAGGTCCAAATGACCGTATCAATGCAGCTTCAAAGGGCACCAGCTGAAGAATAAGTGTCTTATTTAGTGAAAAGTTTAACCACAAATGCTTGTCTTGCACTAGCTCTGCGTCCAAGACTTAACACATTATGCAATCACGTTGGAAAGGTCACATGTGACGTAGACGGAAGTACCAACTCAGTGTTTACAAAGCGAAAATGCAAAGAAAGTCAAACACCCTTTACAAAAAAAGGTAAAACAGCAATGCTGGACAATTTTGAAGTTGGAAGAGAAAATGCGATGGAGTTTTTCATCCCTACCCTACCTTTTTGAACCAAAGTACACAGACGAAGAGCTAGTGTGACCTTTCCAATGTGATAATGCAATGTGTGAATGCGCATTGCAGAGCTGGTGCAAGATGAGCATTTTTGGTTAAAAAGTATATACACTTTTATTTATTTATTTTTAGAAAATGGCCGATCGTTTTGCTAGGTAAGACTCTTATTCATTGCCTGGGATTGTGTAGAGCCAACTGAAGCTGGACTGAAACTGCAATTTGGACTTTCAACCCGTTGGCCACCATTGAAGTCCACTATATGGAGAAAAATCCTGAAATGTTTTCCTCAAAAACCTTAATTTCTTTTCAACTAAAGAAAGAAAGACATAAACATCTTGGATGACATGAGGGTGAGTAATTTATCAGGAAATTGTCTTTCAGCAGTGAACTAATCCTTCAAGGTGTCAACTTTAAGTCTCAAACTGAAACCAAAATTGATTTTCGTTGTTATTTTGTACAGCATGATTTCAGAGTCATATTTTATTCAGGGCAGTGAAAGAGTTTACACTTTTTTTTTCATTTAAAAAAGCTTAATTGTCTTTTCTTTAAATTATTTTATTAATGTAAAAACTTAAGAGTCTCTCCATCATTCAGACTTAATGGTCCATCTGATCACTGAATATTGAAATGGGTCATTCTATAATTGTTGGTACATCCGTGAAGTATATTTTTAATATATTTTAATCAACATAAAGCCCCGATGCTTAATTTTCTAGTACACAATTATATTTTCACACTACTATATGTTGAAAAAGCCTTATCTTTTGTTCAAAAATGATGTTTATATCACATACAACCCTTGTATTCAGCTGTCCGATTTTGTGAATTTGCTCATTCTTCTCTGCATTTAAGCATGCAAATTATCTCAAATATAAATTAATTTCATAGTTTTGCTTTCAGTTAGATTATTAAGACATTTGGGTGTATGCTTTAAAAATAATAAGTGTTTATTGTGATATAACAAAGTTTTATTTGTGTCTGAAAAAAACATTGTCAACTAAGTTACCCACTAGAAAACCTCCCCTCAAAAAGGAATGGTTTGTCCCATTCTCGCATAACTTGCACAGTATGATGATATTTCTTCTAGAAGCACATGGAAGAAACACTAGAAATTATGTTCTCTCCCTTTCCCCTAATATTGGTTAAAATACCAAATCTGTGTCAAGAGTGGATTAATTGACTGTCAATAGTGTTACACAATTATTATTGCTGCAAATTTTAACAAGACAATTTAACTAAAACTTATGTTTTGTTTATAAAATTATATATCCAAACATACCATTTGCTTAGTAGTTCTAGGCTTCCATGTTGAGTATAGGCCCATAACACTAAAAAATGTCAACTAAGTTACCTGTCAACTGTGTTACCCAGTGAAGGCAACATGGTGGACAGTAGCAAACAAAGATGGTATTTTATGCACATATTCCTACAGATCACCTTTATTTATATAGCACTTTATACAATATAGATTGTTTCAAAGCAGCTATGTAAGGTCATGTTTGGGTTTTGGGGGAAAAGGAAAAACTCTTCTTCACATTGCCAAATTTTAAATGTACCACTAATTATAGAATGACCCAAATATGAAATAATTTGTCATTCTTGAAGCAGGATATCAGGATATGGACACTTGACTATCATGTCAACATTTTAAAAGTGATATGGGTGAATCTAGCTGCTTCACGTATTTTCACAATCCATTAGCTAAGCACATCAACAACATTCCTTCAACATCTTTAAACATCTTAAAGTGCTTCTTCCTACTGGGTCAGCTGGTTAGTTGCTAAATTGTGCGCGGCAGCTGAGAACTTCCTGTTCACTTACGTGGTTCATTACAGCCACTCTGTGCAAGCATCTGCTCACCTGTAACCAGTTCAGTGGCTGAGTAATGTTGCGCCCAGTGACTTGCGGAGTTTGATCTGCCCATACGTCCTCAGCGTCCTCAGCGTCAGTACAGGAACGCACATCGACTCTCTGGGACAGATGACATCTTGGAAATTCTCTACAGGATATCTCAGTGCTTACTGCTTACTGCATGGTGAAACAACACCACTTCAATACAATAGAGTGATTCTCTGAAAAAAATCACCCACATGGTGGCACATATTTGCCAGTAAAACTCATATCTTCCACCTCCTCCAGCCATCTGCCGAAAAAGATCACGCATGAACTGTGACATTGACGACAAATCCTTTGTAAAAAAAAAAAAGTCACATAAATGTGGGCTTTAAAAAGTAAAACCTCATAGGAAGTTCATCAGCCTGAATGGCAGAATCTTTGTGACTTTGACCCTTTTGATGTCTTCTGCAGCGCTTCGCTTTTTTTGTTCTAACATCCCTGAAAATGTGAACAGGACTGAAATAGCTGTACACTTCTGTAATTAGCTCTTTTGTCATTTCCTGACCTCAACTTCCCCTCTCAGCCTTTCTGAATCTCACACAAAACAGGAAGAAGAGCTTCCTTTTCATCTCTCGGTGGCGCGGCGGCAAATTGGCGCTAATTGTTTTGAGATAATTAGGATTCCTGGAAGAGGTAAAGAGGATCCTGACTAAAATGAGAGGTCAAGAAAAAAGACGTGCGTTTAAAGAGAGGAGGGAGCAGCACGTGCCTTTTATCTCATACAGAGTAACTAAAGGCTCTCCCTGAACCAAAAATGCTGCAAACACCTCATACCGCAGCTCTGTCCTGAACAACTGCTGAAAGAAAACAAGGTTATTGTTTGGTGTTGACAAATGGTTGTCTCTGAGGTAATTTCATAATGAAAAAAGCCTTACAAGAGCCAAAATAAACTTACTCTCACGTAACATATCATCAAAGATTTCATCACATAAGAGTGAATGGGTAGCGATTACAAAAATGCAGCTTTTTACTTCACAAGACAGTAAGTGATGGGCTGGAGTCGTGTGGATTACTTGTGGATTATTTTGGTGTTTTCATCAGCTGTTTGGACATTCTATCAGCACCCATTCACTGCAGAGGATCCCTCGGTGAGCAAGTGATGTAATGCAAATTTATTTCCAGTAAAGAAACACATCTACATCCATCTTGGATGTGCTGAGGGTGATTACATTTTCAGTAATTTTTTTTTAATTTTTTGGTAAGACATTCCTTTTATAGGTGTCTATAGCTACAAGGGCGGTTTCTCCATTAGGGCGATGTGAAAGGGACAATTTTTTTTCTATCTCATTCAACTACAGTGTTATGCTAGCTGTCACTGTTCTAAACTTTTTGTTCTGTCCAATCAGCATGAAGTCACATTATGTGGAGTACCACCCCTTTTTGGGCGATTTCGCTCTGGCTAAGAAGTGTTTTTATAGACTTCCATATACATTTTTTTTCTAGCTGAAGCGACTGCAGTGCAATGAGTTTCGGGAGGGCTAGCATATGCTTTTTATCATCATATGTAAACTTAATTTGTGCAACGATTGGTGGGAACAAACATACCTCTATTAATTATCTTTAAGCTGAATTCAGGACTATGGCTAGTGTCCTCCTAAAGTTTTGATGGATGATGATTGTAATGGAGGTAAGACGATTACAGTGACATTCAGGAGTCATACATTATAAGACACGTGCAAGTCCGTTATCTGATCATTAGCTTTTGGCACAAGCACATTTCATTTGCAACAGACACTCACTGAAGTGGCGTGTTTTTATAGGCGTTTGCTATGGTCAGACTCAGTGGTGTTTATATAGGCCTACATATTGTCGAGCTACTTCAGGTTTGCACATAAAACTGCCTCAAACTCGAAAAGGGCTTAGTCAACCACAGACACAGAGATCAACTTCAAAAGCTTTTACTGGCTTCAGTCTTCAAAATGCTTGATACATTCTTGATTGCAGTGATAATAAACACCCTTTAGCCAACAGATGCAATTCACATAAACCTGAAACATTCTTGATTGCAGTGAATTTTCAACCGCTTAAGCTCAGACAGACTAGAAAGCCTCACAGTTTTAGTTAGCTTCAGTTAGTTTCAGTTAGCTTCTGTTAGCCTCAGTTAGATCGATAACCTTTAAGAAAAAAAAATAGAATGAAACAGAACAAAGTATTTTAAACTTGTGCAATAAACACAGTTATACACAATATGCTTCATTATACTAATAATATGCATTTGCAAAATACACGCACATTGGTACAGCTAATACAACATTATCATGTATAATGTAAATGTTTCAAAGTCCAAACCATCTCCACTTAACACACGATGGCATCAATCAAGTACAATTCAAAATTAAATGCTCTTAATCTTACCATCAGCATCTCAGGTCGATTAATCATTGATGTGCTTTTGTTTCCTGTCTTCTCGAACTCACATCCGTCATCAGGTAGTCCATTTAAGAGAAGAAACGTGCAAACAGACATTAAAAAAATGCTGCTACTCTTTTAAACCGCAGCATTCATCTCTTGAACGCAATATTGCTCAGCGTGGACTCGCCATATGCTCTCGCCTCTTCCATCTCTTCTGAGCTATTTCCTTTCCTTGCTTTTCGTTTCTTTCAGTTCGTTCACATCACCACACGGAAGAACGACTCATAGGAATCAAAGTCAGAAACAACAAATCATCGCTCTGAATTCTTGTGTCATTTAAAGAAGTCCACTTCCAGAACAAAAATTTAAAGAAAATGTACTCACTCCCTTGTCATCCAAGATGTTTATGTCTTTCTTTCTTCAGTCGTAAAGAAATTATGTTTTGTGAGGAAAACTTTTCAGCATTTTTCTCCATATAATGGACTGCTATGGTGTCCCGATTTTAACTTCCAAAATGCAGTTTAAATGCGTCTTCAAACGATCCCAAATGCAGTTGTAAATCCCAGCTGAGGAAGAATGGTTTTATCTAGCGAAACGATTGGTTATTTTCATTAAAAAATACAATTTAAATACTTTTTAATCCCAAATGCTCTTCTCGTCTTGCTCTGCCTGAACTCGGTGTACTCCAATCATATTTTGCAAAGAAGATGAAACATCCTTAACAAAAAAGGTAAAACAGCGATATAGGGCGATTTTAAAGTTGAGGGAGAAAATGAGATGGGAATTCTTCGACATACCCTAACTGTCATGAACCGGAAAAAAAAACACAGAGTTTAGGCAGAATAGGACAATTGTTGTATTATTTTTATGAAAATAACCGATCGTTTCACTAGATAAGGCCCTTCTTCCTTGGCTGGGATCGTTTACAACTGCATTTGGGATCGTTTGAAGCTCAAACGATTTTGGAAGCTCAAAGCTGATTTTGGAAGTTCAAACTCAGGGCACCATAGAAATCCACTATATGGAGACAAATCCTGAATGTTTTCCTCAAAAAAATTAATTTCTTTATGAAATTTCTTTATGAACATCTCGGATCACAAGTACATCTGGAAATTTTTGTTCTGGAAGTGGACTCCTCCTTTAATTATGTCGAATCACATTCAAATTCCACTTGTTTCTACTTCACACATGGGCACCAACACTCTGACATGTTCAGCTGCCTTCAGATCACCACATTCAACAAATACAGAATGTTTAAATTTGCTTTTTAAAATTTGTGTTTTGCTCTGTTTAATAATTCTGAATGGATCCATATTTATATACAGTCAGGTTAAGGCGACTGTTTGGTATTGCAGCTTGTAAACAAAATTGTAAACAAATGCAACATTTATTTGTTCCTAAAAGTTGTGAATTATGAAAATTCAAAAAAATATTTTATTTATTTTGAAAAAGAGTTTTGTGAGAATCCTCACCCTTGAACTTGGTTAAACAATTAACTTTATTTAAAATGTTTGAAGTCTTAATACTTTCCTTTTTTACTGAGATAAATCATACTGGTATGTTACATATATGAAAGGTCACATGTTCCCCTTCAATTATTCATTCAATCAATCAGATAATCAGTCAATCAATCAATTAATCGATCAATCCTTTATCCTTTAATTTCTTTATCCACCTTAGTCTTTAACACGGAAGTAAGCCTATGGGCTAGACTTCTGGCTCATTAGCCACTATAGGGAAATAACAAGAAGAATAACAATGTGCAGTAAACAGTAAATCTTTTGCACTACAAGCCGGTGTGTTCATAATTAAGATAATACATTAACAATATGGTAAGACACACCAATTTGCAATATCAAATACAGCTAAAAACAGGAAGCCAGACACATAAAATTAACAAATTGCCGTGCCTGCTCTTATGGGACAAATAAGGAGGATACGGCAATATAGCCATTTTTTATTACAATAAAATTATTGTTTTGTAATTACTAAAATCAGTTAAATTTTAAAGGCAGGAACAAGTGGCAAATAATTATGATTATGTATAAATACCTTAAATTGTATACATAATATTTTGAATGTAGTAACGAGAACTGTGGGGTAAATTAACTTAATTGCTTTGAAAATAATGTCAATGCAAAAAATCCTTGAGGTCCTAATAGAGGGTTTATTTTCTACTAATTCATACGTATTATTTCTTTAGTTTTCTTTAGATTTTTGAGGTAAAACAAAAAATCACCCTTTAACACTCAAACATCTGTTGTGTTAGTTCTACAATCTAATTAATTACGCACCCTCATGTCGTTCCAAACCTGTAAGACCTTTGTTCATATTCAGGCACAAATTAGAGTTTTCTGACCCTGCATAGACAACAACACAACTGACACGTTAATTCAAGGCACAGAAAAGAATATCATTAAAATAGTCCGTGTGACATCAGTGGTTCAACCTTAATGTTATGAAGCTACAAGAATATTATTTGTGCGCAAAGAAAATAAAAATAACAACTTTATTCAACAATTTCTTCTCTGCTAGTCTTCGACTCGTGTTCATGAAATTACCACAACAAATAAAGTTGTTATTTATTTATTTATTTATTTATTGCGCACAAAATTATTCTCATAGCTTCATATGATGCTGATGTCACATGGACTATTTTAATGATGTCCTTACTACCTTTCTGGGCCTTGAATGTGGTAGTTGCATTACTGTCTATGCAGGGTCAAAAAGCTCACGAATTTCATCGAAAATATCTTAATTTGTGTTTCGAAGATGAATGAAGGTCTCACGGTTTTGAAACGACATAAGGGTGAGAAGTTAATGACAGAATTTTTTGTTTTTGGGTGAACTAATTCTGTAACTATGATTGCTTGATTCTACATTTTGAAACACAGTTTGTTTCAGTGATGGTTGGACTTGCTAACACAAGGTAGTAGAATAATTTCAAGCTTAGGTGAAGTAACAACTGGACAGTTCAAGGAAGCCACTTAACCCCAAGTTGCTCCAAAGGGACTGTCCTACAATTAGTATACTCTAAGGCTGGTGTCCTGCGAGCCAATTTTCAGTTGGAAGCTTCATTTAAATGGCCGTTCGAGAATTAGAGGAAGCTTCTCTCAGCGGGGGAGCCTTAACAGCCTCAGTGTCTCAATTCCCTGCTGAGTTAATGGCCTTGTGACTATATCGCAACATCTAGAATGCTTGATATCATCAAAGGCAGTGGCTGGGACGGAGTCTCTTGGCCTTGGAAGTGACCACGGAGAACTGACAAGGCATCGTGCTGCTCAGATCTGATCCAAACTTTTTCCTCAGCACATATCACATACAGTACTCCGCTTGCATAACCATCTTTTTCCCTGCTGTTCTCCTACACTTAAATGACTAATAAAAAAGAAAGCGGAGGCAGAGCAGTCTGTGTTTATTGAATATACATCTTTTTCTTGCCGAAGCGGCGCATGGACTTCTAACAGCCCCAAAGGGACAAATACGCATCCATATCCTAATTCAGTCTATTACTGTAGTTTATGTTCGCATGGTGCTCCTGTTCTTATCTTTACATTGATTTGCTGCCAAAATAGGCTGTTGCAGTACGTGAGGGATTTGGAAAGACCTCCAAATAAAAAGGGTGAGATTTCAGTGAAAACAGTCGGTAGGTGTGACTTCGCTACAAAAATCTGTAGTTGTTGGAGTCAGCTAGTGGGACGTTGCCTTTAGTTGCTTGGATGAAAAGTATCTGTTAAATGGTAATTAACCAAAACAGTTCCCGCAGATAAATCTGTTAATTTAGTGGCAAACAACCGGCATTTTTGTGTTTTGCAGAGGCAGTAATTGGGTGTAATTCTACACAAGTAAATCTCTGTGATCTGCTGTACCTTCTGTGGTGGATGGGTGGTAATTGCTACGCAGAGCCAGAGAGAATTTACTTACATATGCACAACTAATCAAACGTTTCGACACTTACTCATTCTTTATTATCGCTGTTTTTGACATTTTGGAATGAGGGTAAAAATCTACAAAATTATGAATTGACACAAATTGAAATGTGGCAATTATAGTGAACAGAAATGTTAAGGCAGTTAAAATTACATTATATAATATGTATTAAATCCTATATTATATTTATTCTATGATGGTCTAGAAGTGTCATTTAAAAATAAAATGGTCGAATCACTTAATAGAACAAGTGTGGAAGTAAATTCTAGATTAAATTGACAAATAAATATACAGTAAAAATACAGTTAATATATTAAACATTGGTAACACTTTATAATATGGTGTCATTTGTAACATTTGTCAATGCATTAACTAACATAATCATGTAATAAAATGTAATAAGTGTAATAAAACATAACAGTGAACAAGTACATTTATTGCACTATTTCTTAATCTTTGTTAATGTATTTTATAAAAATACAGTCGTTCATTGTTTGTTCATGTTAGTTCACAGTGTTAACTAATGTTAACAAACACAACTTGTGATTTTTATAATGCATTAGTAGACGTTGAAATTAACATTAACTAAGATTAATAAAATATTTAAAATATATAAAAGATTAATAAAATATGGCCTAAAAGTGCCATTTAAAAATGAAATGGTCAAACCAGTTATTAATGCAAAAAAAAAAAAAAAAAAGTGAGTAAGAAAATGTACAGTTATATACAAATGTGTGTGTGTTTGTGTGTGTGTGTGTATATATATATATGTATTTTACACATGTACACATGTATTTTATTGTATTTTATGTATTTTAAAATTGGCCTGCTGAAAATCCTTACACATCAATGACCGATCTATTTATTTGCAAAGAAAGAAAGAAAGAAAGAAAGAAAGAATATATATATATATATATATATATATATATGTAGAAGTGCCATTTAAAAATAAAATGGTAACCAAGTATTAATGTAAAAATAAAACAAGTGAGAAAGTAAATAACTTAAATTACAGATTAAATTAACAGATAAATAAATAATAATGTAATTCATGTTTAAAAATGCAGTTAATATCCTGTTGCTAAATACATGTGTGTGTGTGTGTATATATATATATATATATATATATATATATAATTTATTCACTCAGTATCTTTATCTCATTTTTGACCGAGATGGCTTTTAGATGGTTTTGGATCTGAAATCTTCATATATATATTTATAAACATACTGTTCAAAAACAGTGATATTGTGAAATATTATTACAATATAAAATAATGTTTTTATATTTTAATATATTTTGTATAATGAAACTTACTGTATTCCTGTGATGGCAAAGCTGAATTTTTAACATACATTAATCTAGTCTTCAGTCTCACATGATTGTTATTATTATCAATGTTAAAATCAGTTGTGTTGCTTAATATTTTTGCATAAACTGAAACTTTTAATTCAGTCCTTACTGAATAAATGTCTTTACTGTCGCTTTTGATCAATTCAGTGTGGCCTTTCTGAATAAAAGTATTTCTTTGTATTTTTTTTTTTTTTTTAATTAATAGTACACATTTAATCAAATATGTCCAAATGTTTAATTAGGCTGGCTTTCAGTGGACTGTACCAGGACACTGTGTGCTTTGGCTCTCTTTGTCCATATTTTTATAATGGTCAAATAATTCCACAAAAAAGTGAGAGGAACATTATGGGAAAAGCAGAGAGAAAAAGCTCTGTCCGTACTCATTTTTAAAAAGCTGGAGTGAAAAATACACTTCCATATTGTGAACAGGCCAAATAATGAGATTGTGTAAAAGCAAGAGATGTTCAGTGAGTGTGTGCTGAAGCACCGTGTCGTGTCTGCATTCTAATTTTATGGCACTTGGGAGTACAGACTACAGGCCTCTCTGGCCACTTGTGCTGCCCGCCTGCCATGGAATATAATGTGTTTTGAGAGCAGCCCTATTATCCAGGCCTGGGGGGAAGGAGGCTGAAGTGGCCAGTGGAGCAGCCCTTAGACAGCGCTGCAGGTCTATTCGTGTGTGTGTGTGTGTGTGCTGCCTCTGTCTTTATTAGCGTCGCTCCTCGTAACAGCCACTCACGCTGCGGTCGAGTGAGAGCCAACCAGCGAGCGAACACCTCCGAAGAGCATCTCGATTTTCCCTGATCTGTGTTTAATTCCACATTTGTGAAACATAGTGTTAAAACTATTACAACGTACAAGTGTATGTGAGTGTGTGTTCTTGTAAAATTAGGTTTCATCACGCTCAGACGTTTATATTGGCACTGCTGAAACGGGACTGAAGTGTCATTTGTTTTTCACAGGAGAGCTAAATGCTGAGTTACACTGGATGAGATAATAGAGGGCTGTGATGAGTGACAGAGAAAGAGACAAACTGAGGTATCCAGCGCACTTTGGTGTCATTTTGTGAAAAATAGATGTTATTCACTGAAATGTTTCTCTAAAAGTTTTAAGTTTAAAATTTATTATAGCCATCCTATATTCTAATTGAATGTTAGGTGTTCATCAGTTTAATAAATATTTAAATATCAATTTAATTAATATAGATTCTGTGTTAAATATTAGCTATTCATATTTGTGTATTTTAAATTATAACTTAATATCAGTGATTTGTAGTTTTATTAATTTAGGTTGTATTTGTATTTTAAAATGTACTTAAATATGAATTTATTATACTTTTATTATTATTTAATTATAATATTGAATTAATTAATATAATAGCTATTATATAATTAAAATATAGCTGTTCATATTATATCATTTGTATGAGCTATTCATATTAGCTATATCATTATTGTCTGTTTTATATTCAATTTAATGATTGATTATTTTATTGTATTTATTCTGTAATGTAATTACATTTTTAATCAAAACATATTTTATTCTAAAATATACTTAATAATTTATGCATTATATTGTATTATAGCTATTCAAAATTACAATAAACTATTGTATATTTATGTGTATCTGTTCTATATCAAAATTTAACATTAGTGATTCATATTTTGTATTATTTTTGTTCTATAATATAATTGAATATTAGTGATTGTATGTGTATTAAAATATGCTTAAATATTAATTTAATGCACTCATTATTTAATTGTAATATTATAATTAAATAATAGCTATTCATATTATTCATATTAGCTATATCATTATTGTCTGTTTTAGGTTCAATTTAATATTGACAAATTTTCATTATATTTATTCTGTAACATAATTACATTTTTAAGCTAAATATATTATATTCTAAAAAATACTTAATAATTCATGCATTATATTTTGACTATATCCATTAAAAATTATAATTAACTGTTAGATATTTATATTTGTATCTGTTCCATGTCATAATTTAACATAGTTGTATTTTTCTATAATATAATTGAATATTAGTGATTGTTTTGTTTTCTAAAATATACTTTAATTATTGTTTACTTAATTATAATTGTTACTTAAATAACAATTTATTATACTTTTTAATTATTATATTATATCATAATTAAATAATAGCTATTCATATCATATTATTTATATTATGAATGAATGAATGAATGAATGCCTTTTATTGTCACTGTACACATATACAATGTACATTATATACATGTACGATGAGATTAAGAGCATCTCACTACTCAGTGCAACATGTAAGAGATATATCTACAATACAACATAACAAAAGTTACAGTAAATAACCATAGTAGTGCAAATAGAGGGGGGTAGAATGAGATGGAATAAACAATTTCTACAATAGCGCAAGAGAGATTTACAATGAAATTGCACAGCAATTGTAAAAGTTATTGCACATTGATAAATATATTCAAGGTAGATATTCACATTCAACTGTCAAAATAATATTGCACAATGAAACGTATAATGCATAAGTCCAGTGTAATTCAAGTCAGACCGTGTATATGCATGTGTGGGGTCAGTGCAAGTGTAAATTAAGAATGGTAATGGCTTTTGGGAAAAAAATATTTTTAAATCTATTTGTCTTAGCTCTGATGCACCTGTAGGGCCTTCCTGAGGGCAACAGGTTAAACAGATCGAAAGCAGGGTGTGAACTGTCCTTAATTATGTTCTCAGCTCTGCTGAGGCAGCGGGAGGTGTAAATGTCCATTTAGCTATATTAGCTATATTCATGAACTCTTCATATTAGCTATACCATTGTCTGTTTTACATTCAATTTAATGTCTGTTTTACATTCAATTTAATATTAATTATTCATTATTATTGTTATTATTTATGTATTGTATTTGTTCTGTAATGTAATTACATTTTTAAGCAAAATATATTTTATTCTGAAATACACTTAATAATTAATGCATAATGTTTACATTAATTAATATTTTTATTATCTATTTTGAATTGTAATTAAATATTAGATATTTATATTTGTATCTGTTCTATATTATAATTTAACATTAACATTAACATTCATATTTTTGATTCTATGATATAATTAAATATTAGAGAATTATATTTGTATTCTAAAATATACTTAAATATTAATGTTATTTTTATAGCTATTCTATATTATAATAAAATATTAGCAAATTCTATTTTATTCTGAATTATATTTTGGTTAAATTTATTCTGTACTGTAATATTAGCTATTCATATGTTTATTATAGATTATTTTATTATCCGTTATAATTTAATATTCAGATTTTTCATTAGATTTATTGTGAAATATAGTAAATTTTCAAGTGTCATATTTTTATTTCTTTAGAATATATAGCTACTTAAAACATTCATCAGTGGGCAAAGATGCGTCATGGGATGAGAATAGCATAGTTGTGACATCTACCAGCAGGTGCTTATGGGTCTGAACTCTAAAAAAAATCTCTGGGAGTATGTTTCTAAGTAATAAATAATGAGCACCGAGCGAGAAAGAAAAGAAGGTGTAAAGGAGACTGCTGAGAAACAAAGTATAAGTGGTGGTCATTAGATAAGCTGTAAACACAAGCTAAGCTGTTCTCCACTTGTTTTTCTGTGCTTGTTTCCATGGCGCAGTCAAGGCCTTTTGCCCATCTCTTTGGGTTTTTATAGCTGTTTGTTTCTTTCTTTTTCACGTGGCAAACCATCCACTAGAGATTCTTGTAAAAATAAATGGATAAAACCCCAGCGTCCCTCTCCTGATCTATCCCAGCCCGAGAGACAGTGTGCATAGCCGCCCCAGGGCTTTAGGTAAAGCAAAATTGTTCTGTGCTCGCTTTAGGGTGTACTGCACTCCGGCTGCATGCTCAGTACCGTGGTACTTTACCTTCAAAGACTTCAGAACCGCACAAAAGAACTCAACATTGCCTCCGGTGCACGTAGAGTGGGAGGAGATTTTGACATCGAGTTTGCCGTGTCGAAAATAGATGCTGTTCTTCTGCTGGAAAGTTCTTCAGAGCATGGAGGTGTGATTCCAGCACTGGGAGAGCAGCGAGATGTACTGCATTCTCGGCTCTGGCTAATATCATAGCAGTTCCTACAATTTTGACATTTTCTGTCGAAAATTCTATTTTCATCAAAATCTGCATTTCCTTCCTGTTGTGTATCTCTGATCCCGTAACCACGGATGCTCACATATATCTTTTTTTAGCATTTCTGAAATGGTTTTGTTTCAAAATTGCTACTCAGTTAGGCTTCGTCAGTTGTGTCTATGAAAAATATGATCACACTTTATACTACTATGTACTTACATCAAAAAATATGTACAATGTACTTAATGTGTTCATGCTGTATTGCAAAATGCTTTTGCTGCTATTGAGGTAGGATACGGGTAAGGTTAGGGAGGTATGGGTAGGTTTAAAGGTGGGTTAAGGTGTATACGATGGGTCAACTGTGTAACTATAAATTTAATTACAGAAATTAATTACAGATGTAATTACATGTACATATGTATGTACAAAATAAGTGCATTGTATCAAATTACTAATTTCAATGTAAGTGCATATTAGTTAAGGCCACCTAATAATAATAACGTGGGACCAAAAATATCTATGAAGCAGTGTCCTTTTTTTTTTTTCAAGCAGCATGACTATTGTTTGTTCCCTTTACTGTAATGCACCATGCCTCTTGACACATGTTAAATGTTAAATGTCATGTTATAGTTCATCTTAAATAGTTATAACTTCGCCCTCACTTCATTCCAACCCCATATGACTTACTTTTTTAATGTGAAACACAAAAGATGTTTTGCAGAATGTTCATGCTGTTCTTCTCCATACAGTAAAAGTGAATGGGGACCAGGCACTATATAAAAAAAAAAAGCCATAAAAAGAATGATGACTGGATATTAGGGTTGATTATTGCCCTGGCCAGTTATCTGCACCAATATTAAACATTTTAATGGTTATCGGTCATTTTCAAAACCAATTTGTCAATAAATGCGTTTAAAGAAAGTTTTTTTGTTATTCTTAATTTTGACATTCATTTTCATTTTTTACACCACACATATATATCAATTCAAAATATTGGTTATCTACTTGATCTGTAATATTTAGCATCGGCCCTGAAAAACACATATGGTAACATAACACGTCATTTCACTTCTAATTAAATAGTTCATTTTAAAATACAAGTAAACGATGACTGGAAATTAAGGGCTGACCGATTATCGGCACCGACGTTAAGCATTTTTATAGTTATTGGTATCGGTATATCAGTTAAAAATATCGGTTATCGGTTTACTTGATCTATAATAATCATCATTGGCATCAGCCCTGATAAAACACATATGGGACCATGTCACATCATTTCGCTTTTAATTAAATAGTTAATCTTAAAATGAAAACAGGCATCATTTATTCACCCTCAATTCATTCCAAACCGATATGACTTACTTTCTTATGTGGAATACAAAAGAAAATGCTTTGCAGAATGTTCATGCTGCTTTTTTTCATACAATAAAAGTGAACAGGGACCAGCCACTCTAAGCCATAAAACAGACAAAAAAATCGAGTGACCGATAACTGGAAATTAGGGGTTGACTGATTATCATAATTCCCAATATTAAGCATTTTTATGGTTGTCTGTATCAGTCATTTTCAAAACCAATTTGCCGATTAATTAATTTAAATGCATTTTTAAGAAAGTTTTTTTGTCAGAGCCCTTGTTAATCTTAATTTTGACCTTAATTTTCATTTTTACACCACACATACATATCGGTTTATTGGTCTACTTAATCTGTGATAACCGGTATCGGCATCTGCCTTGAGAAACACATATGGGACCATGGCACGTCATTTCACTTCTAATTAAATAGTTCATTTTAAAATGAAAACAGGCATCATTTATTCACCCTCAATTCATTCCAAAACCACATGACTCTTTCTTCTGTGGAACACAAAAGAAGATGTTTTGCAGAATGTTCATGCTGCTCGTTTTCATACAATAAAAGTGAATAGGGGCCAGGCACTCTAAGCCATAAAAACGACAAAAATACAAGTGAACGATGACTGGAAATTAGGAGTTGACCGATTATTGGCCTGGTTGATTATCGGTGCCGATATTAAGAATTTTATAGTTATCGGTATCGTCATTTTTAAAACTGATTTGCCGATAAAATAATTAAAAAGCCATTAAAGAAAGGTTCTGTCTGAGCTCTTGCTATTCTTAATTTTGACATTAATTTTTATTTTTACACCAGACATGTATATTGGTTCAAAAAATCGGTTGTCCATCTACTTGGTCTGTAATAATCAGAATTTGTATCGGCCCTGAAAAACACACATGAGACCATGACACGTCATTTCACTTTTAATTAAATAGTTAATCTTAAAATGAAAACAGGCATCATTTTTTCACCCTCAGTTAATTCCAAACCCATATGACTCTTTCTGCTGTAGAGCACAAAAGATGTTTTGTAGAATGTTCATGCGTCCCTTTTTCATAGAATAAAAGTGAATGGGGATCAGGCACTCTACGCCATTAAAAGAACAAAAACTAGGGGTTGACCGATTATCAGCACCGACATTAAGCATTTTTATAGTTATTGGTATCGGTATATCAGTTCAAAATATCGGTTATCGGTCTACTTGATCTGTAATAATCATCATTGGCATCAGCCCTGATAAAACACATATGGGACCATGTCACATCACTTCAATTTTAATTAAAAAGTTAATCTTAAAATGAAAACAGCCATCATTTTTTCACCCTTGATTAATTCCAAACCGATATGGCTTAACTTTCTTATGTGAAACACAAAAGAAGGTGTTTTGCAGAATGTTAATGCTGCTCTTTTTCTTACTATAAAAATGAATGGGGACCAGGCATTCAAAGCCATTAAAAGGACAAAAAAATCAGTGAACAGATAAAATTAGGGGACGAGTGATTATCGGCATGACTGATTATCGGCACCGATATTACGCATTTTTATAGATTTAAGTATTGTCATTTTTAAAACCGATTTGCTGATAAAATAATTTAAAATTAAAGAACATTTTTGTCAGAGCCCTTGTTATTCTTAATTTTTACATGAATTTTCATTTTTACAACAGACATATATATATATCGATTCAAAATATCAGTTATCGGTCTACTTGATAATAATTGGTATCGGCATTGATCAATAATTTTTTTTTTTTAATTTGTTAAAAATAGTCATTTATTCACTATCACTTCATTTCAAACCCATATGTTTTTTTTTTTTTTTATGTGGAACACAAAAGAAGATGTTTTGTAGAATGTTTATGCTTCTCTTTTACATGCAATAAAAGGTAAAATGGGACCAGGGAGTCATAAAAAGAACAAGAAATAAAATATACTTAATTAACTTAATAAAATAAAGTAAAGAATGAAATAAAATAAAATAAAATAAAATAAATTTAAATGAAATTAAAAGAAACTAAACTTAAATAAATAACATTACATTTACAAAAGCATGGTAAAAGATCATAAAAGCAGTTCATACTGCTATATTCCATGTCTTCTGAAGCTTTGTGTGAGAAACTGACTGAAATTTAACTCATTATTCATTGAAACGGAAGGAAGGATGAAAGACATATGGGTTTCAAAACACATGAAGGTGAGTAAATGATGACAGAAATTCATTTTTAGGTGAATTATCCCTTTTCCTTAAATTGAAGCCATCAGGTGTGTTCCTCATTTCTCATTCTTCCTCATCACACCACCACCTTCTCACATCGTTATAAATCTCTCTGCGCTCTCCAGCAGCTTCTCCCCACTCATTTCCTCATATAATTATCATTCCCCTCCCTGCCGTCTTGATCTAAGCATTTCTAATTGAACAGTCACAGTTAACAGTTGGTCACCCTGTGCTGGGCGCGAGCACCAGTCAGTCTCAGCGTGGCGGTTACCGTGGCCTTTTGTTTCTAGACTGATTAAGACACTGCTCTGCCCAAGATGGATTTTGGTGGATTAACTTTAATAGAGTAGCCCGATACGGCCTGCCTAACGGTGCCACTGAGATTCCCGAATAGATAGAGAGGTTGCATCAATTATTGACATTCAGCTGAGTTTTCGTAAGGATTGCTGTTGGAGCGGTGACTGTGTGGAACGCCTCCAATGCTGCACACTTGACCTGTCCTTTAAAAATGTTCTAAAGTAGCTGCAGTTGCACTCTGAATATGTCTGAAAGCTAATGGCTGGCCTTTAGCCATCAAGTTCTATTTTGACTATTGGGTGATATATGATACAGTCATTATGCTTGTTTATGTGTGTCAATTTCAGCAATAATATAATATAATATAATATAACATAATAATGGATAACTATCTAATAAAAATTGTATACATATTGCATAGTATCATAAAATCTCCCCAGTTCTAAATAATAATAAAATTATTATTATTGATTTGAACTGATTATTGAACAAAAATATATTAGATTAATTTTCCTGAAAAAAAAAAAAAATATTTAAAAAAAAATGTTATATAAGTTTTAATGAATTAGTATTTTTCCATTTTCTTTTTAAATGTAGTTGCAATTTTGGTCATTTTGGAATCAATTTTGGAAATTTTGGAATAAAAATTGTATAAATATTGCATAGTATCATAAAATCTCCCCAAATCTAAATAATAATAAAAAGTATTGTTGAACAAAAATATATTAGATTGATTTTCCTGAAAAAACGTGTCATTAATATACTATAGTTTTTCTTATTTCTTATTTTTATTTTTATTATTATTATTATTATTATTTTTTTTTTTTTACATTTGAATACATATTTTAACAAATTAATATTTATTTTTCATTTTCATGTTAAATTTAGCTTTTTTGTGGTAACTTTGGCATGTTTGTCATTTTATTTATTTATTGTTTGTTTGTTTATATGTTTGGTTGTTTATTATTTTAGTAGTTCAGGTTAAACTAAAATAAAATGAGAAATTATGCCTGGGCAGCTACCTGAAATAGAATAAGTTTAAGATTTGTATGATTTTGTTGTATATTTATTAACGTTTGTTTGTTTAAATATTTATTTATGTATATTTTTGTTTTTAGTTTTAGTTCTGATTTAAATTTATCCGTAGTTAACAATACAGCCCCCGATTTAATCACTGTCCTCTGATATCCAGGACCAAACGTGACAAATGGGAATGAAATTATTAAACATCACAGTTCATTTGGGGACTTGAATTGGACAGTAAGTTTGAGATCTTCCTTTAATTTTATGTTAAATAATAGAAATTCAATGTTTTCACTCAGCACCTCAACTGAGATTGTTGCTTAAGTGATTTTTGGGCATTTCTAATCATGGTATTGTTTAAATGTTCAGTTTTGACTAATGTGTGAAAACTAAACTACAGACCTTACCTCTAAATCAATAGATCACATAGCCTCTTGAGTTATCTAAAAAACAAAAGATCATGTTAAATGATTAGTGCATACACTATTTAATATTCATAAGCATTTACCCTTTTGTGACATCACAACCACCATGTCTGTAATGCACATGATTATGTCAATGCTTTCGCTTGGTTAGCTCTCATTTTTCCTCATCAAAGGCCAGATCCATGGCAAGGGCGACATCAAACATGCATTTATTTGAAAATCGTAAAGTATGAAACTGTAATGTATATTTATTATTCTTACTGTACCACAAAACAAATGATTTGCATTGCCTGCATGTCCCGCCAGCCAATGAAACATTTATTAATGTAAATACCAGCTGACAATCAATAAACATAACCAGAGCGCCTCCCCATATGTAAACACTGTCCTCATTGAACATATTGACAGCGCAGTGCCGTGTCCAACCTGAACAATTACAGAACTGTTTCCTGCTGCCTTGCTCTCAAATTGATTCTCTTTGAAGTTCCCAGTTTGTGTTTTAGCACTGTTGATTTAATGTTTTCTACCAAAGCACCTCTTTATCAAAGGCATTTTACTATTTTAGGGTCAAATTGTCTAGCCATATACTTGAAGTTAACTAACTAATGGTTGCGGTAGTAAAATAAATGTCTGGTGCCAGCACATATTTTGATAT
Organism: Labeo catla; assembly: GCA_012976165.1. Classification (NCBI taxonomy): domain Eukaryota; kingdom Metazoa; phylum Chordata; class Actinopteri; order Cypriniformes; family Cyprinidae; genus Labeo; species Labeo catla. The sequence continues at coordinate 991,509 of VONZ01000136.1, read as the reverse complement.
TTTATGTGTTTACACCACTGTTTAAAAGTTTGGGGTCAGTAAGTTATATCTGTTTTAAAGAAATTCATATATTTATTCAGAAAGGACACATTAAATTGATTTATATTGCCACAATGTAGTGATTTCTATTAAATAAATGCTTTTGGACTTTCTATTTATCCTGAAAAAAATGTTTTATGGTTTCCACAAAAATATTCATAATGATTAATAAAAAGAAGAAATGTTTCTTGAGCACCAAATCAGCATATTAGAGTGATTTTTGAAGGATCAGTTGACTGGAGCAATGGCTGCTAAAAAATTCAGCTTTGCCACCACAGGAATAAATTACACTTTAAATACATTCAAATACAGGATATTTCACAATAGTACTGTTTTTAATCAAAATTCAATCAAATAAATCAGTCTTGGCGAGCACGAGTGATTTCTTTTAAAAACAAGGTTATAAGACAAAGTCAGTACACACGCTGAAGTTCATTTAAATTAGATCTAAAGGTTTTACCAGCCCATATTTCCTTATTTTGGTGGGTGTATTTGTGAAACATAAAACTGTCTCTAATAGAAACGGAAAAAAGAGTTCACCTCTTCATTTACATACTCAGGATGTACTTGATTCGAACTCTAGTAGTTCTCTGCCAACTGCCACTTTCACTATTGTAAGCGAAACCAAGTGTTAATTTACGGTAAGTGGACAGGATAGCGTAGGACGGTACTTTATTAATCTCCTGGGTGAAATTGACGGTAAAAGCAACGTCTCCCTGGGCTTACATTTTAAAGATTGAGGTGAAAATATTGGCCTTGGCTGTACAGTTTTTTGTATGAGAGTAACATGTCCTAAAAGACCCGACAGTAATTTACAAAGGTGTAGTATCTCTTTCAATGCCTCTGTTTCCCCATATGTAACATTTCGAGTGCTATTTTTCATGACTAAATGATGTAAAAGTCCTAAACAACAGGCTTTCTGCCAAAGACTCAATGTTTTGATTGGATCCTCTGGTGGCTCCCATGCCTGGCTAACTCAGCACACCGACACAGATGTAGAGTGGGAGGGTGTGATAGAGTCTCTGTGTCTCTACCTGATAATAAGACATCATGAGGATACGTCTGTCTCGAGCTGAAGATAGCACGTTCTGTTTGGGAGGCTTGATACGTTGTTGTGATGTTTAGGGTATGTATTTTTCCTGCAATATGACATCCTGCGTTGATCTGCTTACAGAGTTTTCACGGGTGGTTATCAGCTTGATCTACAGCTGATAGGGAGGTATTCGGTAGAATGCGGATCGGGAATTTTGCTAATAGAGAAGCAACTGTAAATTTTTTACAGGTACAGATAGACATGTTTTTCTGTTCAAGTTGGCATCCATAATTCGCCCTATGGAAGCTTTTACAAAAGTGCAACTTGAACATTAAATCACAGAATCATTGTGACACCATTTTAACTGAAAAAAAAAATGCACTTAGAATGTGTGAGTTAAAGAACAGTTATCTTGCAAATGTAAAAAACTGCTCTCAAAATGTTTTAAATGACAATTCAGAGGACTCATATATACTATGTAGCAAATCTTGGCAGTATGATTGTATATATCACAAAAAATGTAAACTGCATAATTGCAAAGCTCTACCCTGTTGAAACAGCATATGCTGATTAGCTATGTTTTGAACCAATGCTTCAAAACATACCTAACCAGCATATGCTGTTTTTTTTTGTGTTTATTTGTTTTTTTTATATAAATATGATGTTGAATATATATTTTATCCATTATTATTTGCATACATACAGTATACTCAGGTAAAGTAACATGTACTTTATAGCAAATCCCTGGTCATTTTTTTTTCACACAGCTCTATATATAAAGTATATATAACTTAAAGTAGAACTCCACTTCCAGAACAACAATTTACAGATAATGTACTCACGCCCTTGTCATCCAAGATATTCATGTCTTTCTTTCTTCAGTCGTAAAGAAACTGTGTTTTTTGAGGAAAACATTTCAGGATTTTTCTCCATATAATGGACTGATATGGTGCCCCGAGTTTGAACTTCCAAAATACAGTTTAAATGCGGCTTCAAACAATCCCAAATTGTAAACGATCCCAGCCGAGGAAGTAGGGTCTTATCTAGTTATTTTCATTTAAATACTTTTTAATCTCAAACGCTCGTCTTGTCTTGCGCTCCCTGAACTCTGTGTATTTTGGCTCAAGTCATATGTTTTCCTGTTTTCCTCAAAAAAAAATTCCAGTCGTGTGTTTTCATGTTTTCCTCAAAAAACATTATTTCTGTTTTCTGAAGAAAGAAAGACATGAACATCTTGGATGACAAGGGGGGTGAGTGGGTTAATTTGCATAGAGTATACTCATGTAGGGTGATATATGTTTTTTTTATATTAAAAACAAACAAGCAAGCCCAGCCCAGATGAGAAAAAGTAATGCAAAAGTAATGTAACGTATAAAAAAGTAATGCAATTTGTAATACTGCAATGGATTACTTTTAAAAGTAACTTTTCCCAACACTGCAAGTTAACTAAAAACACTGAAAAATATGTAAAAAGCTTTGAATTTGCACTTTGAAATGAATACAATATAATTTAAGTCTTGGGTTCTGCATTTTAAATCACTAAGTGGAAGTGTTTGGTCAGAAACTTTAATAAAGGATCACCATAATTATAATAGAAATACACAGAATGTTCATGTGCCATATATCATTGGAAAGGTTTCAACTGGTTGAACCCTACTATTGGTAGGTTTAGGGTTAGTGTGGTAGAGGGGTTAGGATTCGGCAATCATGTAGCGATTTCAACGAGAGGGCGTACTAATTTGGTAGGGTGTCAAAAATGGACACCACATCGGACATAACAGCCACTCGGGAGCTCAGCCAACACAGAATTGGACTTAGGATGCAGAATCTTTGGGAATGAATCCTGTGAAAAAATGCTGAAAGTTAGAAAAACAAGCTAAAGTAGCATGTTTGCAATTGCGTTTTTACATCACGTTTACATCACGTTCGGGTATAGTGCCGATTGTGTGTTATTTTAAAATGGACATGCTACTCAATGGACATTTCAAGTCAGAACTGTGGTGACACGTACAAAACCAACGTCACATAAATTGCAGCATATGTACGTTCATCTGTTCCGGCGTAAAAAAACACAACACGCTTTTTTAGCGCCACTCTGTGGACATTTCTGTGAGAAACTGCAGTGATATGTACATATCGGTGTGTATTTTGCGTCTCGTGAGGTACATTTTCATCATGAGATCAGGTTGATATAACCTCAGACACACTGAACTGAATCAAACACAAACGCTGAACTGCTTTTTACACAGTGTCTTTAAAACAAAAGACATTGTGTGATCCAAGATGTCTGTCCAAAATGTCTCTTATATTATCCTGCCCACTTTAAGACTTATGTACATATTGCAAAGCCAAGTTTGATATTATTCTTTATTTTTTTTCTTTCGCTAAACAATCTGAACTCTGATGTTGTCCATTTCTCCTTCTGCAGGTAATTGACGTAATTGTCCGTTAGCTCCTGCAGTGATGGATCTGAAGGACAGACGGCAACGCTCTCTGACACAGGGTCGGTGCGGAAAGGATCTGCACTACGCCACATCTTCTTTGGACAGTGAGAACTGCCATATAGTGTCACAGAAATCATACAGTTCCAGCAAGACACTGAAGGCCTATCAACAGGATGGACATCTGCGCTATGGAGGATGTGTTGCGGAGCTGGTGCATCAGGAGACTGAAGAGTATGTCAGACAAGGTGAGATTCTTACCTTAATTAATATATGAATGGACTAATTCATAATGATAAATATGGCAGCTGTGTTATAAATACAGTCACATTAGCAAAATATCATTGGCATGGGGAAATCTTTTGACGTCATTCGCAAATTACCCTTACGAAAAAAAGGAAATAATTTAAGTATGCTATTAGTATACTTCTTTTAAACTAAAAATAGGAAAGTATACTTTCAGTCTACTTTTTATGTACTTCTCAGAAATGTGCTTTATATACTTATCAGAAATATACCTAAAATTAAGTATACTTGACTTATACTTAAAAAAGTCTAAATATTCTTGAGCTATATTTAGGTCTAAATATTTATGAGCTATACTTATGCTCTGAGAATCCGTATTTTCATTGTTATACATGAGAGATGCTATTACACATCTTCTGAACAGAATTTCCAAAACACAAGTGAAGAAACCAAAACAGATGCTTTCACACTGTAAAAAATGCAAATACGTATTTTCCATTTTATGAAACATTTTGAGTCTCAAATACTAAAAAATGCTATTTTCTTGAAACTAAAAACCCTTGTCAGACCAATAAAATTACGCAAATGTTGCCCCAACTAGTCAAACACAGTTGTCTGAGCAAAGAATTTCATATTGTTGAAATTTTAAGGCTTTGTACGTTCCCAGCATGCATTGCAGCATGAATAAATTATCCAGTTACTGTTATAGGATTATTGTTTTGCTGTTTGTTGACTTCATTTAAACTTTTTTGTTATTGTTTTGTCATTATTGTTTGTTATTTGTTGTACTGTGACGTAAAGATCTCATCTTTTTAATATTTGCTGATTGCCACTGTTCTTGAGGATTGTGTATCTAGTTTTGAGGCCTAGATAATTTCAACCACTTATATCCATTTCCTTAATATCTTAATCTTGTAAAATGCTTTACAAACACAGACAACATTGTCTACATTTTAGACTAAGTTATTCATAATGTTTTGTATGTTCAGATATTCAAATAACAAAATATATTAAAATTAATACCTAAACAGGGACATAGTAGTAGACTAAAATTATCATATAAAGTTCACTTAAAGAAAACTTATGAGTATACTTGCAGTATAAAACTACTAATCTAGTAGTTTACTGAGACTATACTTCGAAGTGTACTAAAAATGCATATAAATGTATTTAATTAGTAAACTATTAGTATACCTATAAGTTCACTTTTAGTATAGTTGCAGTACAAACTGAAAACATAAATGTAAACTAGTTGTGTACTCAAAGTTTACTACTGCTATACTTAAAGTATACTTAAAAGTATACTTTTATATAGTAGAAAGTGGGCCAATTTAGTCCCAAGGAGTATTAAAGTAGTACACTGAAAAGTATACTACTAGTATGCTGATATTTGTATACGTACTACATAAAGTACACTGTGTGCAGAATTATTAGGCATGTTGATATTCTGGTCATTGTCCATGAAGGCTGGAAGTGAAAAACTCCTTATATTCAGGTGTGCATAATTATTAGGCATGTTTTCTTTTACAGATAAAATGAGCCAAAAAAGATATTTAACCCAGACTGAAAAGTCCAAATTATTAAATGCCCATGAGAAGAATGCAATACTAATGCATTACAAGAATTTGCAAAGTTAAGGCTTGACCATTGGACAGCGAAATGCTTGTTGAGTCTGCATGGTCAGAAAAAACAGGTGGAGAAGAAAAGATGCATGTTAACTGCAAAAGAATTAGGAATTAAGGTGAAGAATTAGGTGTGACACCATCAGGAACCGTTTAGTCTCCAGCGCCACCATTTTCCAGAACTGCAACCTACCTGGAGTCTTCAGAAGTACAGTGTGTCAGGTTCTCAGAGACTTTGCTTGGTAAAAAATCCTAAAAAATGCCCCTGACTTAATAAGAATAACAAGCTGACGTGTTGTGAAATACATGAAGACAGTTTTTTTTTTTTTTATAGGCTTTATAGACAGATAAGTTGAGAGTGACTCTTGAAGGACAAGCATCACATCCTCTTGTACCTCTGATTCAAGAATTTATCTTCCAAAATCTGGCAGTACATTTTGGGAGTTCATGTTTAGTCTCCTATCCTGAAAAGTCTGACTTGCAGAGATGGACTAAAATGAACTCCCAAAACTTACTGCCAGATTTTGGAAGATAAATTCTTGCATCAGAGGTACAAGAGGATGTGATGCTTGTCCTTCAAGAGTCACTCTCAACTTATCTGTCTATAAAGCCTATAAAAAAAAAAAAAACTCTTCATGTATTTCACAACACGTCAGCTTGTTATTCTTATTAAGTCAGGGTCATTTTTAGGATTTTTTACCAAGCAAAGTCTCTGAGAACCTGACACATTGTACTTCTGAAGACTCCAGGTAGGTTGCAGTTCTGGAAAATGGTGGCGCTGGAGACTAAACGGTTCCTGATGGTGTCACACCTAATTCTTCACCTTAATTCCTAATTCTTTTGCAGTTAACATGCATCTTTTCTTCTCCACCTGTTTTTTCTGACCATGCAGACTCAACAAGCATTTCGCTGTCCAATGGTCAAGCCTTAACTTTGCAAATTCTTGTAATGCATTAGTATTGCATTCTTCTCATGGGCATTTAATAATTTGGACTTTTCAGTCTGGGTTAAATCTCTTTTTTGGCTCATTTTATCTGTAAAAGAAAACATGCCTAATAATTATGCACACCTGAATATAAGGAGTTTTTCACTTCCAGCCTTCATGGACAATTATATATCACATATAAATGATTAAATACAAAATTAACAGTAGTTATTAAGACTGATGTGGTTTGGAATTGGTAAAATGTGTTTGGAAAAAAAATATGACCAGAATATCAACATGCCTAATAATTCTGCACACAGTGTATACTTAAAAATATACTTGAACTTTACTTAAGTATTCTTAATAAAATAAACTTGAAGTACTTCTTTTTGGTAAGGGTATGTGGATTTCTGTTAAAATAACTGGATTGCTGGTTAAAATTACCTGAACATAAGTAAATGTGACCGCATTATTATAGTTAAATAAGCTTAACCAGTCTGAAAAATCCAATTTTTGTAATTTGAACTAAGCACAATTTATTTGATGTTTTTGTGTTAGTCTTTTCACTCCCATCTAATATAACATCATATATTAAGGTTTAAAGCAAATAGTCAAATTACACAAATGTATGTGCAGTTCTTAAGTGTATGTTGGAAACAGTAGTCTTTAGGTCAGAGTTTTCTCATTAGTTTGGGCTTTAATACAAATGCCATCATGGATGAATGTTATCCCTTTTAACCCACATAATCCCCCTCTAATAAAAACAGAGAAGATGATTTTATGTGGTTTTATTTTGCAGCTATTGAAACTTTGGATCTGTTTGTACATACTGTGTCTTAGTTTCACGACAAATATTTGTTAAAAGTTATTGTTCCTGTCATTCAAGTGACACTGGTAAACACAAACCCGATTAGATTAGTAATTCTGAAAAAGTGTGATTCATGTGGTACCTAAATCTAAATCAAATCACTAATTAAAGATACATGAAAAGATTCATTTAATATTACTGAATGAACCTGAATATATATATGCCATGGTCCCAACTTTTAGTTATTTATTTTTTTGTCTTTGAATTACACAGAAGCATTCATATACAATTTGATTGTTATTAACATATCAAATTATATGCCATTTCAGTTTTACAGTGAGAATGGACATATCAAGAGTGATTTAATTGATTTCTATATGAATATCATTGAACACTTTCAGTTGATGTGTGTATTCATTTTAATCACAATCAAGAGTTTTTACAGAGATTTTTCTATTTGACAAAAGCTGTGTTCTATGGAAGCCCGCTTTCATCACTGAATAAAAAAAAAAGGTAATTGTGACTTATCACACAATTCTGACATTTTTTTTTCCCTCACAATTATGAGTTTATATCTAGCTATTCTGACTGTTTTCCTCAGAATTGTGAGATTTAAACACGTAATTATGAGTCATAAAGTCAGAATTGCCAGATATAATCTGGCAATTCTGACTTTTTTACTCAGAATTTCATGATATAAACTTGCAGTTGTGAGTTACTGTAGAAAGTCTGAATTGCAAGCTATAAACTGGCAATTCTGACTTTTTTTTCTCAGAATTGTGAGATTTAAACTCGTAATTGTGAGTAATAGAGTCAGATTTGCAGGATATAATATGGTAATTCTGACTTTTTTCCCCTCAGAATTGCATGATATAAACTTGCAATTGCAAGTTACTATACAAAGTCAGAATTACAAGATATAAACTGGCAGTTCTGACTTTTTTTTTTCTCAGAACTGTGAGATTTAAACTCGTAATTGTGAGTAATAAAGTCAGAAGATATAAACGCGCAATTGGAAGTTACTACACAAAGTCAGAACTGCAAGATATAAACGGTCAATTCTTTGGGGGTAATTCATATTTTACTAATTTAATGCCCTTATTTATTTTGCAAAAAAGGGCCATAAGAATAATTAATAGAGTTGCTCCAAGAGAACATACCACAAGATTGTTTCTGAGGTCAGGACTACTCAAATTGAGGGATTTGGTCTCTTTGCAAACTTTATTAGTAGTTCATAAAGCAAAACATTGTATGTTACCGGATGGATTGCAAACCCTTTTTACTGTGAATAGTGAGACAAGTAGAAGAAATAATGATTTTAAACAACCTTTTGCTGGAAATACTCTCAAACAAATGCGTGTCTCAGTTTCTGGTGTGAAAAGATGGAATTTATTGGATAATGATCTAAAATGTTGTTCAGATATTTTTCGATTTAAATATAAGTATAAACAGAAGATACTTCAGTTGTATAGAGGTGAGGGTTAATGATGGTTTTGTCGTTGTTTTTCTTTTCTCTTTTTTTTTTTTTCTTTGTTGTCAGAATTATTATTATTGTATAATTGTTGTTTTTGTTTGTTTAATGCTGTGTAAGTTAATTAATAATATGGGAAGGATTTTTCCTTTTCTCTTCATGTCTGTGAGGTCATCTAATTTATTTGTAAATTTTGTAATACTAGAATGGGGTAGGAGTTTATAAGATTTTTTCTTCATCCTACTCCTGTTCTTTTTGTCATGGATTGTATTTATTGTTGTGTTGCTGGATTGTTGTGGTATTTTGTGTTGCATTACCATGAAAAGAGAATAAATAAATGAAATGAAATGAAATTCTGACTTTTTTTTCTCAGAATTGTGAGATTTAAACTTGTAATTGTGAGTAATAAGGTCAGAATTGCAAGATATAATCTGGTAATTCTGATTTTTTTTTTTTTTCTCAGAATTGCATGATACTACTATACAAAGTCACAATTGCAAGATATAAACTGGCAATTCTGACTTTTTTACTCAGAATTTCTTGATATAAACTCGCAATTGCAAGTTACTGTATAAAGTTCGAATTGCATGATATAAACTTGCAATTGAGATTTTTTTTGCAATTCTGACTTTTTAGTGAGTTTATATCTCATAATTCAGAATTATTAACTCGCAATTCCGCTTTTTCTTTGTGACCGTTTATATCCCACAATTCTGACGTTATATCTCACAATTCTGAGAAAAAGTCAGAATTGCAAAATGTAAACTTGCATTGTGAGGAAAAAGTTAGAATTGCCTTTTTTATTATTATTATTCAGCTTCCATAGTGGTTTTGTATGGTATTTAGTCACAACTTTATTTGTTGATTAGGGTCAGTTCACAGAGGAATAATTCATTTGCAAAGAAGTATGTGCATTTCTCAAAACAATTTGTACAAACAGCACAACACAATGGATTACCTGCAAAAGCCTGTAACTTACTCAAAATCTTTAGTTCATCTATCAAAAGTAAGTATGCATGTCAATGAACATATCAGTGCCATCAGAATGAAAAGTCTTGTGTCATTGTTCACAAACAAGACAGTCAAAATGCTTAGTCATGTTGTCAATCAAACAGTGTACTCTATTAGCATTACCTGATGTAAACTATAGCAATAGTTTGCATGACAGTTACTGTATTGGAAATGCAGAAGGCTGCAATTCTTATGTGTGCCATATATCCATTTCAAAAGTACAAATGTACACATTACCGTATGTGAGATATTGATTGAAAGAGACTGGATAGGACAAAAAAAAGAAAAAAAGAAAAAAAAAAACACATTACAGAGTCATTGTGATAGACAAGAAAAAGAAATATCGCTGATAGTACACGTACATCACTAAGACGTCTATTTTACGTCTATATTTACATCTGCAAGATTTATTTTTTAGTGTTCACTCATCTGCACGTTTCCTACCAGGTGTCAAATAGACTTTTCTTAGATGTCTTTACTGTAAGATGTTTATGATTTAAAGTGTATCTAAACATGGCATCTTGTACATGGCAGATGCATAAAAGCGAAAATACAAAATTAGAAAGGCAAACACAGGAATCACCCCTTAGGCAGAACTTTGCTTTTGCATACAGCACTGTATGAGGAATTTCAGAGAACTGGTTTGTTATTGGTTAATCTACATTCCCTTATTACAGTTTTTTTCAATTGCTAACAAGCTTTTACCAATACTTAAAGTATTTTTTCTAAACTCTTAACACAGCAACACTCCTCAGACAATTAGCCAAATAGTTCATTTTGTGGCCAAAACCACATTTTGTTAAATGAATAAAAACTCTACATTTCAAAATGCTGAATACCTTTTTCTACATATACTATTTCAAAACACAGCAAACCTGATTCAAAATAGAGTCATTCAGTCAAAACATTGCCACTAGCTTCTATCCAACAGAAACATATAGTCAATCATAGTACAGTGACTGTCAAAATACTAACAATTGATGGCTTTACAAAAACTGCATTGCTTGTCATGTTTCAGTTCTACCTGCATATAATAGACAATATAAAAATTAATATTTTTTTCTGTAATTTAGCTTTCAGTTTACCTTCAACTCAAACCCGTTTAACATTTTTAAGTGTTGAATGTGTTTGCTCTTCAATGAATCAATGTCAATCCAACATACATGTTACTAAGCAAACTGCATCACAGTATAAGAAAAATAAAATAAAAACAGTAATCTTTTGATCTCACAATTCAGACTTCTACTGAAATTGTGAGCTTACATCTTGCAGTTCAGACTTTATCAGAATTAGAGATACTGTATATTCACAATAGCAAAAAAAAAATTCAAGAATTGTGAGATACAAAAGTCAAATTACCCTTTATATTCTATGGCAGAAATAAGCTTTCATAGGTTTCACATGTGTAAAGTCGGAAAAAAAACAAACAAACACAAAAATGCACAGTCCAACACATTCTTACTCCTTTCTCCTACCTCTTCTACTGTTTTTCTGAGCTACTCCTCTCCCTCTTTCAGGCATTTTTTTTCTCTCTCTCAGATTTTTTGTGTTGTTCTGCATCCACAAAACCAAATCAAAGAGGTCTTTTTAACTCTATGTTGCTGATGTAATGGAAAGAGCTTCAGCGCTTGACTATTCCTCAAACTGAGAATGGAATCAGCTTTTCTAAATATTTCAGTGATCTCGTTACTTAAAGGTGCTAATCAGTTGTTACAGTATTTTATATAGAGAGAATTTTTTCAATACTTTTGAGCTGTTGTTGTTGCAGAAGTAGAAGCTTAATACTGTATTTAAGGTTTGGAACATTAGGTCTTCATTTCTGACATGCTGTGTTTAAGCATTTGTAAATAAGACAAAAAAGGTCCATGATTTTGGTTTTGGGTAAGCTTGTATGAAAAGAAATTGTAAGCATTTTAGAAACATGATAATTGATTGCATATTGTGTGAAAACAACACAAATTGTGTTAATGGTATGGTCATAACAGACGGATGTTGCGCTAATTGTGTTTAGAGTTTTGAAAATGTGACTACAGATTGGACAAAAGGATGTTAGCAACTGAAAAAAACTGTAGTGAAAGTCAAGTTTCACCTGCACAATGCATGGCAAATTTACAAATAGACTAACAGGAATGTGTAGAAAATATACTTGACAGTTTATGACAACTATATCAACCATTTTGCATTTAATGACTTATACGATGAACTAATGACTAGATGTTTTGAGGGGTAAGACTGTTGCACAGAGAACTATATAATACATTTTGAGTAACATGACACTAGCAACTGATAATGTAGGAAAACGCAGACAAATGCACATAATCAGTTGCATGAATGTACCAAAGCAATCAAAACTTGTTCAAAAGAATGAGAAACTCCTATTATGATGTGCACAAGTGACTAGATGATGTGGAGGTTGAAAAAGTAGTTTTGAGAATTTCATTTCAGATTTGAGAAATGCACCAAAGCAACTGAGAAAAACTGTAAATAAATAAATAAATAAATAAATGTTCTTTTAATCATCCTTTACACATCTTCCTTAAAACGTGTTCTTTTTCTGAAAGACTGTTTTTCCCAAGGACCAAACCAGCCCAATCCACCAGTTGTGTGACCAGGTTTTGTTTTGTTCAAATTGATCGTGTTATGAAGTGTTAACCAGTTATAATTACTGTTCGACCAACTGACCTTATTCAGTTGTTGCACAGAAAATAGATAGTGAAAATGAAAGGCTTTGTGCCATGTTGAAAGCTGTCCTTACAAACACACCTTTAGCCAGGTTTGTCAATATAAGATATCAGAGAGATAATAGAGGTGAGATGCAGTATTGAAGTAGGAACCTTCATCCTTTTAATATCTGCTCAAACGGTCCTATTTTCACATTTTAAATTTTGTCTAAAAAACTGTGAATTGTTAGATTTTAGAGTAACTGGCAGTTGCAAAAGCCTGCATCATACAAACAGTTTTATGAGTTTATACTAACTGAAATACTACATGGTACTGTAGATAGATAGATAGCAAAAAGGATGAAGTGAATTATTTATTACAGTTTCTAACCTGAAATCTTGATGTTTAACAACAACAAACTCATTATTCAATCAACTACACTTTATTTTTATGATTATGTTTTGCATTTTCCACTCGGTTCTCTGTCCGTATTGCATCCAGAATCACCATACGGTTATTTTGTCTGAATTCCACCAGCACAGTATTTCTGCGGAGACTCAGCCAAACTCACAATACAGCCTGAAGCGTTTTTTGTCAGGTTTTGATTCGGGAATGTCCAGGAGAGGGATGCTGCCTGTCATTCATTGTAGGTTTTTTTTTTCCTTTCCACAGGCTTCTGTTTTCCATACATGCTGGCTCAGGTGTAGATCAAAAACGGAACGAAACAGAAAATCTTTAATACTCTAAGATGAGATGTGCTTCACTAGCAGTGTCCACATCTCATTATAGCAAAGTTTCATCTACCTAAAGCAAGAGGTGACCTTGTCGTCACTTTTCTCCTTCACCGTGTGCTGTAAAAATAGTCCAAACCACTGAGACCGAGCTGCACACTGCTGTCTCATCTTCAGAGTGGATCAGACAGACTGAGACTTACAGAGAGAAAATGATAGACACAGAACCAAGAGTAGCAGACTCTAGCTTTCAGTAGCCTGAGGTTTCTAGTCCATGCATTTTATTTATTTATTTTTTTTACCTGCCAGCTGTAGTCTGCTCCACATTACATCTGAACAAACTTGCCATGGATATGCTCATATGGTCGAGGGAGGAGTTTTTGGTTGTAGGACGCTCCAAGCTGGTGGTCCATGGCCGTAGTGAGTGAACAGGGCTCCGCAGGCAGCTTTGCCTCAGTAAAGGCCATATGGCGAGGGAGCTTCGGAAATACGGGAGCACTCGTTATGGACATTTGTGGAAAGGAGTGCTCTGCCTCTTAGGCAACCCAGAACCCTCTTATGGTCCCTTTAGTGCACTTTTTTTCCAGCACAACATCTGGTAGCATGTGCTTATCGTCCTCCATTCGAGCTCTTACTAAGCAGAGCTGCTCCAAACATAGCAGAACATTGAGATTACAGTATGGGTAATGTGGGTGAAAGGGGATGCGGGAGAGATGATGATAGAGGAGAGTGAATTAGGAGGAAAGCAGCAACTATATCCATCTCTATGACCCTGTTTACACCTGGGATTAAAATCCAGCTCCAGGATCCAGTCAGAAGTGATCAGACAAGAGGGATTACAGTTTATACTTGGTATTGACATGTCGCGTGTCAAATGCATGGCTGGTGACCACTTCTGATCGGATTTCGTAAAGTGAATCGTCTCTGATTTCACGACCGCACGCATTAAACCAGCATGTCCTATACTGATATTGTCTTTTTTTATGGCTGATACCATGCAAGTTATTTTGATCTGTGATAACTGATATGCAGAAATTGAATAACAATTTTATTTCTGCTTTTTAACTATAAATGATAATTACACTTAGGGAAAAACATAGGTTATTATATATTATATTATATTATATTATATTGTTGTATGTTATCTGTTATATTTTTTTATCTTTGAGATACTATTACAGTTATTGTCATATATTATATTATATTATATTATATTATATTGTTGCTATATGTTATCAGTGTTAATTTATTATCATTGATATACTATTACAATTATGTTATATTATATTATATTACATTATTATTGTATGTTATCTGTGTTGCTTTAGCGTTATTTAGATACTATTGTTGTTTTTATTAATATTTGTATTATTTGTATTTTTTATTTTAGTTTTTATTATATTTATTTATTTATGACACTTTATATTATATTATATTATATTTTTCTATTATATTCTATTCTGTGCTATTCTATTCTATTCTATTCTATTCTATTCTATTCTATTTGTTATCAGTGTTGTTTTAGTATTATTGAGATACTATTACAGTTTTTTAATAATTGTTTATTTTTGTTTATTATTTATTGTTTTTTTAGTTTTATTATTTTATTAATAGCTATAATTTTATAGTGTTAGTTCTGATAACTGATATGCAGTATTTGAATTACATTTTTATTTCTGCTTTTCAACTATAAATAATAATTACACTGGGGAAAAAGGTTATTGTCATCTATTCTATTCTATTCTATTCTATTCTATTCTACTCTATTATTGTATGTTATCAGTGTTGTTTTAGTATAACTGAGAAAGTATTATGCTTTTTATTAATATTTTGAATTAATTGAATTTTATTTTTATATTTTAATTGTAATATAAGTTGTATAATGATTTTGGTGTGTTTTAGTCATTTATTTATTTATTTATTTACGCAATATTGTCTTTATTAATATTTAAATTAAGTTTAAGTCAGTTTATCATATCAAGTAAGGCTAAAAATAAGAAATGTATCATTTAAAATAATAATAATTATTATTATACAAAGAGCATCTATTATTATTATTATTATTATTATTATTTATGCAAAATTATTTTGAATTACTATGGTAATTTATATAGGCAGAAATTTCTTTGTTTCAGACCCTTGTTTTAGTGTTGCAATTGTGTTATATGAGTAGGTGGTCCATGTTGTCCTTGGTGTATCAAGAAGCAAATTCAATGAGGACTTGTGCATCCCTAACGTCATTTTTCACTGGTAATCTTCACCTTCACTGTAGCTCTCAAATGTATATGGTGCAAGTTGAACTCCAATAACATCAAACCTCTATGGTTTTTGTGTGTCATCGTAATCAAACACAATGACATCAAACCTGCACCATATTTGATTTGATAGTAGCAAAGGTAAAATGTTTAGTAAAAAATAACATTATTTTTGGCCTGTTTCTCATACAACCTTGTCATATTGCTTCAAAGGATTTGGAATAGCAGTACTTTTATGATACTTTTGTGCTTTTTTTCTTGATTAGCTCCAAATGAGCTTGATTAGCTTCAAATTAGCTTGATTAATTCCATGGATCTTCACGAGGAACTCTTATAAAACTCTTTTTTTCTTTTTCATGGAGAAAACTAACAGCATACAGGGATGAAAGGACAGAGGTTGACTACATAGTGACCATTTTATAAGCAAACAATTTAATATCAGGTGTAAACAGGTCCTTTTTGTATTTTGCTCTCCCACATGATGGCTAATTTTAGACCTGCATCATATGGACTTGTCGCTGAAGATCAATACCAATGTGACTGCATCGCTTTCAGCTTTCGATTTGTTTGGAGTAAGAGTAGGTAGTTTAACAAGCTCTTGATAGGATTTTCATCCATATTATAGCCAGTGGCCATCAAAGCCAACAGAGGGAGGTTGCAACAGTATAGCAACACTCACGGTCTTTAACTGACAATGAAAAGCAGATTATATTTTAATGCTGTGGTAACGTTTTCCTACACCCACTGCCTGATACAGGAGCTTTGAAGTATTGGGGGTCCAGGTGAGTCTCCATTGCAATTAGAGATCATTTCCATGTTGAAGAGGGACATTAGGCCTCTGCTACAGAGTGGTGTGTAATGGGCAGTGCTTGAGATGTAATATTGATGGGAGAGCTCTTACTGGAGACTGTAGTGGAATAAGAATGAGAATGCACTGGGAATGAGAAGCTAAAATGGTGAAGATGAGTTAGCTGGTGTATAAACACCTAAACAGATCTCGATGGCTGCTGGTTTTTCTATTCATGGACATGTTCACCTTGTGTAGCAAGTGGCGGTGTGTTTGTGCACTGTGGCATATGGATAATTTCAAAAATGGTTGATACAATGGATTGAATTTACTGGATGGCCTTGACTGTTTCATGTCATCTCTCTGTTTCTCTCTCAATCTCTCTCTTATAATTTCAACAGTGCAGTTATATGGCCAGTGGAATGAAATCTTTAGAATTCAAATCAACATGAAGTTAAAGGGCCACAACATATGTTTTGAAAATTATTTTAATATGTTCATTGAAGTTTACTTATAATGTTAATAAAGCTTTTTTTCTGCACGCACACACGTCATTGCAACGTCATTGCATAGGACACAGTTTCAATGTCCCGCCCCCTCACTATTACTGAGTGTTTTGATAACATAATCAAATTAAAATAGTCATTTCTGGACAAAGCATTATGAAACATTTTACTTACAGTTTGTAATGCAGCTGCAATCAAATCTAGCACCGTTTTGTCTTTCAACAAATGTTTTTTGTGAACTCTCCATGACATTGTGCCTTGTTTACAAAACAAAACACTGTACAAAGACGCGAACGAGCTGTGTTAACCAAATGCATCAAAGCGAACGTCCCAGTGTAAATTTTGACAGGCATTTTTGATTTAGTCTTAGTCTTTATCTTGAGACTAAAATGCTTAATAGTCTTAGTCACATTTTAGTCATTTGAGTCTTTCATAGTTTTAGTCTCGTTTTAGTCGACGAAAAGTCATTGCATTTTTGTCAACTTTTAGTCATTACTTTTAGTCAAACTGCAGTTAACAACATTTATTTTGGTAGCTACTTTAGTCTTCAAACAAAAATAATCATTAATTCTTCTCTCTTTAAACCAAATCAATTAAGCTTATGATAAATTTGAATCAAGGATTGAATTTGGGAAAACTTTAATAAATTATGACAATTTTCATTTTTGGGTGAATTTATAGCGAAAAAGGAGCAACTTATAAAATGATAGTTGTTTATTTATATATATGCCTATACACAATAAGACAAATACGATACAAATTAAACACATTTTTCAGATAAAGGAGGTTAGTTTAACATATAGGCTATACATTTATTTGACATCTTTTGTTGGTTAACATTAATGGCACAGATAGGTATTTAATGTTGCCCCTTTAAGACGGAAGGCATGCATGCAATGGACCTTTATCGCACCGGAATTGAACACCGGAAGCAGTGTATCGATTCTTCCGGTTATGTATATTTTTCAATATGCTGTAATCACTAGTTGGATAAAATCCTGGTAAAATGATCATCTGCAGGTTGATTTCAAAATCCGGACATTTTCAGAGACAGTCGAAGAAATATTCTGATGATTACTGTGCACATAATTTTCCAAACGCAACGGAACTTGTAGTTTTAATCCAACGTACCGATCTGAGAAACCCATGGCTCATAAACATGCGTGATTTCACCACACTGCGTCAGTGCGTGCAGTGTGTGAGACCTGATGAATAAAATCATAATCAACATATTTATTTATTTATTTGTATTAAATTTTAGTCTTTATTCTGTCATTTTTCATTCAGTCATTTTACTGTATGTAATTAACGTTTATGCCAAAATTCTTAAATAATACTCAAATCACGCTGTCAACGCGTGCCTAGATTAATTAGCTAAAATGTTCAACATTGTTATTTCTTTAAGGCAACGCCCGCGCATTCATTCATTAATTTTAATGCCACTAACCATTAACCATGGTATGTGTAGTAAAACTATGGCAATACAATTGGAAATCAGTCCGCGGAAAAAATAAAAATATAACATGGTTACTACATTTACTACAGTAAATCCGTGGTTAATTTAGTAAGGGTGTTTATTTAAAACGTATTTTAATGTAAACAGGTATAAAATATGATGAGAAAGACATTGTTAATGAGAAGACGAAACTGACTGCAGCAGGTTAAATTTATTTATTATTCAGAATGCACATTTGGAAGAGAAATATATTAATAGGAACATTTCAGCGGGTGATATGAGATGTAGGCCTAAACATCCTCAGTTTCGAAATACATACTCCACGCGAAAGTGTTCCCGCGTAATATTTTAGAAGGACCTTAATTCATCCCACGCATCTCATCCGTGTTGTGTCAGGAAATCGTGAAAACTGAGGCAGTGTGTCATTGTTTAGAATAAAAGCGGCGAAAGAGAGGATTCTCCCATTAGTTTTCATTGCGTTGCGATGGGACCGAAAGTGGGGATACACTGCTTCGCTTACCGGATATAGGAAGTGAGATAAAGGTCCATACTGACACATTCTCAGTTTTCACCCACCTGTTACATTCACTTAAGCCATAACCGACTGTATTTACGTAAAATACTCAACACGATAGACATTTGGACTACTGTGTGTGCATTTTGGCACTGAGAACTGATCGCGCACTGTCTGAGAACTGAAGAAGTGGACGAGGGAGAGTGCTTCTGCTGTGTGTCTATTAGCACGATTCCGCCTATCCCGTCTTCACTAACTTTAAGTTAACGTATTGTAACTACGTTAAAAAAACGGGACATCTGGTAAAATTATCCCTAACCCTTTAGGTGCTGAGGCTATTCTTTCAGATCGCGGGTTCGTGTTTTGGTAGCCTATCTGTCCATTGCGGCTGCCATACAGCGGCTGCCTAAAACATATCCGATTGCAATCTAATGACAGAGATGCACATTTTGAAAGAGGACAGTTAGCCTATAGAATATTTTTTGAATGTCCGGTAGTCCTCAAATAACATTCTCGTCCCGTCTCGTCTTGTTAACGAAGACGCGGCATAAATTTCGTCATACTTTTTATCATCGGATATTAGTTTTAGCTCATCAACATCTCGTCTTCGTCACAGAAAAAAATGTTCGTTAACGTTTATTTTTTGTCGTCGTCTTCGTTGACGAAATGAACACTGGAACGTTCTTTCACTCCATTTGTCCAGTTGACGACAGACTGTTTAGAAAGCAAACGGACATCTGTATACTGTATCCACTGTAGACAAGATAGCGTCAGTAATTGTAATTAGGGCTTCAAGCACGGATCAGCGATCTCCATGTAAAACTGATCTTGCAGACCAAAATGTAAGTTGTAGAGACTTGAAACTTGAAGGGATGGTAGTACTCACACCGCCCACAACATGACCAATCGGCCTTACGGGGGCGCTACAGCAATCAAAAATACATAATCACTCATGACTCCTAAACGGCCAGTCACAGGCTCAAGTGTTATATATCGTTGGAATCCTTGGCTCACTCCAGACAGATTCCATTGTAAGTCTGGTGAAATTTTCAGGTGTTTCGCATTTTTGGAAAACCTACTTTTGCGAATTAGTCCTAGGTTTTTCACCTGATGTAAACCAAACCAGTGCAGAAAGATTCTTTGGAGAGTGAATATCAATAATTATCAAAAAAGAGCTGAACTTTCGATTCACCGTCGCAAAGGGACGCCAAAACGTTTGAAAGGGGCAAGGCCACTTTTAGTAAAATGCCTGTAACTCCTGAATGGAATGAGAAATCTTCACCAAACTCAGAACACTTATGTAAAAGCTTAATCTGAGGTCACAGGAAGTGTGGTAGTGGTGGCACTATAACAGGGGAAAAACATAAAAATGGCTATAAATGAGCAACCATTTGTCTTATCCGCATGAAAATTGGTATGCACGGTCTTGGTCCAAAGTACCACAAGTGTCTACAAGGACATTTGCATATCTCAAAAAACATGGCCACCATTGGCTGACGGATTTTGATCTTTTTTTAGACAAGGTTAATGGTGGGCTTGTTTGACTCACGGCCCAAAAGTTCTGAGAGAAATTTGAAAGAAATCGGATATCGCATATTATCGCATAGAACTCATCACTTTTGCACACTAGGTTTTTTGCTCAATGTGATAAAAACAACTGCAGTACAATTCTCTGGACTGTTTTAATGGTACAAAGATCTCTTATATGCCAAAATATCAAGGCTAATTTGATTTTTCATGTCATGATTCCTTTTAAATTGACACTGCTTTGCTTTTTATGTATTTCCTGTAAATGATTCAACAGTTCATGTTATTTCAAAGCAAAAATGCTTTTCTCTGATGTCAATTAGGACATGTGGGCTATTGGACAATATTAACTAATAGCCAAGCAGTTTTATAGAAGTCAATTTCAAACCAAGCAGCTTTCTTTCAGTCAGTGCAGTGAATCCATGTGACTAACTTGAACCCATTATGAAGTCTGTGTGAGGAAATATTTCACCCTCAAATAAAATCCCAGTTATGTGGATTCCTTTTAAAAAGACTGAATTTTGTCTGCAAAAATTTGCAAAAGAGCAGTACGACTGCACCTTAACACCGCTTTTTATAGTATAATCAAGTCTTGTACAGTATTAAGTGTCAGTCAAAATATTTCAGAATACAGAAATAAAACTGCAAACAGTAATTCATATTGACTTTTAAACTAAATTGAAAACTGTCAAACTAATGTGTGGCAGTCATTGTGAATGCACCTTGCAGGCAAAATGGTCGAAGGTCTGTAAACGTCAATGTTGTTGGTTCGAACCTCACAAAGGGCAATTCTTGAGCTGCGTTTGAGCAGCAAGCCGCTTAACCTCAGGTTATTCCAGAGGGATTGTCCCTGTAGCCTACTGTAGTTCATGATTATGTGTGTTCAGTTAGTGAATTCGCCTTAGAATGTTTTACACATTTTTGCTCTTTTGTTGTTGAGTATTGCCACCATTGTTTTTGTTTGGTTATATTATAGAAAAAAAAATGAAAGGAGGACTGAACGGTGCACTTAAACATCGTGTCAACATTTAATTTGCCAGAAGTACAGTGTTAATTACTCATCTGTTCTTCTTTTCTGCAGGCTGTTTAATTTTTTAAGAAAATTATGCAACTACATAATTTGTTGTTTGCATGTCACTGCGTGTGTCTGTTGGGTTATGTTCCATGTCGTTCTCAAGAAACGAGACATGTTTGAAACATAATGCGTAAGGATTATATCTCTTTAATATATAAATACGTTATGAAGGAAAATGCCATTTTGTAAGATGATAAAAATGATTTAGTCAGCCATATGCTTGCTAAATATGAGAACACAGGGATATTGTTGGCAGCTGTGGACTGAAGGTGCTAAATTTGCGGCAAAGCAAACAATTAGCCACAAATGAATCAGTGAACTGCAAACTAAAGCCTGGGAAAGACATGAATTATTAAAAGAATTTGCTAATTCATATGGCCTGGTCACAACTCAACATTAGACTGGAAATAATGTAGTGTGCATTAAATAAATGCTTACAATACAGTACTATACTGTAATGTCCTTTAACTTATTTGCGAAATGTTAGGATACCCTAAGCGGATGTAGGGTATCTCTTCCTGACATAACCTTGAATGCTTATCTTGTGATAATCTGTCATAGTGTTTGTTTTTTTTTTTAAATATACATCTAAAGGGGACCAAAAACTGTTCCCTGAGGAACTCCTCACTGTCCTCTATAGGAAAAAGAAAAAGACCACTTTTTTCTTGTTTCAAAGTCCTGCCGTTTATCTCTCCCCTCTCAGTGTGTGGCTTTGATATGGTTATCTAGTGAAGCGTAGGCTCAAGGGCAGGTCTGCTACAAACTATGCCAGAGAGCATCTCGCCTCTTCTCAGCCCATCTTGCAGAGATTTAATACTTGGTCTTTAATACCACCAAGGTCAGTGGTGTCCTTAATTTAGTGCTGGACATTGTTTTCAAAAAGCAGCTATTACCGGGGTTCAAGTGTCTAAGGCATTTAAGCATATAAGAAAAAAAATACATATGACATTACACATTATTTAGCAAGGCTGTACCCACCTAAATCAATGATTTTATCAATGCATTTTTGGCAAATCCAGGTAGTTTACCTTAGAAATATAATGTTTTTTAATGTTTATGACAGCGCCAGCTGTGGTCCGATTCCCATTAAAACATGAGGAATCACCTGTCGCTCAGCAGGATTTGTGAAGTTTTGAGTCTTCCTTTAGGCTTCATAAGATTTTGGGTAAATTTGGATAGGCCTCTTTTTCTAAACCATCCCGTTATAGCTTCCCAAAGGGTAAATTTCAACATTTTTTTTTTTGGATAATTATTGGCTTAAAGAGTCCAGAGAATTGTACTGCAGTGTTTTTTTTTTTTTTTTTTTTTTTTTCATTTTTTTCCAGATTGAACGAAAAACCTAAAAATGGTTTGCAAAAGTATTTTTTTTTTACATCTTCTCAATCATTTAACAAAGGATTTGATTGGCAGCAGAGATTCTAGAGGCAAAGTTGTCCAGAATGAGCAGTTCTGTTGTATAATACGTGCAAAAACGTACAATCGTTTACGACCTTAAAAAATGTGATATCAACCCCCAGTGGCTGATTTCTTTCAAATTTCTCTCAGCAGTGAGTTAAACAGGCCCATCGAGTTTCATTCTGATCGACCTCCATTAACCTCGTCTAACAGGTGCTGAAATTTAACAGTAATACTGTTAGGTCAGCTTACTTAAATCATTTTAACAAAGTTTGCTTTACTGTAAAGTGTTATTCTAACAATCAAAGTATTCAAAATCACGTTATTATCTCTCTCTCTCTGATTGTTTTCAGATTTCAGACTCAGATAGCCAAAGAAAAAGCATTAAATATAAATCTCTCTCACATTCTCTCGGCTGCTTCATTTTAGCAGTCTGTGGCACGGCAGAAACATTCCCTATTATTAATATTAAAATTAATATAGCAAAACTCTTGCTTCATTCAAATTCAATTCACAGTTGATTGTTTGAAATGCAAGTGCAAATATTATGTGACCAAAGCTAAACTGGTTCTAGCGTGTCACGCACATTTAAGCTTTCGTATTTACTTCGTATTTACATTTGAGCTTTCGTATTAACTTTCATATTTACATCTAAAGTGTGTGCTTTGATCAGCTGTGAATAAAAGTTAATAAAAACTGAATTTATGAATGATGAATGATGCACTCACTTGTTGATTTCTAAATTCGCATTAAAGATCAGGATGAGCAAGTGACAAATGCTTGACAAGATTTGATGTGTTGCCACCTATAGCAAAACTTGCATGCACATGTAGTAAGGTCAGCTTTATCATCTGTTTTGTCCATACTGCACATCCCTAGTCCTTGTAGACCCTTGTGGCACTTCAAACCAAGACCGTGCACACCAGTTTTTATGTTGATGGAAATTGTTGCAGAGTTATAGTCATTTGTATGTTTTCCCTTATATCGCCACCAAGTGGCCAGGCTCCATGATTTTTTTGGGCAGTTTGGTGCAGATATCTCATTCCATTTAGAAGTTATAGGCATTTTACTAAAAGTGGCCCTGTGCATTTTGGTCGTTTCAAGTTCAACTTTTTTTTTGATTATTGATATTTACTCTCTTTGTGCACTGGTTTGGTTTCGATCAGGCGAAAAACATAGGACTAGGTTTTTCAAAAAATGCTAAATACCCAAAGATTTTGCTTGAGACATGCATTTTGTCCGTGAGCCAAAGATTTCAACAGCATAAGACACTTGAGCCTGCGACTGACGGTTTAGGAGTTTTGAACGAATTTGTATTTTTGATCGCTGTAGTGCCCCTGTCAGGCCGATTGGGGCAAGTCTTGATCACGTTGTAGGCGGTATGAGTACTACAATCCCTCCAAGTTTCAAGTCTCTACGACTTACAGTTTTACGTGGAAATCGCTGATCCGTGATCATTCTAATAATTACAATAGGGTTTCAGCACTACGCGCTTGAACACTGCGTGGACAATTTTATTTAATTTAGTTAATTTTTTTAATTCACTATCTTCTGAGGATTAAAAGTTTGAAAGTTTGCTGTTGGGTAAGAAAAAAAAAGTGTTTTTTTCTTCAGAGAAAGGGCTTTGGCATTTAACTTTTCTCCTTGCACTCAAGGTATCCTATTAGACTCTTACTCACACCCAGCACCTGGGCTCTCAGAGTTTTAAAGTTGGCTCATTTGCACAAGGCAAATGGTAAGCCAGTGGAGTGAACCCTAATTTCTCGCCCCCTCCAGACCCTAATGGACTCTAATGCAAGTATCCAGGGGTTCATAAGCCTTGCAAATTAGCTTGGAAATGAAAATTGGCTCTTTTATGAGGAAAAAAAATGGTGCCTTATAACTTGTCTAAAATAAGCCTCTTGAAAACCTGATTATCTTCATGCATGTGAAGGAAAAGGTATTGTGCACCTCCCCACACACCCCCTTTTACTTTTTTTTTTTTTTAAGTAATGATGCAGTAGCTTTGATGCCATTAACTTCAGAATAATGTCAAACCTGATGCGATGCATCTACATGTGCTATATTTAATTCAAGGGCAAGATTATCTGTGAGTAGTGACGTTTCCTTTTGGAAAGCTCAGAATATAGCGCAGAAGTGTTTTTTATCTGTAGTGGTTTTATGTCACCTGTCTCCATTTACAATATGGAAAAGATCCTTTAAAACGCCATTTTTTGTCTTACATAAAAGAAACTCAAAATAGAGTGAACCTAGTGAACTTTCTTAAGGGAGCATCCTAACCATCATTGTAACATCATAAGGCATCTTATTGTCTGCCATCTTGGATTTGTCACCACTTTGCAACCAGGTTTAATTAGTTAACATTAGCATTAGATATCTTGAACTGGTGATAACAACACTTATGTTACACAATGTTCATTTTTATATATACATTTTTCAAATTTCATATTTAACTTTTCTAACATATAGATATGTTTTCTGAATTACATTAATTATTATGAACGAACAGTGAAGAGTAGTATACTTATAAAGTTACATTAATAAAATGTTTAAAAATAGTTGGTCAAGTCTGGTTTATTATTGTTAACTAAAATTAAAACTTAAAGTAAAACCATAAAACATTTTTGTTACATGAAATAAATTAAATAAAAAAAAAAAATTAAATATGCAAAAATGTGTTTGGTTTAAGTATTAAAATAACTAAAACAAAATAACTAATAAAAAGTTATAAATGCTATACTCTAAAACATGCTGGGTTAAATATGAACAAACCAAAAGCTTGGGTTATTTTGATCCAGCCGTTGGGTTAAATATTTAACCCAGCCTTCTGGGTAGATTTATTTAGCCTAACTCAGCTATTGTTTAAAACTTACTATATAGCTGGCTTAAAATGAACCCAAAATAGGTTGTAATTAAAAATCAGACACATAGTTACTTGAGGGATCAGCAATAATCAAAAGGTGAGCACTTATTAATAAACAATTAAAAAAAAAAAGTTTATTATTTAATACTTATTTATTCAAAGTATTAATAAATGTTCATTTATTGAGCAGTGTTAACTTCCAATGATTTTGGGTTCATTTTAAGCAAGAAATACAGTAATTTTGCATTAAATAAAACTACTCCGGGTTAAAAAATTTAACCCAGCTGCGGGTCAAAACAGCCCAATCGCTGGGTTTGTCCATATTCCCACTATAGCTTTTCACAGCACGCTTTCAGAGTTACTCTAAAACCCTCCACCTTCCCCAG
The DNA here is from genome assembly GCA_012976165.1 of Labeo catla. NCBI lineage: Eukaryota > Metazoa > Chordata > Actinopteri > Cypriniformes > Cyprinidae > Labeo > Labeo catla. The sequence continues at coordinate 965,757 of VONZ01000136.1, read as the reverse complement.
CTCCACCTGTATAGATCTGCTATGGGTTATATAAATGCTACTTATGCAGGAACAGTAGTCCTAAATACTCACACTGTAGTAGCGAGAGCAAACACTTCAAGTACTATTGCCATAATCATTAAAACATTTGCAATGTACTATCTGACCTGTTCTGTCATAGTTTCACCATGCTGTTGAACACATACCTCTGCAACATGTTCTTGTTGTCAGCATGAACATGCTCCATTCCACACACACACAGCAGCTGCTGTCTTAACAGTTGCTTTGCGAATGAAAGGCAAACTTAAGAAAGCCGAAGGATAAATAATAAAGGGATGCGATGCGCTGATGTCACACAGGCGTTTAAAGATGAGAGCCAGCCAGAGGAGCTTTCATGAATAAGAGACCCAGACGAGGAAACAGCCGTTAGACAGTCAGCTCGAGCGCTGAGCAATACACAACAAAATGACCCAAATGGCCCGTGCTGCAGCTAGAGGAATCAGGGAAGCTCTCTTTTCCACAGCAGCTATTTTCTCCAGCAGTTCAGTCAAGCGGGCCGGCATTATTCAGGGCATGCTGACTGCATCCTCTGTACCCTGATGGTATTGATCTCTGTAGATGGAAAGCACAACTGCTTGGCTTCACAAAAAAGAAAGAAGTGCAACATAGACAATAATGCTCGAAGACCAAAGCATCTGGGATGGAATTCAGAAAGGTCGGAGGATTTATTGAAATAGGCTGACATTTATGAAGTAATATAGGCTTTTTTGTGAAGGTCTAGCCTTTTTAGAAGGCATCGTTTACACCATGACTGTTTGACTTGAGAGATTTGTTTCTCTAGCAGTACATGAGAAAAAGGGCCATCCATGAGAGGCCTGGCTATATATGCATACTTGTATTCAGTACAGCAGTGTGCAAGTGTGAAATTTATTTATGTATTTATTTGCTTGCTTGTACTTTGTTTGTCTGTTTGTTTGTTTGTTTGTTTGTTTGTTTCTTTCTCTTTGCATAATATGATTACAGTAATAAGAATTTTATAAAAAAAATTATTTTAAAGTTTTTATTTTATTTTATTTTATTTTATTTTATTTTATTTTATTAAAGCCTGTCCTCTGGTGTTTTTGCTTAATTGTATTGCTCACTTTTATTCAGTTAAATGTATTGTTCTTTGTATGTTTTTTTTTTTTTTTTTAATTAAAAAATTGTGATTCATTCATTCATTCATTGATTTATTTATTCATTCATTCTGTCAATCTATCATTCATTCATTCATTCATTAATTCAGTCTTTCATTCTTTCATTCATTCATTCATTCTTTCAGTCTTTCATTCATTCATTCATTTAATCTTTCATTTGTTAATTCATTCATTCTGTCAGTCTTTCATTCATTCATTCATTCAGTCTTTTATTTATTCATTAATTCATTCATTCAGTCTTATTTATTCAGTCATTCTGTCTGTCAGTCTTTCATTCGTTCAGTCATTCATTCATTCTGTCAGTTTCATTCATTCATTCATTCATTCATTCATTCATTCATTCATTCAGTCTTTCATTTGTTAATTTGTTAATTTGTTCATTCATTCATTCATTTATTCCTTCCTCCCTTCCTTCATTTATTCATTCATTCATTCATTCAGTCAGTCAGTCTCTTTTGTTCATTTATTCATTCATTCATTCATTCATTTATTCATTTGTTCATTCATGTGTTCATTCATTCTTTCGTTCGTTCGTTCGTTCGTTCATTCATTCAGTCTTTCAGTCTTTCATTCATTCTGTCAGTCTTTCATTCATTTGTTCATTAATTCATTCATTCCTTTGTTCATCAATTCATTCATTTGTTCATTTAGTCTTTCATTCATTCATTCATTCTTTCATTCAGTCTTTCATTTGTTCATTCATTCATTCAGTCAGTCAGTCTTTCATTTAATTTTCATTTCATTAAGGTATGTCTTCTGCTGTTTTGGCTAAAAACATAAATTAGATTGTTTCACTAACTCTACCTGCCTAATTCTATTGCCTAATTATTTATTTATTTATTTATTTTTTATTTATTTATTTATTATTATTATTATTATTATTATAGTAGTAGTGGTAGTAGTAGTATATTATTATTATTATTGTATATTTAGTAGTATATTTAGTAAATTATAATTGTATAAAAATCAGGGACAATTGTCTATTCATGTTTGTTTGCTTGTTTGTTTGTTTGTTTGTTTGTTTGTTCATTATTTTGTTGATTCAATAAGTCTTCTGTTTTTTTTTGTTTTGTTTTGTTTTGTTTTGTTTTGTTTTGTTTTTTGTTTTTTGTTTTGTTTTGTTTTGTTTTTTTACTGAAAACTATTTTGGCTGTAGATTATGTTCTGCCAAATCTATCTGTCTCATCTAAATATAACCAGAAAAAAGTTCACCCTGCAAGAACAATTGATATGTGTTGATAGTTTACATCATACACTTAGGACTTGAGGAGGACCCATCCTCTTTGCTCTATGAACATGAAGATGTGAGCACATCAAACCATTGGGGTTTTAAAACAGCATGTATCCTGTTTTTCCTATCCTGAAATGTTTTGATGGGACCTCACACTTTTAGCGGGCTGTGTTAACATTTGCATCTCCGGCACAGCGGGGCTCTTTGTCAATCAGGGCGTGTCTGAGACCTGAAAAGAGATGATTGAAGTGAGTGGAGATTTTCATGCATTTTTTTCCGAAACGCTTCACTGTACCTGACGGCATGTGAAAAATGCTGTGTTACCATGGTAACCCCTCCCTCAACAAATAACCTTGCTACCCTCTCAGATTTTAGCACCTGGTGAAAAAAGGATATTCACTTTAATGTCCAAGGTGTCTGAGCAAAAGGGGTGTGGGGTGGAAATTGTGTCTAAACAGACAAGGCGCTCTTGGCCTTTTTTATATAAAGTAGGTCCTTTTGGGAATTTTTTTTTTTTCTAGAATGCCTTCTGGCTGTTCAGTTAGACACTATCTCAAATTTACACCTTGGAAGATTTTTCCCTTTGGAGTAGACACACAACAGCAGGGAGGCAGAGTGCTCCGCATGACTTTTCCACACATAAAAACAGCCAGGGAGCTTCTGTTATATGGAACAGGTTTGTATTGCACGGTGCAACTTTTGCATTGTGTTGCACGTGATGTTATTAGATGATTGAGGAACATTCTGTTCTTACTCACAGCTTACGTGGAGCTGGCCCCAGTTGCAGTTCGTTACTACGTGTCAGGTATGCACTGCGTAGGTATGTGTCTCGGTGCAGGACGAGACCCCGTCCCTCAACACCTCCTGGTCCTATTTAAATCCTTGTGTGCCCTCTATTCTCTTCTCCCTCATTAACTATTGTGTTGTGCAAACATATTATGTGGACGTGCACTGTTCTTTTCCCATGTATTTGTGCAGAATACAATTGTTCAATAGGTTGTTCTTGCAAAATTCTCCTCCAACCTGCTGAGTAGTTGAATGCAAAGCGCATTCAGCATAATGTTTTTAGCTGCTTATGAAATTATTATTAAATATTGGTGGTTTCCTGTTTTGTATCGTTCTAATAGTGAGTCATTATTTTGAAGTCATTAATTGCTGTGGTTTTATGCAGTGCACAGATTTATGTATCTTCTTCATTCACGAATAAGCTTGTCTTTTTAATGTTTACCTCATTAATTCATACTCGTTCCCTTATTAATTCATATGTAAATTAACTGAATTCATATATCTAAGATGACAGAGAGACTCGTAACGGTTGTAAAATTTATATATACTACAAGATAAATTAATATATATTACAACACATTGGACTGAATAAATTTTTTTCATGATCTTAAAAACCTTTTCATCAAAGCTTAGCTTAAATGCATGAAATCAGTTAATATTAAATAAACAAATAAACAAATAGTGTCTATATAAGCATTTCTTTACAATACTAAAATCAAAAGGTAAAACTTTACAATAAGGTACATTAGTTAAAATTAGTTAACCATATTAGTTAACCTGAACTAAGAATGACCAATACTTCTACAACATTTTATTAATCTTAGTTAACGTCAATTTCAGGATTTAGTAATGCATTATTAAAATCACATGTTGTGTTTGTTAACATAAGTTATTGCATTGTGAACTAACATGAAAAAGCAGTGAATGATTTTTTTTTTTTTATTAATTGACATTAACAAAGATTAATAAATAGTGTAATAAATGTGTAGTTCATTGTTTGTTCATGTTAGTTCATGTTAGTTAATACAATAACACTTTATTGTGAAGCATTACTATTTATATTATATAAATACAATTTGACTTTAGTTTAATTAACTTGTATTATACAATTCAAAGTTTATATTTTTAAAAAAATATATAAAATTATATGTGACCCTGGACCACAAAACCAGTCATAACGGTCATTTTTTATTTATTTATTTTTTTTAAATTGAGATTTATTCATCATCTGAAAGCTGAATAAAGCTGTATAGCTGTATGTATAGTGTGTTAGGATAGGACAATATTTTGCCGAGATACACAAACAAAAAATAAATTAATTAGTTAAAATACTGAGAAAATCCCCTTTAAATTTGTCCAAATGAAGTTCTTAGCAATGCATATTACTAATCATAAATTACATTTTTATATATTTATGGTAGGAAATGTACAGAATATTTTCATGGAACATGATCTTTACTTAATATCCTAATGTTTTTTGGCATAACAGAAAAATCGATAATTTTGACTGATACAATGTATTTCTGGCTATTGCTACAAATATACCCGTGCTACTTAAGACTGGTTTTGTGGTCCGGTGGCACATATATGTAATTTTATGTACCTGTATGTATTTATTATTTTTTTTTTTTATATTAACATTTACTGCATTTTTTGTTTATTAGCAACTAGCAGTAAAATAGTATAAAATAGTTTAATAGCATTATATAGTTTGATATAAAATATGAAAAAATAATAAGTATTATTAATAATTAAACAATTACTGTAGTAATGTGTTTATGTGGTGAATCTGCAGTTAGATTCACTGTTTTTCCAGTAAGATTTACTGTTTGTAATTTTTCCCCAAAAAAATGTTACTTTAGAAGTGAAAGCATTTGCAAAGGGTTTACACTGTTCTCAGACCTCAACATGTTCAGTCGGCAAAAACAAGTGCCGACCAACAAAAAAAAAGGGGGTTACACACTGATCAGACAAAACCAGACAAATGTGTCTGTTGCAGTATTTCGGCATCTGTTGTTGCGGTGTGAATTGCCCTTTTATCCCATTGTAACATGATTTATATTCATTCCTTTCACTGCTTTTCTGAATGCTGATGACTGGGACAATGCAGAGCTTAAATTAATTTACACTCTAAAATGAAGACTTGCTAGAATGAAGACTGTGTTGTCATTATGTAATTTAGCAAAGCCAGTTCTAAGAGTCATCCAGCTTTTTAAAGAGTCTGGGATGCCCTAATGCATTAATACTTGTATTCTCATTACAGGGAGCTTCGCATTGGCTGATCTGGGCATGTGTGAGCCTCCTCCATCATCCACGGTATATTGTTCTGATATAAGCCTGCTGCAGGACAGATATGGTCTGAACGCCGGATCCGACGCTGACTCGGACCCCGAGGGGGTCATGACCCCAGAGCGTGCCGTCCAGCTGTGGAGCGGACAGCCCCTGAAGTCCCGCCGCAGCTCTTGCCTGTCCAGCCCCGACCACTCGGTTCTCACTCTCACCGACTCTGAAAACGAACACAAGACTGATGAAGAATCAGGTAAGAGAGAGAGAAAAACACTTGGGTGTGAAAGAAATGAAGAGACAAATGAAAAGACACTGGTGATTGGAGATTTATCAGAAGGGTAGTGCATCTAAATTAAGTGGAAAATCTGTAATTTGGTAAGACATTAGTTCCAACAAGGAACGCCGGTGTAATGAGACATCTAAATAAAATGTTCTCATTTCCCCAAAGGCCTTCAGCCTTTTTTGGGGTGAAATTGAGCATACTGAATCATTGAATAAGAACTATTTATATGATTCCCAACACTTAGGCGTCAATATTTGTAAAGCCGCAGCATGTTCTGAAGACTGCATTCACCGCGCTGCAGAGATCAAAGCGATATACAAGCCAAAGAGGAATCATCTCAATGCCTGCAATCTCAAGTAGCGTTTCTCTTTGATATAACGAGGCTTTATTGCAACAAACCAGCCCTTCTAACTTGCCAATGTCAAGTACCGCATTATGCGTTTATCTGGTTATCAGGTCATATTTTTAAGATGCTCTTTGGTGTCTGTTAAACTGTTTCTTCCTTTGATGAAACAAGCACCAGACATAAGCATGCAAATTTAGAGGCACCAGTGTGGATGTAATGTTGGTGAAGCTACAGTTGTACTTCTGTTATCAGTTACATCTGAAAAAATAATTGAAACATAGTAACTAGACACTAGTCTCATTAAAAAGCTTATCTTAAGATCATTCTTCATATTACACATTTCGTTTCAGGGCCTAGTTATAGTTTTTGTCTTTTGATGGAAATGTCCATTAAATTACATTAGTCAATTAATTTTTGTCCATTATACATGGACTGAAATTCCATAATTGTAAGTTGATAAAAATAATAGTTTAGTTAAAAATAATGTGCAAAATGACAATAATGTGCCTTTTTATTAAACATTTATTAAACACACTACTGTTTTTTTTAAGTAATTATTAATTTTATTCAGCAAGGACACATTAAATTAATCAGAATTGACAGTAAAGACAGTTACAATATTAAGAAAATAAATAAGTACTGTTACTGAATTTTCTAGTCAATAAAGAATCCTGAAAAAAAATATAGCACAATTTCTGCAAAACTTCAACACAACAATTTATTTATTTATTACAATAAAAAAAGTTATAAAATTTAAATTATTTTAATATTTTTTCACATATTACTTTTACTGTATTTTTTTGTATACATGCAGCCTAGGTGAGCATAGGAGAAATCTTTGAAAAAAATTAAAAGTTCTTACTGACCCCATTTTCTGAATAGTGTTCTTGTGAAAACATGTACTGAAATAATAGCATATGAAAAGTATAATCTCACATTAATATTGAATGGGTTTGAGTGAACTGTTGCAGCTTTTGGACCTGAAGAGAGGCACAACATATTATGGATTGGATTGTTTTAATGAAATTTGTGAGTATTTTTGAATTTTTTTTTTTTAAGTGAAATTATTATTGTCATATTGAGTCAAAGTTGGGTGAAATCAAATCAAAAAGCAAACTTTTTTGTTAATGTTTGTAAAAAAGCACTTCAAGTTCTTCAAAATGATGAGATTAGAGGTTGCACACAACTGAAAGGCTTTTATTGCATGTAGAAAGGAAAAAAAAGAAGAGGAAGTGAACAGAGCAAAGTGTTTAGGGAGGAGATGTGAAACTCCAGGGGGTGCTAACAGAAAAGGAGCAAGATTTCCTTGTTGAGGTGAGCGTGTGTGCAGAAAGGGGAAGTAGATCTATAGGGCTGAATACAGGCAGTCATCGTTCAAAGACAGCCCAGCTATGCTGCTCCATTCCTGGACATCAAGGCCACCACATGCATTAATGGAAGCAGGTTGTGCAAAGGAAAGGCACAATGCGGGATTTATGATACCTGCGGCGAGATGCAATAAGCACCAGGTGCGTCTCATCACGCACTGCCAGCAGTGTTCCAGTTTTGTTCGCCTTCTTCTAGTGACGTGCTCCTATTGTGAGCCCTGGTATGAGGGACAGGAAGATGATGGTGGTGTTGATAAGAGGAACTGGGTATTGGCCAGTGGGTATTGATTATCTCTCACACAGTCTGAGGATTTAAGAAGTTGCCACTTTTCACTAATAGGGTTTAAACTGGAGTACTCAACTGGCAAAATTAAAATAACACTAAATGTTGCTGTTTACACAGTAATAGTGTATTTGTAAATTTCAACCAATCAAATTATACAACAGTTCTTTCTGGTCCTCGAATTTGATTGGCTGAGAGCCTTTTCCAGTGGTGCGATATTCTAGTGATAACAGAACTCCAACCAAATCACTGTTTGTATCACTCTGCTTGCAGTATTTCTCACATTATTTGTCATAGTGGATGCCCAAATCCTATAGTTTTTTAAATACTACTGTTTTTGTGTCACGGAATGTATTTTTAACCGTTTTTTCGGCAAGAATGTGATGGCTTAGACTACAGATAATAAAAATAATGGCTATTTGAAAATTTGCTTCAACATTTTCAACGATGTGAGCTACAGAGTGCCAGTGGCCGTTGAACGCTCATGAGCCCGCCAAGAGCAGCCTCACCTCGGACAGTTCTTCTGGAGTTTGCTGCTGGCTCTGATGTCTCTATGGTAGTTAAACATGAGCTATAATTCTTTTTGGGTAAATCTAACAGGCAGTCTTTGTTCCAGTATTATTTGTTCCAGAGCAAGTAGTTTTGGCTGAGGGCAAAACAGATACAGCTGGGCAGCAGACAGATACAGCTGAAGTCAAAAGTTTACATACACCTTGCAGAATCTGCAAAATGTAAATTATTTTACCTAAATTGGGGGATCATACAAAATGCATGTTATTTTTTATTTAGTACTGACCTGAATAAGATATTTCACATAAAAGATGTTCACAAGAGAAAATAATAGTTAAATTTATAAAAAATGACCCCTTTCAAAAGTTTACATACACTTGATTCTTAATAATGTGTTGTTACCTGAATGATCCACAACTGTGTTTTTTTTTTGTTTTGTTTTGTTTTGTTTTTTTGTTTAGTGACAGTTGTTAATGAGTCCCTTGTTTTTCCTGAACAGTTAAACTGTCCACTGTTCTTTAGAAAAAATCTTTCAGGTCTCACAAATTCTTTGGTGTTTCAGCATTTTTGTGTATTTGAACCCTTTCCAACAATGACTGTATGATTTTGAGGTCCATCTTTTCACACTGAGGACAACTGAGAGACTCATATGCAACTATCACAGCTTCAAACACTCAGTGATGCTTCAGAAGGAAACACAATCCATGAAGAAAGTGAAAACTTTTTAAATTTGAAGATCAGGGTAAATTTAATTTATTTTGTCTTCTGGGAAACATGTCAGTATCTTCTGTAGCTTCTGAAGTGCAGTACTAAATAAAAAAATATATATATTTAGGCAAAATAAGAAAAATGTACACATCTTTATTTTGTTCAAAAGTTTTCACCCCCTGGCTCTTAATGCATCATTTTTCCATCTGCAGCATCAGTGAGCATATGAACCTTCTGTAATAGTTGCATATGAATCCCTCAGTTGTCCTCAGTGTGAAAAGATGGATCTCAAATTCATACAGACCTTGCTGGAAAAAATGCTGAAAGACCAAAGAATTTATGGGACCTGAAAGATTTTTCTGACAAATGGTTATTTTTACACAGATTGACTTTTTGACAATTAATAACACCCTTTGTTAAAAAAGAACTCTTTGACTTCATTAAATTAGAAACCCTGTACCATTTTTTTGTGGAAAGTGCCAATGGCTGCTATGCCCCTAGGGACTTTTCATAGGATCTTTGGTGTGTCTTTGAAGGAAGGGACTTTGAGCCTTTTTGTTTGGAATGGTGGTTGATGACACTGCCACTGAAAACCTCTCGAGACTGCAGCGAAAGACTCAAGCCCTGCAGACATTAAAAACAGTAAAAAGCAATACTTCTGCAGCAGTGCCTTATTTGACAAGATCGACTCCTCCATCGCTTTTGCCATTTCTTTCAAGTGAGTGTAAGCATATGAACAATGTGGACAGTTTCCAGAACAGAAAACAGTTTTGAGAATGACAGCTATTTGTGCAACAGAAATAGGCAGTAAAAAAAATCTGGATGAATTTATGTGTTTAACAGTGATTATCACTTAGGTGAAGTCTTTTACTCTCGTCTTCACCTTCCTCAAAGAATGAATCGCCACATATACAATTTCCCACTCAAACTTCTTTTGCTTCCATAATTAAATCTTTTCTCAATAAATAGTGTTCATTCATACATAAGCATCTTCAGTAAGAATGCATTAAAGGCACAATATGTAAGTTTCGCTGCTAGAGGGCGCATATTCAAAACAAACAAAGAACCAAAGTTTGATGATGCCGTGATTGTGTGTGGAATCAGGGGAGTTGTCATCTTCATCCCCACAGCCAATGCAATCCATTGGGACTCGGGCAGAAATCATGTTCATGGATGAGCTAATGTATTAAATGCTTGCTAAGGTCACTGTAGTATGAAGCAGGGTGGGGCTGAAAGTCATGGAAGCGAAACGAGGACGCTGTAGCAATTGCTAATGAAGGACGAGCACGATACACGGCTCAAAAATGTTTATTACGCCACAGTCGAGCGCTTCCGCTCGAGTAATGCTGCTGAAAATTCAGCTTTGCCATCATAAAAATAAATTAAATTTTAAAATCCATTACAATAGAAAACAGCTTTTTTTAACTGTTAGAATATTCCACAGTATTAGGGTATAATGGGAATAAAGGTGCCTGGGGTAAAAGGCGCCTTTGATATTATTTTCCTCTAAACCACTTGATGGCAGAAAAACATGGCGTAGCTCTTTCTAAAACATCCGCTTTTCAACATACACATGCAAATTTGGTTGATCCTTGATGCGATCAAGGGCAGCCGTGCTTACTTGATCTAATATTTGATGTTTTTCAAAAAGTATTCAACATATCTTGAGATAAAGGTCTTCTTAATGATTTTCAGTTTTGTTTAAGATAATTAAAACAGCCCTTTTTAAATAACGAAAGAATATGTAAAAGTATGGTATTGGGGTAAAAAGCGCTCCTGCTGTTGGGGCTAAAAGGCACAATTATTAACATGATAATTAATAGAAGGATGACTTTTCCACTTGTTAACATGACATTGTTAGAATCAGATACTAAATATTATATATTATGTTAGGTGTCCATCTTAGAGATAATCACCATGTTTAGAATGAAACCATCATATTTAAAAAAATGCTATTAATCATGTCATATAATAAAATATCATGTATTGTTACAACTGTAAATCTATATAGAATTATTATGGGATCTCCTTCAATGCTTTCAGAATCTTTACATTTTAAAATGATTTTGTTTCTGTATTTTAAAATATATGTTTTATATTAACATATTTTAATGACAGTATATTTACCGAACAAAAAATAATTATTTTATTCATCAAAATAAACAGAAAATAGTACAAACTTTGCTAAAGTGATTGTTTTTAAAAAGTATTACCTTTGACATTATATGTGTGTGTATATATACACTACCGTTCAAAAGTTTGGGGTCAGTACATTTTTATTGTTTCTTTTTCTTTTTTTTTAAGAAATTAATACTTTTATTCACCAAGGATGTATTACGTTAATAATTAAAAGTTTATTAAAAGTTCATAATAAATAATTTACATTGTTATAAAATATTTTTGTTTTGAATAAACACTGTACTTTTTGAACTTGTTATTCATGAAAGAATCCTGAAAAAAAAAAAAAAATCACAGGTTCCAAAAAATATTTGGCAGCACAACTGTTGATATTATTCAACATTGATCATTCTAATAATAAATCTGCATATTAGAATGATTTCTGAAGGATCATGTGACACTTAAGACTGGAGTAACAGCTGATAAAAATTCAGCTTTTCATCACAGTCTTCTTTAAAGACTATTACAAGTCTTACTGACCCCAAACTTTTGAACGGTAGTGTATATATATATATATATATATATATATATATGTATATTAGGGCTGTCAAATGACTAATTGCAATTAATCGCATACAAAATAAAAGTTTAAGTTTGCCTAATATATGTGTATGTACTGTGCGTAATTATTATGTATAAATACAAGCACATTCATATATATTTAAGAAATATTTACAAGTATATGTATTTATTATATTTTTTATATTATGTATATTTTGTACATAACATATTTCTCTTAAATATATACATTAATTTGTGTGTATTTATATATACATAATAACTACACACAGTACACTCAATTAAACTCAAACTTTTATTTTGTATGCGATTAATCATGATTAATCGTTTAACAACCCTAATATATATAAACATTACTTTAGCTAAAGTATTTGTATCAATACAGTGTGCTTTTTACCCCATTCTGGCAAGCCTTTTACCCTGTGTGTGGGGTAAAAGACTCCTCTTGCCACCTCATACATGAGATTTTTAGACCAAATAAACGACTTGTATGATTTATGTTCACACAAAATTTGTTGCTCCATAAATGTTTCATACAAATGTATGCATTTTTCTGCAATCATTTTATTTTTAGGGGGTGCCTTTAGCCCCGTTGTTCCCTACTACTTTCACTGCATTTCAGATCAAATAAATCCGGCCTTAGTGAGCACTTCTTTCAAAATCATCAAAAAGTCTTACTGACCCCAAACTTTTTGCATCTTGCCTTCCACAAAGAATGGATCACACAAGTTCCCACTCAATCGAACTTCTCTTACTGTCTTAATTACATCTTTTCTCTGTGGTCCGCACCCACTTTGATGGCTGTTTCTATGAATAATCTTCATCCATATTTGAGCATCTGCTTTGTGTCCAGCTGTGTTTGTAATTAGCGCACAAGCACCAAAATAACGTGTTTTTGTAGCCACCTGCCGTCTCACATTCTTGGAGACATGGGTTCTTCACTCGGGTAATGGACATCTGAGTCACAGTGTGCTTTCAAAAAAAGTAGAAGTTTAGTTTGATGCACGTTTGGCCTGTGAGCGGCATCGATGTCCGTGTTGCCACTGTGACAGACATTCACCGTAGCATCGTTGTGTTTGCACGCTGGGAGCAGTGTGATGTTCACAGAAGAATTGTTCACATTGTTTCCACCGCTGCTCTGAGCAGTCGTCAAACACCCTTGTGGCAGCCCACTGATCTTTGTTTTTCTCTTCTCCATTCTGAACTTCCCTTTCAAAGCCACAGGCAGAAATTGAATCCCTCTGTCCTAAACTCCACCCTTTCTTCCGCCTACTGAGACTGAAGTCCACATCAAGTCTGTTTGGATTACTTTAATGCACCAACGTTTACGAAAAAAAGTGTGTGTATTTGTGTACATTGAAATAAACGCAAACGCAGCAGGACGCCGACCACTAATGGATTTCCACCGTGGGAGCTAATTAAAAGGGATGGCGTGAGCTGGATTTGATCAAGAGAATGCTGGGTGACTAGCACAGAAGTAAGTCCTGAGGCGCCGTGTTCAGCCACCGTGTGCGTGAAGAGCGTGGCATGATGATATGATAAAGACGGCACCTTCAGGCAACACTTACACTCATTACCACTCGCTTTTGTTGGCATTCACGGGTCAACTCTCAGCCTCAAAGAAACGCCCGGACGACGTTCCCAGGCTCCCTTTCCCCAAGTCTCCTTGCTCAGATCTGCCCATCTTCTGTTGTTCGCTGAGCCTTGGTTACTTTTACAGACAGTGGGTTCGTGTCCCTTGCAGATTACAGCTAAATGATTAGAGTAGGAGTGCTCATTAAAATGCCACAGTTTGCTCGTGGTGCTGTTCGCACTCTTTTATGTTTTCGTGGTGTACTGTCACACAGCTTGTACTGAGGCCATTAACTAGTCTAAGGACACAAACTTCAGCTCCTGGGAGTCATGCCTGTGTTATGAGAAGTTGTAGCAAAATCAACTGTGAAATGTGAAAACAAAGTTTGGCCGAAGATGATTGCGTAATATGAGTGTGCAAATTAACCTTCTGATGCATGAAGCATCACAAAAGCAAAAAAGGTTACTGTTTAATTTAAAATAGAATATAATCATTCACACTTTTTTTGTTTGTATTACTTTTCTGTTAAACTATTTAGTAACACTTCAATTTACAGTGTCCTTGTTACCTTACATGTACTTACTATAGTAATAACAGTAAATTATGCATAATTACATACAACTAACTCTAAAGTAAGAACATGTTGGTTATTAATATTACTCACTAATTAGGCTTAATTGTGCAATCACACAGTGACAAGGACACAGTGAAATAAATTGTAACCCAATTTCTACACAATCTAAGCCTGATTGTTTAAAATATTATTCAAATTATGCATAATATTATTTAATCAAAATATCCTAAAATAAATAGCATCATTATATATTAAATATTTACAATTTAAATGTAAAAAAAAAATATCAGTAATTTCTTATTGAAAGTATTGCTTAGAAATTTTGGTACCACTTTACAATAAGGTTCCATTTGTTAAAGGTGTCATATGATGTTTCTAACAAGAACATTATTTTGTGTCTTTGGTGTAATTCACTGTGTTTACATGGTTTTGAGGTAAAAAAAATATATATATATATATATATATATATTTTCCACATACTGTACATTAATGTTGCTCCTCTATGCTCCGCCTTTCTGAAACGCATCAATTTTTACAAAGCTCATTGTTCTGAAAAGCGCTGTGTGCTCTGATTATCCAGCTATTCAGTGTGTTGTGATTGACCGAATACCTCAAGCGTGTGACGGAAATGTTACGCCCCTTACCATGTTGCTCAAACATGCTCAAAACTCGCGTTTGGATAGCAAGTAGCAAATTCTTTACATATGAAAACATACTTACAGGCTGTGAGCCAGACTGTCCTTGCAAAGTTGGAATTGCCCCACTTTATAGTGTGCACAGCTGGCATTGTAGGCTACTCTCCCAGGTTCAGGAAACAGTCCTCCATAAAAAGCACTGCACATACTCGAATGTTTGCGTATACTGTTCTGGAACAGTGTTGTAAATATAACTTAACACATACTTTACACAACTTAACGTCACACTTTAGTTTGAGGACCAATTCTTACTATTATTATTTTAAGTATTAACTACAACTTTTGACTACTAAATAATAGTTAATAAGGTACTTGTTAAGTTTAGGTATACGGTAGGATTAAGGGATCTAAATGAAGAGTTCAGATGCAAAACCAGCTAAACGTCTTTCTTTAAAAAAATGCATTTTTATCAGGCTCAGTTGTATAGGTTTCTATGTAAGTACCGGTACTTCTGATTGGCTTGAGTTGGTATTTTAGCAAGTTTGAAGAAAAAGTATTTGATGGACGTATAATATGTGTCGAGAGCATTCACTTAGTATCATTATCACATTTTTGACCGAGATGGCTTTTAGCTGGTTTTGCATCTGAACTCTTCAAATATGGTATTAATAAAGTACTAAAAGTACTAGTCAATATGCTAGTAAAATGCATGCTAATAAACAACTAGTTAATGGTGAGAATTGGTCGCTAAACTAAGGTGTTACCATAACACTTTATAAAAAAAAGGTTAATTAGTTAACAATAGTTAACTACATTAGTTAACAAACTAAGAATGAACAATACTTCTACAGCGTTCTTAATTAATGTTAAATTCAGCATTTACTAGTACATTATTAAAAAGACAAGTTGTGTTTGTTAACATTAGTTAATGCACTAGTTAATGCACTGTGAAGCAACATGAACAATGAACAACTATTTTTTTGGTAACGGTTTAAAATAAGGTTCATTAGTTAATATTAGTCAACTATATTAGTCAGCATGAACTAAGAATGAACAATACTTCTACAGCATTTATTAATTTATTATTTATTAATTATTTATTATTTACCAATGCATTATTAAAAGCACAAATTGTGTTTGTTAACATTAGTTAATGTACTGTTTATTAACTAACATGAACAAAGATTAATAAACAGAGTTTATTAATAACACCTTATTGTAACGTGTTACCATTTTTTTAAACTAACATTAAGAAAAAATATTAAATATTGTAATAAATGTACTGTTCATTGTTTGTTCATGTTAGTTAAATGATTAGTTCACTTCCAGAACAAAAATTTACAGATAATTTACTCACTCTTTTGTCATCCAAGATGTTCATCTTCATTCATAAATAAATTATGTTTCTTGAGGAAAACATTTTAAGAATCATCTCCATATAGTGGACTTCAATGGTGCCCCCAAGTTTGAACTTACAAAATGCAGTTTAAATGCAGCTTCAAAGGGCTCTAAACGATCCCAGCTGAGGAAGAAGGGTCTTATCTAGCAAAAGGATAAGTTATTTTCAAAACAAATTGACAATTTATATACTTTGTAACCTCAAACACTTGTCTTGTCTCGTCTCTGCGATGCATAGTCTGTGTAATCTGGGTAAATACAGAAAAACTCCTTTCTCATTTTCTTTTTCAACTTCAAAATCGTCCTACATCACTGTTTTACCCCTTTTTTTGGGCAAAGGTTGTTTGGTCTTCTTTGCATGACCACTTTGTAAACACTGGGTCGGTAGTTCTGCAGTGATGTAGGGTGATTTTGAAGTTGGGGAAGAAAACAAGATAAGAGTTTTTCGACATGCCTTAACTGTCTTGAACTGGAGAAAAAAAACATGCAGTTCACGCAGACCTAGACAAGACGAGGTTAAAAAGTATATAAATTGTCAGTTTGTTTCAAAAATGAAAGATAGTTTCGCTAGATAAGACCCTTCTTCCTCGGCTGAGATCGTTTAGAGCCCTTTGAAGCTGCATTTAAACTACACTTTGGAAGTTCAAACTTGGGGGCACCATTTAAGTCCACTATATTGAGATAATTCCTGAAATGTTTCCTGTTTTCCTAATGTTTGGGGTGAGGGTTATATATAAATGGCTAGATCTGCTGGAATAAAAACTACCAACCACTTCCATCAGCCATATTGAAATTATGTTGCCATAAATCAACAAAATGGAAAATAAAGAAATCAGAATAATTACATCAAATCTTTTTTAAAGATCTGTCCATTGTGGTAGAGACATACTGTTAAAACCGAAAATTAGTGCGGAATTCATTAGGCGAAGAGGAACATCTGCTAATTTCCAGTAGATTTCTGGCACGCGTGTAATTAAAGTGTCTGAATAAAGAGCATGAAGATTATCTACAATTATGAAAAGTAGGTAATCTGCAAGATTTTCTCATTTTCTTTTCATTTTCATGTTGGTGGCAGAAATAACACTATTTTGCTATGGACGTCCAACCTGTTGTTTCTTAAAGTGGAAAAGGAAGTGAGTACTAAAACTGAAGGCAGTTAGTTTTTTAATGAACGCCCCAGTCCAAATATGTCTAGTGTGACGAGTCGGCTGCCTCCCCCCTAACTATCAGCTTCACCCCGTCGGTAATCGCCGCCCTTCACCAGGCTCCCGACGGGAGTGGGCGTGTGGGAGGAGGAGGGGCGCTGAAACATCCAGGTCTGGCGGCGTGTGATGAGGCACACCTGATGTGAATGAAGCCTCATCACCGCCGCTGTTAAAATGCCGAGCGCGCCTCTCCTCAGGAGACCGGTCTCTTCCCCGTGCATGCACGCTGGTGTCCTCGTGGGTCCAGGAAGGGGTGAAGAGGGAACCAGCGCCGCAGGACGAGTTGCCGGACCCCGCGGGTTCGGATGAGGACCGCACCCGTGACGGCTGACGGGCCAAGATGCCGGGCCGTGATATCCCCCAGAAGTGCCACGTAGGTGGAGGAGGACGATGCCGCTAGAGAAGCCGCCGCCCCTCGCACCCCGGACCTGAGTGGGGAGCGCGTGCGGCCGCCGGACTCCGCCCCTTACCTGGACCCTTCCCTTCGGAACACTACCCCTCCTTCACGGAACCCTGTCACATCGAGGACACCAGATCCCCCTTTTTTCTTTTGGACACTTTTTCCCCCTTTTTGGACACTTTCTGTTTTATTGTTTAATAAAAGCCTCTCCGAGGCCTGACGTCACACCCACTGTGTCTGTCGCTTTGCTCCGCCCCCGTGACACTAGTAACAGGTATTTCGACAACTAGAGGTTTTAAAGACCTATCGAAGATCTTTGGTTTCCATGACAACAGGTGAAACCAAATGGAGGAGTATTTCTGTAGGGAGGTCAGCGGTGCGTGTGTGCTATGTCTGAGTTGTGTGCGAAAGTGCGTTTGTATGTTTTGGGGATCATTTGTAATGTTTTTGTTTTTTAGCTGTAATTATTCGGAGATTCTGACCTTGGGGTTTTAAAATTAATATTCTATTTTCAAAAATACAAAGTGTTTGTTAGTGTTGTGTGTAAAGGTCACACGGGCTGTTATGGGTATAATGATCTGGAAAAGCACACAATTTAAATGAATCCAATATATACAAAATTAATGAACCTGAAAATATTTACCAAGCATATCATTCTTTCGCTCATGACTACAATTCTAATTCTTTCAGTGTGTGGTGGACAGTTTAGTCTATTCAGACCTGGTAGGCTTGACATTTGAAATTGATCCGCAATCTGTCACACTGGTTTTGATTAGCCTATATCGTTCCATGATATATATATATAACTTAAAACTATATAGTCAACTTAAAAACGTAACTAAACATTGTTTTTCTATGTAAACATGGACATGTTTGACCGTTGCACTCACATTTCTTGCAGCGTCTCGGAAAAGTAGTTAAAGGTAGTTCAATTAGCATCTCATAACCTTGCTTTTTCCACTCCACTGCCCGCATCACATCATTCTGTGTGAATAGCACCTACTGATATCTTTTACGTTACAGTCCTCCGTGGACCGCAGTTAATAAGCAGCTGTAATTAATCAAATGATGGAGAAGTGCTTTTAAACAAACATATATCCAGATGCACACTGTAGTTAAATGGAGTTTCAGCATTTTAAATAGTCATTTTATGTCTGCATAAATCCTTGAGGCCTCTAAACATCATCTTTGTTCTCTAAACATCATATTTGTTGTAAGCGTCTTTCAGCCTGACGCTCAGCTGAATCAATATACACATGCGTTTGAAGTTTCCAAATAAAAAACCCTGCTAAGATGCCACCTCATGTTATCATATTAACTTCTAAATAAGATGTGGTTTCAAATACACAGGAAAGTGAAAAAGACAGCAATTTAAGAAAAATGTAGCATGTTGTAGCACAAGAGCATGTCCTCCTCAGATATTTGAAACATTCAAAGCATGAATGTACAGTATAATGCACAAAAAAGTGAATTTCTTATTTCCCTCACTTGTTTACAGATTTGTTTTGAGCAGTGTTGGGCTTGCTACTAGTTACACTACTAGTTACATTATCCACAACCTGTGAATCAATAAAAGTTATAGATAAATGAAGAGTACAACTGGCTCAAACTGATGACAAGCCACAATATTTTAAAACGACTTATGTTATTTAATAAAGCAGCAAAATAGTAAAATCTGCATCAGGGCTCAAGCAAGACAACCAACCAACCAAACATATTGGCATTCGCAGTAGACAAAGTTTTAGTATCACTACACAATTTACATGTGACATTTATGTTTTTGTCATCCTTTCTTCCTACAAAATTAAAATAATGGCTGTATTTCCAGCCATGATGATATGATGTGGGCTTCTTCACCTTCTGACGAAAGATAGCTTGCTGCATTGGGTATGAAAATGATTTTGAATGACTAAATTTTTTAACTTTAGTTCATTAGCGATTGTAACAAAAAAAAATAAAAAATACTGTAATTAGTAAGTAGCCATTTTTTTGGATGGTAACTGTAATATTGTTACTTAAATTTTATAAGTAATTACACTGCAACATTCTAAAAAATGCTGGGTTAAAAACAACCCAACTTGGACTATTTGGCAACCCAGCGCTGTGTCTGATTTTTTATTTCCAGTCCATTTTAAGCTACCAATATAATAATTTTTAAACAATAGTTGATTTAAAACAACTCAGCATTTTGGGTAAAATCATTTAACCCAATCAGCTGGGTCAAAATAACCCAGCATGTGTTCTGTCCAATATTTACCCAGTGCTCTGTTGCCAAATAACCCAAGTTGGGTTATTTTTAACCCAGCATTTTTTAGAGTGCAGGGAAAGTAACATTATTACTAAAATGCGTTGTTACTGGTTACTAAAAACTAGTTACTGCCCAGTTGGTTTTGAGTGCCCTATTTTTGCTAATACTGCTAGTGGCTAAAAGGATGTTGTCTTGTATGCTAGCATCTCTGTGTCATCATGTACCTGTGTTTCTGTGTTTGTGCGTGGCACACCATGACAAATGTCTGGTGAGCCGTTATTCTGGTCTGAGTGTGACCGCTTCTAATGAATCTCTTAATGCTGCTTGTTTCTTCCGATGCTTATCTGTCCCACTTTCACATCATGCTGTTATTTCATGATTGTTTACAATCCATTAGCATTCACGTGGCTCTCAAATAACGCCTGCGCAGCTATTCCATCGTCCCCTCACAAGGAGAAATAGCTGTGACAGCGCTGAACGTTTATTTAACGTGTCGATGGCGGCGACAAAGAGGTAATTGAGAATTGATTTGACCATAATGGCTTTTCATATGTTCCCTACAGAATGCTGATGCCGCCTGATTAAGCCGTGAGACGGCAATTTGCCACTTAATGGGGTCTGCCCTTGTCCTTTGCACAAGACGAACCGACGGTGTGAGAAGTGGTAATAAAGGGACAGTGTTCAGAGGTGTCGTCCGCATCTGAGTCATTGTACGGAGCACGTTACTGTGGTTTAATCTGTTCTCGCTTTTGTCACCTCAGAGCGTTCGCTTTGTAAGAGGGAAGTTTCTTAGTTCCAGTTTGCTGCACAGTCTCAACAACTGCAGCAAAAGCTGATGATACTAACGCCTGAGTACATTTCCTGTGCCTGCAACATGTAAAAGGTGCTCTAACAGTTTTTTAATAAATGTGGAGATGCATACTTTTGACAAATATGTGACCCTGGACCACAAAACCATTCATAAGGGTCAATTTTTCGAAATTTTATACATCATCTGAAAACTGAATAAATTAGCTTTCCATTGATTTATGGTTTGTATTTGGCTGAGATACAACTGTTTAAAAAAATCTGGAGTCTGAGGATCCAAAAAAATCGAAATATTGAGAAAATGGCTTTTAAAGTTGTCCAAATTAAGTTCTTATTAATGCATATTACTAATTAAAGGTTACATTTTGATATATTTACAGTAGGAGGTTTACAAAATATCTTAATGGAACGTGATCTTTACTTAATACCCTAATGATTTTTGGCATAAAAGAAAACCTGATCATTTTGACTTATACAGTGTATTTTTGGCAATTGCTACAAATATATCCGTTCTACTTAAGACTGGTTTTGTGGTCCAGGGTCACATATGTTTAAGTAATGTTAACCACAGATGTCACTTTACTCTTTTTTTTATCTTAGAAATTTTTAAAGAGGGGTTCAGGGGCCATAAGGGGGTCTGTACGAAATATAAAAAGTGATTTTAACATAACATATTATTCAAATTTGGCATTTTGATTTTGGTACTATTTCAGTCTACTTTCTGAAAAATTATATTGATTGCTTTAATTGCATATTAACAGCACCAATTTTAGTAGTTAAAAAAAAAAAAGTGCATATGAAGGAGTTTTGTGGAAAAGTGTACAGCTTTTGTACATATGAAATAAATATTTTCCACCACATAATATTTGCTTTCCAATGACAATATAAAAGCTTATTTTTATGTAATATTAAGATCAAATAAAATATAATTATTTCATTCAGTTGCTTTATAATACCACAGCATTTTTCTCACACAATATACAGTAAATGGTTGTTTATACATGACAATACAATACTGGTTTTATATTCTACTAACAGGTCTCTTGCAAACCATTCATCATATTTAAGAATCACTGGCAAAGTGAAAAAAAAAAATCAGACTGTTTTGGTTATGAAACAAGTTAATATTTAATAAAATTAATCATTGGTTCACCAAATGACCAAACCCTATACAGAAACAGAAACTGTATCTGAATTTCCTACTTATTTGCCATACTGCTTTTGGCATACTGTGTGTATTTGGGAAGGAAGGCAAATTCCAGTGCAGGAATCCAAACCATTTTGTTATGAACCATTATAATTTGTTATTTGATTTAATATCTACTTCAGCCATAACACTCTAGACAGATTCAACCCTCCACCTCCTCCAGCTCCACCTGTCTAGATCTGCTATGGGATTGATCGTACTGATGGAATTGCGACTTATTTTACATACTGACAACAGTATGTCAGTGAATCTATTGGTAATAGCCAGCCAATACTTGCTCTGCAGTAGCAGCCTGAGTTGCAGATCTAATCTGCCAAGTCCAAATACATTAACATTGTCATATACATTAACATGCTAAAACTATTCAGAGAGTTATCGTGGTTGAAATACCATTAACTAATTCTGTTGATTATTAAGGTCAACATTTGTTGATTATTGAAGTAGACAGACATTAAAATTGAATTGGCTCTGTCAAAAGCCAGTTACAGAAAGAAAAATGAATCGCAGATCATGCAATAACAGAATGAGTAAATAATATGCGCTGGTGATGCAGTGCTCTGTTGATCTGTTTGCATGTTGCAGTCGTCAGGTTGCCTCATGCATAGACACACTGTAATTACAATTTCTGAGCTTTAGTCTACACATAAATTACCTTTTTGTTGTTGTTGTTGCATAAATTATGTTTCTGGCGCAGTCAACAGATGCTTTGTTTGTACAGAAGCACACTGAACTGAAATAAATCCAAAGCAATATGCTTGGCTCTTCAAATGTTACCTCAATATGGACATCCTTAACATTCCCCAGAAATACGAGCACAAGACTTGAGGAGGGTTTTTATGAGCATTGATCTCACAGCGTCAGATTGTTCAGAAAAAATAGAACAACTGGGATTTCTGTATCTTGTTAGTTCTTTGATTTTCAAGGTCTTTTATATTTTAGTTTATTCTCACGTGTTTGTGTTCACTGCGTTTGTTGTTTTTATGATTTGCTTTTCCTTTAATTTGATTTCATTTTTCATTACAAGCATACTTTGATGATGAGGATGAAGATCTGTTTGGTGATTACTATTTCAGTAAGTTTGTTTAACATATGTTTAATGTTTTCATGTGTTTGGTGTGTATGTCTGTATGTGTATTCGTGTTTTTTGTGTGTAGTGGGAATCACTAAAACATCTTTTATTCAGCCTCCAAATCTGATAATAAGCCACAGATATTTCTTTTAATGAATTTTCAGACTTTTAAGCTATTAGCGGGAACGCTACAAATTGGATGGAGGCCGCTTTTTAAGAAAGCTTTTGTTTAAAAATGGTGTTTTTGTGTCAGGAGAATTCGCTTCTTCAAATCACCTCTTAACTGTTCATTTCTATCCCTGTTGAGAGCTGCAGTCACCGGCTGACAGATTGCTGCCTTCATCATAAAGCTCTCATTAGAAACTTCATTAATCACAATGCCTTAAACAAACCCAAGGCCAATTAGCCTCACATGGCATAAAGCCAGTCTCTTCAGTCCATTTCTCTCAATAACATGAGCAACTTTCTTTAAAATTGTGACTCTTTTTAGGCAACATTCAAAAGGCCTAGTTTACAAATAGAATTAGATCCAATTAGATCCAATTGTGTGTGTGTGTGTGTGCGCATCATAGTTTTTGTGAAAACAAATATGTATGTTTGCCTTTGAGAATACACATGCCTACCAGTTCTCACATTCATAAAATTCCCTTCTCATTTTGAATTGAATCTTCGTTTTCTCACGTTTGAACAAACTTCACATTTGTCCTCAATATCAACATAATGAGTTTCAAAATGAGTGTGAATGAGGTCAGGAGTAATATCCGTCCATAATGGCGTCCATGTTTAGCACTCAATTATGAAGCGATAGTCTCATTATCACCCTTTGCACAGTAAAATTGTATAGGCACAGAAGTGAAGTGGCTTCTCAAGAAAATTTAAAGAAACACCTGCTGCTTACATTGTCAAACCAGCAATTTCCTTGAAACCATATTAAGTTAACTTACAGAATGCCCTTGTCAGTTTCCGACAGCCATCATTTACTAGAAGGAAATATGCCGTCTGGAATGATGACACTTGCGACGTGCGAAGACGTGATACATGTTTGTGCTGAGAAATATGGGAAATGAACTGAGAGCTGCAAGAACCAAACAATCTGTATGTGAGCACACAATACTTCACCAACAATTATCATTTTAGAATTCTCCAGAAATTTCAACTAGTTCAACCTTACAAGAATGTACAAGAACTAGTGCTGCAGGCAATCTTGTTCATTATGAATTGCCAGAGAGATTTATGATAGATAACGATGGAAAGCATGCTACAAAATGCCCACCAGAGCTGTGACTGGATTTGTAAGGGTCAATGAAGAGTTTCTTTACTGTCCACTGACTAATGCGCCATGTGATTCACTCCTTGATTTTATCTTCTTAATACTGTTTTGTATATGAAATATTTTCTATGTTGCTCAGTTACCATCCTTCTTTTGAGCTCACAGCTTCAGTGTATTCAAGTCCGAAGGTCATATGAAATGATAAAAGCTGGACTTGTGTGACATGCATTTGGAGTTCTTTCTACCCCAGCATTATTGCCCTGGCAGCACATTAAAGGGGCGTTTGGGCAGCTCTGGAGCTGCACATGGGCTACGACTACATCCATCTGACTCAAAGCCAGAGAAAACATTCATTTGTGGGTTTAAATCTGTAGAAGGTTACGTAACGTCTAAATATTCTATTTTGATATTTGCGCATTCGCCACCGTTGCTTCCACACTTAAAGGGAGGATAAAACATTGCAACATTATGCGTGGATGATGACACCTCAATGTGTCATAAATGAAATGCAAAAGACGTCAAGGCTTTTCTTTTAACCCACTTGCTCTGTGCCAAATATGAAATCAGCTGTCAGTAGGGCTGTTTGTAGTGAGAAGCTTAGTGGGTTTATTTTGAGAGTCACTGACTTTTTATGTGCTTGGAGTGCAGGCTATAGAGGAAGAAGTGGCTTAAATAATGTCCATTTATGAGAAAACATTGTTTAAAGAATTTTGAAAGTGGATTAAAGAGATACCATAGTTGATTGACATGAGCGTCTTACCTCAGACCTGTCAGCTGTAACAGTCCGACCTCCATTGTTTCGATGCCGGAGCAGGTATGTAAGTTAGACAAGAATATCTCTGATTGAGGTGTTTTGTTGCTGGATGTAATAATGAACATAGTGGCCGTCATTTACTCCCGACATCTAAGCCACTGAAGATGCAGTGGATTACGTTTGTTTGTGAAGGGAATGCGCCTCCCGATCTACATATATCTGTCTATGTTCGCGCGAATCATTCGTGATCCAGCTTCACTTACAGCAGAAGGGATCTTTTATAAATCTTTGCGATCACCTTTCCTAATAACATGCTAGTTAGCAAGTTTAGCGGCTAAACACAGCTAAATGCGGCTAAAGTAAACAGGCTCGTCACTCCACAGAGAGAAGAGAGGGGCGGGGCGAGCAGAGCTCATTAACATTTAAGCAACCTCGACCAGAGCAGGATGATGAAAGCATGTTATAGACTTTTCATGAAGACCCTAAAGAATCACATCAACTTGTGGAAAATGGGCATCCGATGACCCCTTTAAGATATTTTTGAAAATCTAAAATCTGAGAGCTTTCTGACCGTGCATAGACAGGAATGTAATTACCACGTTTAAGAGGTCAAAAAGGATAAAATAGTCCATGTGACATCAATAGTTTAACTGTAATTTTATGAAGCTACGAGAATACCTTTTGTGTGCAAAAAAATAAAAAAATAAATAAATAAAAATAACTACTTCATTCAACAATTTCTTTTCTTCTGTCTTTTTTTTTTTTTTGCACTAAACATGCATATACTTGATTTTCTCAAATAATCTTAACATGTTTTGTACATACATGTTGCTCACAATTTATTGTAGCACTGTTTTAAATATAGTGTAATCAGACTTTAGCCATTAAAAACCTAAAACATTTTTATTCAAGTACCTGGAATAAATGTCAGGGTATGTCAAAATATCTCCATGTCCTCCCAAAAACCACCTCAGACTCCAGACGGTTAAACGTGGTGTGGATCTGAGGGCGAAATGACAAAATACAGATGAAAAATGATGTGAGAGGAATCAATAAATGTCCACCACGTCCACAGCTTGTCCAAATTTAATCAAAATTGGGCTAAATAGGTCAATCTGGTG
Source organism: Labeo catla (assembly GCA_012976165.1). NCBI lineage: Eukaryota > Metazoa > Chordata > Actinopteri > Cypriniformes > Cyprinidae > Labeo > Labeo catla. Next base: position 939,824 of record VONZ01000136.1, on the reverse strand, counting down.
AAAATAGATAGGTCCATTGCTAAATTGCACTCACCCACTTGGAGATCACCACTTCTAGTCACATCTGAATCGAAATTAACTTATTGTGTAATGATGTTATGATGAAAATGATAAAATATGTGAAATGTTCTGTGAGTGAGCTGGTTTTTAGCAACTGCTCATCTCTATTAAATTAAAAGATACATCTGTGCGCCTGCAACCTTCTTGACATCTGGTGTGTTTACAGTGGATTTGATGACTGAAGGTCTGAAAGGAATGTGACTAATAATGAAAGTTAGTAGCTACATAAAATTTGCCCTGTGTTAAGTGAGAATTAAGTCATACATATGATGTACATCTTTCATGCTATTCTTCTCAGTAGCACCAAATGAACAATACCATCCAAAACAACAAAATATATGGTAAAATTTTATTGTCCTCGCTTGTTATACTGTGTATCAGCTCACCAGACACCAGTAGAAGAAGCAGCACAGTTATTCACCAGATTTGCTATCATATAGGTCGTTGTGTAGAAAAATATCAGTTTAGACATCCACCTGATCGACCCACAGTTCTACAGGTGTGTCCGGCTATTTATCAGCGTCAGCCACCAGACAGAGAACAATGCTGCTGCCTTGTTCTTAAAGAGCTTGTTTTCTGAGGGGAAATTTATCCATTAATTCAATTCCCAGAGCTCAGCACCACAGAGAGCATGGAGTCTCACTCTTCACGCCTACATCCTTGGCACACATTTCATTTGTTCTGCTCAATCAAAGAAACGGTTAGAAAGTAAAAAAGAAAAATAAAGGAAGTGTGTTGATGATTATAGTGGGAAATAAATAGAAGACAATGGATTTGATGGAAGATAATGAGAATGACTGACAAGCACCACTGTCATTTGGTGAAGGGCTCTCAAAGATCAATGCCACTTTGTCTCCAATGATAGGCCGACGTATTGACAGGATAACCAGCCAATCAGGGCGCTAGCAAGACAATGCCTTCCTCATGTGATTTTTCGTTTGTTGTTATGATCCTTTCACGTCTCACATCAATGACAATTCAGTAAAAAATGCTTCTTTTGTAAAAGACCATTTCTGAAGAAGAAATGCATATATTTATGTAATGTTAAGTCTTATAAAATATAAAGGGTCCCTAACTTCAAATGAACACATCAATTCTTTCATTGATTTTTTTTTTTAATTTATCCTATAATGTGACTTAGCAAATATATATATATATATATATATATATAAACTCTTAATAATATATAAATAGCATGAGAGAGATTTGTCTTCATTGTTAGACACTACACTTTTCATATAGTGTTATTTATTTAATAGGAAATTATAATTAACATAATTTTTTCCTTATGACTTGTTGGACAATTTCAAGACAAACTTTGACAACAAGACAAACTTTGCTCTCATCTGTTCAAAACTGCTGAAAATTAAACCATTTTAAGATAAGAAATATTTTTATATCCCCTACTGCAATACTCAGCTGTTTTTTTTTTTTTTTATAAGATATTTTGGGACAAAAACAAATATGTGGCTCTTGTGTCACACCACAGGACATTATGTCACACTAAAAGACAGAAATGGTAGTTATTAAAGTATTTCTGTTTAATTTTGAACATCTCAAATGAGACAGAAAGTTTAATATCCACATAAACAATATCAACATTTTTTTTTTAAACAAAACAAAATAATTTTCATCAACAAAATTCTGTCTCGTAGTCAATCAGTATGTTAGTGAAACTCTTCTAGCCCCACTGCTGCATGTGCAGCACAGCTAAATATGATTTATCTATTTATGATACATCTAAATATTATTGATATGTGATTGAAACTATATTCATTAAGATGTGAATGATTTTTTAAAACTATATAGCTACTCTTTTTAAGGCATGATTTGATTCTATTTACCTTCTGCATCGTTCTCTTAGGATCTCCTCCCTTCCGGTGGATCCCTGTTAAATTTCTATCTACATTTCTGCATCCTCTCTCTTCCGCTAATTCCTCTTCCTCAATTCTTTCTGTTTCAAAAACAAAGTATCACATTTTATACTTATTTTCATGACACTTTAGAACTGTAATGTAATTATTGCTTTTAAGAATGCTAAAAATGATCAAAAATTAATAAAAAGAAGTTTTTTTTATTATTATTTAATACCTTGTCCTCTGGTGTGACATCTTTGTCCTATGGTGTGACAGTACAGGACATTTTCTGTCACACCATTTCAGCTTTTTGTGTCAATTAATGACCTTACTATTCCAAGCTAACCTGTCATTAGCGGTTTGCAAGACACATTTGCATAATTTTCCATGATTATGTAGTTTAACATACAGTTCCCCTTCAGGAACTCGAGCCACGTCGAAACGCTTTGGGAACGTCTTCAGCGTGACCGTGCTCTGAATCACATGTGTAATCAGTCCAATGGAAGAGCGAGACGTCAACGGCGGGTGACGTCACCAACCAGGAAGCTATAAATACACGTGCGTTGGAAACCGGCGGCAGCTTCTGTCTTTCAGCAGCGCTCTGTGTATGTGTGTTTTGTGCTCGTTTTCGGTTGCTAGTTTGCACCACTTTTATTTGAGCACAATGTCTAAGAAGAGTGACAAAACTAAGAACGTAGACAAGCCATGTTTTAGAGCGTGTGTTCCTCCCTGCCCTCGCTACATCACGGGTGGGGATACACACGCTCTATGCGTGGTTTGTCTGGGAGCGGGGCATGCGGCACCCTTGAGAGGGCCGATTGCCCGCATTGCGATCTCCTTCCGATGCGCACGCTCCGCTCCCGGAAGGCTCTCTTCGAGGAGGGAGCCTTCACCAGCGCTCCCCGCGGGTCTGGTCCCGCTTCCGCCGAGGCGGAACGGGCACTGCACTCGTGGGGTTCGCAGTTGGATCTGCTGGAGGGTATGGAGACGGGTGTCCCCCTATCTTCTGCCTCACCCGGCAGATCCGCAGCCCGGTCCGCGGGATCGGAAGCCCGCACTGCGGTTTCTTCCCCCCGCGGATCGGGCTCGCCGGTCCGTCTCTCATCCTCTGAGGGGGGTGAGGTCGAGATCGTCGATACACCACAGTCTGTGCAATATGAGGAGCTGCTGGAGGTTGTGACTCGTGCGGTTGAGAAGCTTAAAATGGATTGGCCCGCCGAGTCACAGGCCGAGCCTCAGAGAAGTAGACTGGATGAGAGATTTCTGCAGTCTCGGCCACCTTCAGCCCGCCGGAGCCTTCCCTTTTTTCCCGATCTCCACACCGAGGTGTCGAGATCGTGGAATTCCCCCTTCTCAGCCCGCTTGTTCATCCCCGCTTCCTATAATTATGGCAGCGTCGCGGGGCTGGATGAGCGCGGCTATAAAGCGATGCCACGGGTGGAACAGACTCTTGCCAGCTATCTGTCCCCCGGTTCGGCATCGTCTCTCAAGGCTCCGGTATTGCCGACCAAACCGCTGTGAGTCACCTCAGCGTTGGTCGGCAAGGGGTACACGGCGGCAGGTCAGGCTGGTGCGTGTCTGCACACGATGTCCGTGTTGCAGGCATACCAGGCCGACCTGCTAAAAGAGCTGGATGAGGGAGAAGAGATCAAAGATGCAGATATCGCGGAGGTTAGGAGGACCACTGATCTTGCTCTCCGCGCCACTAAGGAGACCGCTCGCGCTATCGGGCGGTCTATGGCTGCCCTAGTGGCCGCGGAGAGGCATCTTTGGTTGACCCTGTCCGATATGAAAGAAAAGGACAGGGTCTTCCTTCTGGACGCCCCGCTTTCGCCTTCTGGCCTGTTCGGCGACTCCGTTAACTCGGTCGTCGACAGGTACCAGGAGGCTCGTAAACAAGCGGTGGCGTTCCAGCGGTTCCTCCCCCTCCGCCATCCAGCTCGCGAGGCTGCTGGGCGGGAGCAGCCTCGGCCGTCTACCAGCTCCTCATATAGAGAGGCACAGAAACAGAGCGTGGCCACTCGCACTCCGCCCCATCGAGAGCGAGTGGTCGTACGCTCTAAGTCGGGGACTTCTAAGGCGAGGCCCGACCTGAGGGTCGTGCTGCAGTCTAAGAAGTCCTCGACTAAGCGGTCCTGACAATTCAGGACCGCTGAGGGCAGCCCCAAGGGGGGTAAGGTGGGGTGCACCGCATTCCTCGGTGTCCGCCTCCCCCCTGTGCCCTCAGGAGACCGTTTCGCTAACCCTGCCGGTGCTTCAGGGCGCAGCGGCCTCCAGCGAGCATATACCTCGGTTTCTCCCGCCCGGCAACGTAGCGGGGCCGGGGAGCTCGCCACCCCCGAGGGGGTCTCAGGGGCCGCTAGTTCAGGTGCTTCCTGCCGGGCAACCGTTACAGGACACCATTCTAGTGGCTCAACAAACACCAGAGGCCAGTCTCGAGAGACTGGTTCCCTTAGTAGATCATTTGGCAGCGTGGAAACTACTGCCCAATGTGTCTGCTTGGGTCCTGCGTACTGTAGAAAGAGGGTATCGAATACAGTTCGGCGCTCCTCCGCCGCCTTTTATCGGGGTCTCCCCCACCTTGGTGGGCCCCGAGCAGGGTCTGGTAATGGAACAAGAAGTAGTGTCTCTTCTGAGGAAGGAGGCCATCGAGGTGGTCCCTCCTCACGACAGGGAGTCCGGGTTCTACAGCCGGTACTTCATCGTTCCGAAGAAGGACGGGGGCCTGCGTCCCATTTTAGATCTTCGTGTTCTGAATCGCTCAGTCATGAAGCTGAAGTTCAGGATGCTTACTCTCAAGCAAGTAGTGTCACAAATCAGGTCCGAGGACTGGTTTGTGACGATAGATCTGAAAGACGCGTACTTCCATGTCTCCATCCTTCCTCAACACAGGAAGTTCCTGAGGTTTGCTTTCAGGGGCGAAGCATACCAATATCGGGTTCTTCCGTTCGGCCTAGCACTCTCCCCCCACACTTTTACCAAGTGTGTGGATGCAGCCCTGGCTCCGTTGCGACTCCAGGGCATCCGCATACTAAATTATATCGACGACTGGTTAATCCTAGCACAGTCGGAACAGGTAGCGGCTCAGCATCGAGATGCTGTGCTCGCTCATATGAAAGAGTAAAAAGGGGGTTGAGACTGAACGCCAAGAAAAGTGTTTTATCTCCATTACAGAGAACCACTTATCTAGGTGTGGTATGGGACTCGACCACGATGCAGGCACGGTTGTCTCCTGCTCGGATAGAGTCGATCCTTGCCGCAGTCAGGAGAGTCAGAATAGGCCGGTCACTCACTGTCAAGCAGTTTCAACAACTGCTGAGTCTGATGGCGGCTGCGTCCAACGTGATACCTTTTGGCCTGCTGTACATGAGACCCCTACAGTGGTGGCTCAAAACCAGGGGGTTTTCCCCGAGGGGAAACCCGCTTCGCATGATCAAGGTCACGCGGCGATGCCTACGTGCCTTGGACATGTGGAGGAATCCCTGGTTCCTGTCTCAGGGCCCGGTGCTGGGAGCTCCTTGTCGCAGCGTAACGCTAGCAACAGATGCTTCCCTCACCGGTTGGGGTGCGGTCATGAGTGGCCACACCGCCCGCGGTCTGTGGAGAGGTCACCAACTCACTTGGCACATAAATTGCCTGGAGATGCTGGCCATGTTTCAAGCGCTGAAGCACTTTCTCCCGGACCTGAGAGACCGTCATGTGTTGGTCCGCACCGACAGCACATCGGTGGTCTCTTACATCAACCACCAGGGAGGTCTGCGTTCGCGCCCCTTGTACAAGCTGGCGCACCAGATCCTTGTGTGGTCCCGGGGCAAACTCCTCTCGCTGAGAGCGGTTTACTTGCCGGGGTATCTCAATGTGGAAGCAGACATCCTGTCGAGACAGGGGCTGAGGCCCGGGGAATGGATGCTTCACCCCGAGGTGGTGAAGCAGATCTGGAGAGTGTTTGGTCCAGCCCAAGTGGACCTTTTTGCCACGAGGGAGAACACGCAATGTCCCCTCTGGTACTCTCTAGTTCATCCAGCTCCCCTGGGACTGGATGCCATGGTACAGACGTGGCCGAGGCTTCGCCTGTACGCCTTTCCCCCGATCGCTCTGCTGCCGGGAGTTCTAGAGAGAGTGCGCCGGGACGGGGTTTCCCTTCTTCTAGTTGCCCCGTACTGGCCGGGCCGAGTTTGGTTCTCGGACCTGATTTCTCTCCTCGACGGCTCTCCGTGGGAGATTCCCGTCAGGAGGGATCTCCTCTCACAGGCGGGGGGCACTGTGTTCCACCCTCGCCCGGAGCTGTGGAAACTTTGGGTGTGGCCCCTGAGGGGGCACACCTCTTAGCTTCCGGTCTCTCAACCGAGGTTGTTGAGACCATTCTCCAATCTAGAGCTCCCTCTACGAGGAAACTTTATGCCTTGAAGTGGAAGCTTTTCACTTCTTGGTGTGGACGCCACCAGCAGGACCCAGTTAACTGCCCAGTTGGTTCAGTGCTGGAGTTCCTGCAGGATAGGCTTTCCACAGGGTTATCCCACTCCACCCTGAAGGTTTACGTGGCGGCCATTGGGGCCTACCACGCCCCTCTCGGTGGTCTCTCGGTGGGTAAAGACCCCCTTGTTTCTCGTTTCCTCCGCGGTGCACTGAGGCTGAGGCCTCCTGTACGTTCTCGTGTTCCCTCTTGGGACTTGTCGTTGGTGCTAGAGGCTCTCTGTGGGCCTCCTTTCGAGCCTATAGAAGAGATTTCCGATCGTCATCTGACGATTAAGACAGTTTTGCTTATTGCTATCACTTCTCTAAAGAGAGTTGGGGATCTTCAGGCCCTTTCTGTGGCCCCTTCTTTTCTGGACTTTGCGCCAGGTTTGGCAAAAGCCTTTTTGTACCCCTCGTTCGGGTTATATCCCTAAGGTCCCCTCCTCAGCACCACGGCCAGTGGTACTTCAGGCCTTTTGTCCTCCTCCCTTTCGGGAGCCCGACCAGCAGAAGCTAAACTGTATGTGTCCAGTTCGAGCGCTGGACACGTACGTCCACAGAGCAGCCAGGTGGAGAAAGTCTGATCAGCTTTTTGTTTGCTATGGTCCGGCTAAGCGTGGCTTTCCGGCCACCAAACAACCCTTAAGTCGTTGGATAGTGGATGCTATCTCTACTGCGTATGAGTCCTCTGGTCTCCCTCCTCCTTTAGGGGTCAAGGCTCACTCAACCCGGAGGGTTTCGGCCTCCAAAGCCTTTCTTGAAGGTGTCTCTATGCAGGACATCTGTAATGCTGCGGGATGGTCCACGCCCCTTACTTTTGTCAGGTTTTATGACCTGGACTTGCGAGTCGCTCCTGGCTCTTCTGTCCTTCGTCCTAGCTCTTCCTAGGCAGGGACTCGGCTTCTGGCGGCGTGGGCATCTCGTTCCCAAAGCATTTCGACGCGGCTCGAGTTCCTGAAGGGGAACGTCTCGGGTTACGTATGTAACCCTGGTTCCCCGAGGGAACGAGACGCCGCGTCTCGAGGCCCTCATCCTGCATCCCTGCGAGCGCTGCTTCTCTCCTGAAGCTGACGCCGGTTTCCAACGCACGTGTATTTATAGCTTCCTGGTTGGTGACGGCACCCGCCGTTGACGTCTCGCTCTTCCATTGGACTGATTACACATGTGATTCAGAGCACGGTCACGCTGAAGACGTTCCCAAAGCGTTTCGACGCGGCGTCTCGTTCCCTCGGGGAACCAGGGTTACATACGTAACCCGAGACGTTTTTAATTAAAACATATAATTTAGGGGTATCACACCAAAGGACAACAAAACATAACATATTTGTAGTGTTTCCAAAAACTGACCATGTCCACATGTCATGGGCTTGACAAGGGGCTTTAGTAACATGACCATGAATGGGGTCTTTCAACTAATATATATATATATATATATTTTTTTATTTTTTTTATTTTTTTTTTTTTCTGGAATCGGCCAGTTTAAAATGAGAATATGGTGTCACACCATAGGACGTGGTTTTCAGAGACAAAATGTATCTTTCAAAATTTATGGATGAGAAAAATGATTTCCATTTACTAAAATAGTCACTTATTACTATTACAATTAGTACAATTATGCCTGAGGTATTTATTAACATTTTTATGCTTTTCTTTTTCATTTATAAAAATTGTGATTTACTGAACCATGCTTGAGACACACCATAGGAAAATATGGCTAAAAATAAATAACAACAGTTAATAAATAACAACAAATAACAACAGTTACAAGTACAACAACGAAATGTTTAATGATTTACAGCATTTTAAATAACAACAACATTAACTATATTCATTTTCTTCTTGTGGGACAGTGACAATGCCATGTCACGTCAACAACCCATATAGTATTGCTTTTACTATGGTACTTGACAGTTTTTGTGAAATCTACATTTTAAAATGATTGTGAAATATGCCACAAAAAAAACAATTTCTAATTTTTTTTCAACTGTTCAAAACTGATTTGGTAACAAAGTCATCAACCTTATATATAAACCTTCTAAAATTCATGTATTTCTTTTTTCGAGCTCCATAATAAGCTATCCTAAACCAGAATAAAAATTCACAAGCTGCTTTTTTTTCCCATCTTGAACTCAATACTCTTTTGTTTGCCTTCAATATTTTCACTGTTTACTCTGTACACTTCCTGCTGTCTTGCTTCCTGGCAACCTCGTAAAATCATCCTTCCGTGACGTTCTCTGCACTGCTGTTTGTGTGGAGGTCAAGGTGTCGCAGCACATTTACATTTAATCATTTAGCAGATGCTTTTATCCAAAGCGATTCACAAATGAGGAGCACAAATACCTGCCGCTCGTGTTAAGAGGTGCTTTAAAGCCACGGTGCGATTCGTGTGAAACAACCTCTATATCTCACAGCTGCAACTTTTTTCTCATTATTGCGACTTTATATCTGTCAGGGTGTTATAATGTGATTTTATATTTCACAGTTATATCACTACTGTCGCATTACTGACAGTGTGACTTCATTTCTTAATTAAGCTATTAAAAACATGTCCTTTTTTATTTCTATTTTATCCTTTCTTATACCATTTCTATATTAATTGAATATATTCATTTGATTTTAAACTATTTAAAAACATGCTTTTAATATATAACATATCAGCTCTACATCAAAATCAGCATCTTGCATATTGCATCTGACTCACTTAGCTTCAGTGAACAGAATGAGTTGACTCGGCAGAGGAAGTCTCTACACAGCAATGCCCTGTGGTCAGAAGCGTCTCCTCTCCCAGAGTCCAAATGGATGATGAAGCTCCTGTGAGCTCTTTGCTGACAGCTTCTGATAATGTGCCCTCTTTATGGAGGAGGCAGAAACTAATGAGAAGTTAAAGGCACTGAATAAATTGGAAAATTGTAGCATGATTCTGTCCGCTGGCCTGTTTATGGGGCTGAGGGGGCAGGAGAGAGAGAGAGACTTAACAGGCTTTCTGCGGAGAAGATATACACACACAGACAAACAGGCGTGCTCTCTCGTACCCCACGGAGAGGCCATCCTGAGCGGGTCAGCGGCTTCCTGCTAGTCTCCGGCATTGTGTGAGGCCAAATAAAGCCTGGCACAATTTGACGGCAATTATTATGGAAATGGAGAAGCTTGTGAAAGATTAACTGGCGGAATTTAGAAATGGACTCGGACGTGAAATAAGTTCATGTTATAGAATGCAGTAGTATGCAGCTCTTATTCCTACGCTATGTATGCTAATCTGCGCAAGAACGTGTGTGTCTGCTGTATCAGCATGCGTGTGAAGACTTATCACCTCTTCCTTCACCTGAGCGATGACTCCATGGGCTGCGCTGGTGCTGCGTTTTTCGCCTTACACAAGCGGCCACCCAATTGCAATGGTCTGATAAGAGCCGGAGGGGGCAGTTCGGGCCTTGCTCGTGCTCCTCCTGGCCCGGCATCTGCAGAGCGATAAGTGTTTCCCCGAGAGCAGAAGGAGATGAAGGCCATAGTAGACACATTCTTTCAACGGCATTAGTGAAAGAGTGATAAGCGGCAGGATATATTGTCGACCGTTTGGTTTCTATTTCTGCAGTGTTGTGCAGGATAGACCCGCCCACTGTGAAATCTCATTGGTTCAAAAGCTTCCTTCATATAGCTGTTGTATTAAATGTCATGAAAACCTCCATTTCAGAATAGGTCAAGTCTCACCACCAGTAACTGTGGAAAAAGCTGCATTTTAAAAACATTTAAATTTCAAAATCTATTAAAATAGAAAAAAGGTCTTTTAAACTGTAATAATATTTCACAATAATACTGTTGTTGCCATATTTTTGAAGACAGCCTTGATGAGCATATGTTTCTATCAGAAACATAATCCAAACTTTTGGCCATATATATGCTTTCAGTATTACTTTGGATTTTTGGAACATAAAAGAAGATATTTTGAGAAATGTCTTGTATTGTTTTTTGTTTGTTTGTTTGTTTATACAGTGGAAGTCAGTGTTCACCAACCTGTTTGGTTACCATCATTCTCTGAAAAATCTTTTCTGTTCTGCAGAGCAAAGTGTTTTATACAGGGTCAGAATGACATGAGGTTGAATAAATGCTGTTAAATTTATATTACATATATTAAAAAAAAAAAAATATATATATATATATATATATATATAAACAATATTTTTAAATATTTAGTTAAAAAAAATGTTAAAGAGATAGTTCACCTAAAAATGAAAATTTGCTGTTAATTTACACAGGTCATTCAAGATGTAAGTGACTTTTTAGTGATTCATAAAATGCATGTCAATGGCAACTTGTCACTTTAAGAGGAAATAAATGCATAAATGTGAATTGACAGTAAAAAAATATCCTGGTGATATTTTGTGGTCTTATGAAGCGAAACAATCAGTTTGTGCAAGAATCTGAACATTATTTGCAACATTATTAACTATAATACATAGCCTCAGGCAAACAGGGAAGCCTGATTAGTTTCTGCAATCTGGTTCTTTTAGTTTAAATAACTGATACATAATCATGCAATGACATAACGTATATGCAAAAACCCCTCTGGTGTCTAGGGTTGGGTTTTGTTGGGTATCTGATTCCGATTGCGATTCTTCTTATCGATTCTCATTCTTATTGATTCTATTTATGCTCACTTAAGGCCAAAAACGGCGGTGTTTCTGATAATGTACCAATGTATTTTTGTGCATATTAGTTGGTAAATGTGAAAAAGAAGCATGTTTAAAATCACATTAAAATGCAAACACAGGAATCATTAAGCGGAATCGAAAATGCACGTGTCTTATCGAATACCCCTTTCTTGGAAATGTGGAACCGGTTCGAAAATGAAACGGTTCTGGAGAAGTTTTGACATGCCCTGACACATCTTAAAAACATATTAATGGCAAAAGTCTGATTACAGTTTAAGCAGCACAAACTGTGCTACAATAATATGTGAGTAGCACATATTGAGAATGCATGGTTGAAATAAGGCCATAAAACATTATACAGAATATTTGTTCACAAAACTTTTGAAAACTGGATGTGGCAGACTACAGTTTTTTTGATGTAGATGTAGAAATTATGATGAAAATCATCCCCTTCACTCATTCACAGAAAACTATATATTGATTTTACTTCTGTAAGACACGTTTTGTGTTAGAAAGGCCGTATGCGAGGGAGTGACAATGGCCATGAATAGTTAGTGATTCACACCTGAGAGACAAACTGCCCTCCCCCAATGGACCACCAATGTGACTGTCGAGTAAGAACGAATGTGAGGAGAGTAAAATAATTGGGGTTTTGATTTTTTGTATTTTATCTACAGCACAGTATAATCAAAATCTACATAATGAAGGTCAAAGACGCATTATTGTCCCAGAGATTTGCACAGTCATGCGCCTTTGTTCCATTCATAAAAAATAGATCCTGTTGAAACAAGTAAACTATACCTGTTATTTTCAAAGTGTTTGCTGCTTCTTTCCATGGATTCCACTCAGTAATCATGTGAAAAGTGGATGATTTACATGTCTAAAGCATGTAACAACCATATAAAGTCTTAAACTTAAACTCAATTTTTTAAAATAAACCATGAAAAACCATAAAAATATTCATTTCGCCCCTTTGTTCAAGTGCCCAGTTCAAGCATGCTTGTATCAGCAGCTCATCAGTTGTTCGTTTCAAGTCCAAACTATTTCCTCAATTCATTGTTAGAGTAACAGAAGCGCTGAATGTGTTGGCAAAAACCGCCCAACTCAGAATGTAATGTTTTGTAATGTTGTGTCGTCACACACTATACAAATAAAATACTTTATGATCAGCTGTGATTGTGCCCCATCACACATTATCAGACTTGGCAAACAGGAATATTGAGGGCAAAACACAAGAGTAGTGGAGAGGGAGAGGCAAAAAGGTAGTCCAACAAACAGGCAAGAGTTCAGACGTGCAAAACAAAGTCTGAAACAGCACGACAAAAGGATAATCCAAGACAGGCAATAATTCCAGGGCAGGCAGCAGACAGTGCAACAAGCAGTGGTTTTCAAACCTGGCCTAGAAGCACCCCCTTATCGGACAAACCCAATCCATGTTGTGCAGCCTCTAACGAGCTGATGAGGTGAGTCAGGTGTGTAAGATGAGGGAGACATACAAAATGTGCAGGGCAGGGGTGCTTCCAGGACTGGTTTGAAAACCACTGTCCTAAAGGTAGATACTGTTAATCACTTGACTGCACTGTTTAGCCCCACCCACTGTGAAATTTCATTGGTCCGTAATTCTGCTCCACATAACTGTATAATTAAACATAAACATCTTCTGATTGGCTTGGGTCGTGTTTTTGTGTTCAGTGTGCACAAAAAAATTGTTTGTCGCTAAAAATGTGTCGCATTAGGTCACAGTGTACGGAGACAGCAAGATTTGTGCAGTGTAATGTACAAATTTGCCCCTTGCTGCTATGATTGAGTTGATGGAGCATTCCAACAACATTTTGCTTGGCAGCAGGGCCAAGACAGAAAAAATATACTCAGGATTACTCATGATGCAGAAGAGCTGTGGTTACATAATCAACCTTCTTTCCCTGCAAGCACAATTTGAGCGGAAGATCATACGAGGATCATTTAGACACTGTTTACTGTTTCCTTCTCTTAACATCTGTCATGAACTCCTCACAAACCCTAAAATATTCCAAACAAGCTTGTTTAACTCGCCTGTTTGCCTTTGGGTCCCAATTCACAGGCCCATATGGACTTTGCATGCAGATTTTCTGCATTTACTCTGCTGATTTTTGTGACAAATCTGTGGAATTTTATGGAATATGTTTAATGTGTTAAATAAGATGTTTGCCCAAAGTTATAAAAATGTGCACTACCATTTGGGGTCATAAAGATTTTTTTTAGAAGTTTTAAAAGTCACTTAGGCCTGTTAAGCCTGCATTTATTTGATCAAAAATACAGCAAAAATAGTAATATTGTAAAATATTATTTCAGTTTAAAACAACTGTTTTCTATTTTAATATAATTTAAAATGTTTTTTTTTTTCTATGATTAAAGCTGAATTTTTAGCCATTAGTCCAGTCTTAAGTTCCATTTAATAATAAATAAAGAAATAAAGAAATAATAAACATTTACTGTCCCGAAACTTGTTAATAGTGTAATAAATGCATTATATTTATTACATGTATTGTATTTCATTTTGGACATTTGAACTACTTTTTCAAATACAACAAAATCTATCGAATTGTTTTTGTTTTTGTTTTTTTTTTACCCTGTCATTTCATACCTGTTTGACTTTCGTCATTGAAAAACAAAAGGTTAGTTTTTTTAAAGGTTTTCTGGCTCTCTTTTCTGTATAACAAAAGTGAGTTGTAACTGGACAAAAAAAGTACTATAAAAGTATTTGATATGACTCATTCCCTATATTCAGAGTCCGCTAAAACCATATGATGGCTTTATGCGAAGGACAGACAGAAAAGGACGTTTTCTACAGATTCCGTGTGGGCCTGCTGATCTGTAAGTGATGTGGTGCGTAACCCTACCTCACCCACTCGGTGTGGGACACAGCGGGCTATGACCCTGCAGTGGCCCAGATCTGCTGTTCAATCAGCCCAGTGAGGAGACACAGAGATCCACAGGAGCATTCAAAGCCTTATAAGAGCGGCCTCAACAAACGCGCTCTTGCCTGGGGAGCATCTCACGATTCACACCCCATTGCCAATGTGTACCATTGAAGATAGCGCTGGCACAGCTTCAGTGTTGAGTGCAGCCATATCAAACGAGCTGTGTGCTTGTAGCCTTATCTTTGTCTCTTTTCTCTCTCTTTCCATCTCTCTTCTTTTTTCCTCAATACCTTTTTATGCCTGTATTCTTTCTCATGCCGCTTGGTACGTCTGCCAAAACGCACAACCGCATTCTCTCAGAAATCACAGGGATCGCAGGTAAAGAGGCAGTGGGAGACAGAAAGGTGTGTTCCAAACAACTGCTTCAACAAGCGTAATTAAGCCTCGCCAGCCGCCTCAAAGTCTCGCCGAGCTCTAGAAAGGCTTTTTTACCCCGTTGATGTTTTGTTTTTTTGTCAGTCTCAATCTAATTTTAGTCGCTTTTTGAGCAAAAGGTTGTTTTTATTCTTCATCACTCATGCTGTTTTGCATTCAGATGCAAAACCCAACAACTGCGACTTGCCGCAGTAAATGATTGTGCCTTTTAGAGTCTTGTGAATATGTACTGACATGTTAAAACAGTGCGCTACAGAAAGAAGTACACAGTGAGCCATTATTAGGTTTGAACATCTTACTGAAGCGCTTTAAATAACTGATTTAGAAGCATTCATTTCTGAGAATATTCTTTTTTAAAACTGCATTGAAATTTCTCCTAAAATTTTTTCCTCTTTTTCTTGGCAATTTTCTGGCATTCACATTTTGTTTTGTACATTCTTTTTGTAATTTCAGTCTTACACCATGTTTTAACAAGGCATAAAGACAAAGCGAAAAGTTATTATCTCTTCCATGTTAGTTTCTATTCCCAGCAATCATACTGGGAAGCCCCACCTACCGTGAAATCCCATTGGACCAAAGTTCGTACATGAACAGACCGCTTCTCATGAATATTAAAGTTATTTACCAAATTAATTATTTACCAAACAGTTACCAAACAATTAGTTCACTTCCAGAATAAAAATGTCCTGATAATTTACTCACCCCCATTTTATCCAAGATGTTCATGTCTTTCTTTCTTCAGTCAAAAGTTTCTAAGGAAAACATTTCAGGATTGTTCCATATAGTGGACTTCAGTGGGACCCAACGGGAAAATAAGGTGGATACAATATTTATATAGTGATGCGGATGCACTTGGTAGCCCTGCCCATTGTGAAATCTCATTGCCCCAAAATTGGTCCTATGTAAATGTAGGCCTATATGAAACATCAAACATACTCTGATTAACCAAGGTTTCTTCAGTCGCATAGTATAGTTACATTGGAAAGGTTACGCACAACATACATGGAGCCAACATGCAAAGAAAGTCAAATGGTCTTTATAAAAAAAGGTAAATCAACAATGTCGGACGATTTTGAAGTTGGAGGAGGAAATTAGTTTTTCGCCCTACGCTACACAGATGAAGAATATAACCACACGTGATCTTTCCATCATGATTACGTAATGCATGAAGTCACTTGGCAGAACTAGTGCAAGAAGAGCATTTGTGGTTAAAAAGTATATAAATTATTTATTTTTTTAGAAAATGACATGTTTTGCTAACCAAGACACTTATTCCTCGACTGGGATTGTATAGAGCCTTTTGAAGCTGCATAGACACTGCAGTTTGGACCTTCAACCTGTTGGCCATCATTGAAGTCCACTATATGGAGAAAAATCCTGGATTTTTTTCCCTAAAAAAACTCAATTTCTTAAAAAAAGAAAGACATCCACATCTTGGATGAATTTAAAAATCAATTTTGAAAACCTCCCATTTCAAACAATAGAGTGTTAGCAATTTAATTTCATTTGTAATGTTTGTATACTTGATATTAGTTGATTGTTTTAATTTGACTAATAACTTTATAGCTTTATATAGGGAGCTAATAATAGCACTTTCTCTTTCTGTTTACTCTTTATCAAACACTGTACTTCAAACTTATTAATGCAACTTTGTTAATTCTTGAAGTGAATTTCTATATTAAAGGGGTCATCGGATGCCCATTTTCCACAAGTTAATTTGATTCTTTAGGGTCTAAATGAAAAGTCTATAATATACTTTAGTTAAAATTTCTCAGTGGTAGTGTAAAACAACACCCTTTTTACCTTGCCAAAATCAGCTCTGCAAAAATCATCCTATTCTGGATGATTCACTCATTTGGAGATATTCTCGTCTAACTTACATCCCTGCTCCAGCATCGAAACAATGGAGGTCGAATTTTTACAGCTGATTTAATGTGGGTCTGAGGTAAGACGCTCATGTCAAACAACTATCGTGGGAGCGGCCTCTGTTGGTGTGATGCCAGACCGACAGGCATCTGAGAATGGCTCGATTTGAAAAAGGGAATATTATTTTTACAGATTAATTAAAAACCACTGCATGGATTTTTATCATTATAGGGTAGATGTGTACATACACTGCCAACACACATTAATGTTCAAACAACATGTAAAAGTGAACTTTGCATCCGATGACCCTTTTAACTGTTTTGGACTGCTGTCTTGAATTGAGTACAATACCTGTGAGTTGTTCTAAAGGTGGCGCTATGCTTCTTGTCCAGTGTGTGACTACATTCTGCCCATGTATTAAATGTGTGTCCTTGAAAGTGCACAGTTTTCTAACATTGCCTATTTACTTTAACTTCTTAAATAATATCAATGGTATGACATTTCAGATGCATCCAAAATTACAAAAACACATATATATATATATATATATATAAATAATTGTTTGATCATTGTATTGCTAGGGACAGTTTGGCAGTTGCTGGATATTGGTAGGGACATAGCTGGATGCGGATGAGACCGGAATCCAGACGCATAAAATTTACAAATGACTGCACCTGCTCTTACTGGAAAAATGAGGAGGATACAATATTTATACAATGATGCACTAGGTAGCACCGCCCATTGTAACGTCTCATTGGCCCAAAATTGGTCCTATGTAAATGTAGGCCTATATGAAACATCAAACATATTCTGATTAACCGATATTGTCACATCATGCAGCGGTTTTGAAAAGACAAATTACTTTCAAAACCTCTTTAGCTTGAAGCATTTAAGCTTGCTTTTGAGCTTGCAAATCTAGTCTTGTTTTGCTCTCTCCATAACATTCCCACCACCTCCATATCTGAAGTTTGATTGTTGTCTGCATCTAAGAGGGTGAGCTACATTAATGCTTTAGTAGACGGGTTGGTCGTTAAGTGCTCAATGAAGAGTGATGTGTGCTTGACTGCGAGTAGGTTTGCTGGTTGAACAGGGCCGTGGAGAAGCGTGTCATTATGATTGATTGAAAGCCCGTCTCTTTGTTGTTCTCTGTTTAAAGTTCACCGCACTGCGGAGGTGTAGCAGCCTCTGCTTTGAAGTGATTGATGACCGCTGCGAGATCTTATACCTGAGCTCCCTGTCACTCGCGTGCCATAGGCCAAGAAAACCGACGTTTCCATGGATACCGTTACAGAGTTCTGCTCGTTACACCCGATTGGCCGTGCCCTGTGCTGGGTGGGTTGTCCTTGCCGCTCTGCCATCTGGCTGTGGTCCGCTGCTCGCGCTTGAGGAACCGTGGATGCGAGAATGAGTCGAGTTCTCCTCAGGGGTCTCTGAGGAGCTTCATGGCTGCCTGTCACATCGCATCAAATCTCTGGATCAAATACAGAGCCAGTTGCGAAAACACCCGCTCTCTATCAATCACCGAGACGCAAAGTCAAATGGAAACGCTTTGACAGACAGAGCCAGAGGTCTCGGTAATGGCCTGGTGGTTTGAATCCTCCTGAAATATTTGTGCCGGTGAGAAGCACGGCAGAACTGTGGCCAGATCTCCGTAAGGTTCTGGTCTGAAAGTGTGTGGAACTTCAGCCCGTGGAGCTCTTAGTGTCATGGCGAGAAAGACGCACTGTCAGTCAGCAATACGGCGAGGACGAACACGCACGCTTGCACGAGCGCGCAGTGGCATGCACATCATTACCCAGGCAGGCGTCGATAGCAGGCATTTCTTCCTGACAAGTCTGCTGTCATTTTCCAGGCCGCTGCAGAAACCTGGCTCAGCCTGGTGCTCGGCGTGCTCTCACCTTGACGACGGGCAGAGAAGAAATCTGATCGTCACCTATGAATTATTGATTTTCTGCAAGGCTACTTCTCTGCTTTATCTGAGATGTTTGCAACCGTCCACTACCAGGAACCCAAAAGAAGTTACTTGCTCTCAGCAAGTGTCGTTTGAATTCATTGACTTTCTCTCTTTCCCTCTTACGCACACACACATACGCGTAGTTTTCCATGTGGACGCCTGCCTGCCTCACACACTAATTGGCCGCTTGGATATGCAGAGTTAGTTTTAAGATTGACACCTACAGCACACACTTCAACAGCCGAATATCGTGACAGTCCATTTCAAAGTACAATAAGCATGTATGAGATATTTTACAGTAAATTATGGATCATTTAGCATGCTCTATTTATATCATTCTTTATGTTTGTTTAGGAGGGGTGTCTGTAGACATGTTTTTGAACACGTAGTGTTGAATAAAACTCAATTTTTCCATTTTATCAAGAAAATATGAGTGGTGGTAATAGACAATACCAAGTACTTCTTTTTTGTAAAATAATAAAAGCCAATTCTAGGGACAAAATGGGTAATTACAGATATTAAAAAGCCATTATTAATATTAAATAGGTCAAAACTGCAAATTATCACTTATTGTCAGTTGTAGAGCATGATCATTCATTCAACAGTTTCTGAAGTTTAAATTTTATCAACCTCACAAAAAAAACAAACAAACATGTTATTATTATTGTATTATCATGAAACTTGGGACTGTTCATGCCAAGAACAATAACTGTAAAGATTACTGTATTACTAAAATCCTTTCCACACTAACAGACAATAATATTTGGTTTATTATAAGCTACTTGTCTGCTGCTTTAAATTCTTCATCTCTTTAAAGTTGGAAGTCGTATGGAAGCCATTTCTGCCACTGAATAAAAAATAAAAAAAAAAGGTTATTTTGAGTTTTTATCTCACAATTCAATTTTTTCTCAGAACTGTGAGATATAAACTTGCAATTTTGAGTTATAAAGTCAGATTTGCGAGATATAAACGTGCAACTGTAAGAAAAAACACTCAGAATTACGAGAAATAAAAAGCTCGGATTTAATTTTGCAGTTCTGACGTTTGATCTCAGAATTGCGTGATATAAACTCGCAGTTGTAAGTTATAGTCAGTATTGTGTGATTTAAACATGCAATTCTGAGAAATAAAGTCACAATTCTGAGAAATAAAGTCTTTAAAAATGTTTATACCTCACAATTCTGACAAATTCAAATTAAGTCAGAATTGTAAGCGTAGAACTTATCAGTTTTTCCCCCCCAGAATTGGATTTTAAAACTCGCAATTGCGAGTTTATATCTCACAATTCTAAGGAAAAAAAGTCAGAATTCCAAAAAAAAGTCAGAATTGCAAGATACACACTCGCATTTGTGAGAAAAAAGGTCAGAACTGTGAGTATTTATCACACAATTCTGACTGTTTTTTCTTGCCATTTAGAGTTTATATCATGCAGTTCTGAGAAAAAAATGTCTGAATTGCAAGTTTATATCACACAATTCTGACTTCATTTCTCAGAACTGCAAGTTTTTATCTATGTAACGTAATGTAATGGTAACTATATTAGCGTACTATAAAAAGACAGTACTGTTAGGTTTATTAAGTGCATGTACGAGTTACAGTATGTTGCTTGGGTGGATTCAGATTGACTGTTAACATTTTTGTTTATCAGCTGAAAAATAAAAATAGTTCTAAAAATGATTCCAGCAATATTTCTCCGTGGTGGTATCGCTATAGTATGGACCTCTCTCTATTCTCATAGAATTAGAATGATCATTAAAACTTTACATATAGTTTATAGTTACTGTCCTTAGTGTGAATTGGCCTTAATGTTTTTGTTTTGTTTTTTTTTGTTTTGTTTTTTTATCACTGATTGCTAGTTGTGACCACTTTGGGTTTTCAGCATTCCTGCTTAGAACAAAATAGTTGCTATCCTATATAATTTACTAGCAAAGTTTACTTTTAATGTTGAAGCTTATGATGCACATTCAGATATTTATTGTTAAATAAGTAATAAAATGATTAATATTTCACAAATAAATCAATATTTTTATACTAGTATTAAAATATGAGATTTCACGATCAATTTGTCCAGCAAAACTCATCTGTTATATCATCTGCCAAGCAAAACTGGTATATCTGATCCGTTTGAAACATTTAAAGACCACATTTTGTTTCTGTAATGCATAACTACAGCTTGCATGAATGCTCTCCTGATCTTTCATTGTTCTGTTAAATAACACTTGTGAATTTGATCTCTTTTTTAGCAGTGCTGTAATGACAGTGTCTTCAGCCACTTGACCTTGATGTGTTTCAGAGTGATTGTGAAGAGGGGGAAGAGGAATCTGGCTGATTATGTTCACAGTTTGAGCTGTAAGCAAAAAAAACAACGTGTCCTCTGAATAATCTTATTTGGTCAGCAGGAGCTCTTCCTGTTTACAAAACACACAGCAGTGGCACATTATGCTATAGCTGGAGTCGGCAAAAGCACGTGTGATAGATAGACGGGCAGACAGACGGACAGACTTTATTGATCCCTGATGGGGAATTTGGATGGAAATCATCCGCAATATGAAGCTTAAAGTGCATGAATAAAACACACACACACACCAGATCATTACCGTGAGGCTCGTTTGCTTGAGCTTTTGCACATATTGCACACCAGGGTCAGTTTTCCTTGTTGAAATGGTGTGCAGTTGTTTGTGCAATGAAAAATTCCTCATTTGGTCAATGGATTTGTTTTACATCGCGCCAGATAAATGGTTTTGTATACGAGCTCAGTGATTTACTGTGTTAGATCCTGTTCCCGGAAATGCTAATGAACCTGACAAATCACAGACAGAACTTTCTACAGTACAAACTTTCTCGTATATGCAAATTTCCATAATGACGTAGAAAAGTGGGTGCAAATGACATGAAGTTAATGAGACATCTGTGAGCCGATTTCCCTGTGAAATCACATATTTCACCAAGTCAAACGCATCCAGCTAACCACCCCCTTGTGACAGTGGCACTTTCCCCCTGAAGTTGCCACTAGTTAGGCGTTTAATTACCCTGTGAAATCCTGCGACACGTGAAAATCGTTAGAAGCGCATCGAGAGGCTCTCAAAAGCTAAATTGCGGGCCCGTGTTTGCCACGGTCAGCCTAAAGTTGTGTAACGGATAGCTTGTCAGAATCACCCTCATTTTATAGACTCGCAGATGGTACATCTGTCATTTTATCTCAAAGACGAGACTGTGATATTAGTATCGAGACATAAGGGATCTGGAATAAGTGTCATTCCTTTCTAATTTGTTCTACGGTGTGGAGCAAGGTGTTTTTATTTATTTATTTATTTTTTTTTTTTTTTCGCAGACATGCTGTTGCAAAGGACAAAGAGAAGTAATTACTCTTGACATAACTGTTTTTGAAAAAATCGTGCCAACCTGATAGTGCTCCAATTGTGATGATTTAGCAATGAAGAGAAGCCAGGCACAGCAGATTGTGAGAGAGGCCTTCACCAACCAGACGCACTTTGTAAAGTAAATGTTCCATTCATTTTGGTTTAACATTAGTTTTAGTTTACTAAAATACAATATGCTGAGATTTATGCCACCACCAAAAAAGTCATTAAAAAGTCTTTATAACATGTAAGGACATCTTTTGAAAGATCTGTTTTACATGTACACTACCATTCAAAATAGGGACTGTAATATGTGAAATTTTATACAGTTTTTTTTTTATGTTAATATGAAATATATTTTAATGTACTTTTAAAGTAATGCGATGGAGAAGCAGCCATTACTCTAGTCTTCAGTGTTATCAATGTTAAAAAAAAAAGCTGTGCTGCTTAATGTTTTTTCAGGATTATTCAAGTTTGAAAGAGCACAATTTATTTGAAAAATATTTTTTGTAACTGTGAAACAGTCTCAATTGACACTTTTGATCAATTTAATATATCCTTCTGAAAAAAAAATGTACTGTAGTGTATTTATGATTGAAATAGTCTCATCATTTTGCAACAACAACAGAAAATTGTTCATTAAATCATTAAGCAACCAGAACTTTTCAATTATTTACGATTCCCATCCAGTGGTGTATAAAGTACCTGAAAGCCATACTTAAGTAAAAGTACAGAAAGTACAAAAAGTATGTTTTAATCTTAAACATACTTAAGTATTGAAAGTAAAAGTACAAGTAAATGCAAAATGGAAAAGAAGCAAACAAATATATATATAAAATGTCCATAGCTTGAGTAGCAAGATTGTGTTCAATTTTAAATATTTCTTCCATTTTGTATTTTCAAGTAAGAAAAAGAAGCACTTCATCTGGTGTCTTTCATTCCAACATAAGAAAACATTTCTGGAATCTGCATCTAAAATAGCATTTAGATGTATTTACACAGTTTAATGTATCTGATGGATCCATTTCAACTGCCGTTACAGATGCAAAAATAGGCCTAATGTTTTGTTTTTAACATAAAACATTAAATACTAATAACTGAAGACATGAAAAAATTGTTGAAATGTGAAATTAAAACCACCAGTAGGTGGCAGCAAGTGACTGTTAATGAGTGAGTCATTGAGATTCACCCGATTCATTCAAACAGCCGATTCATTCAAGAACAAAGCATTTGACTGTGTTAATAGGTGAATCACTGAATCATTTTTATCAACTGATTCATTCAAAAACTGATTCATTCAATAAGTAAACACAGTCCATTGCTCAGAGACGCAAAACAGTGCTGTGGTCTTTGTTTGGAACTATTTTCGTTTCATCTAAAATGTAAGTCACTTATTGCTTTACTGAATAAAATGATTATTAAATGTGTTATCATGCAGATACCTGCAGAAAAACGGTACTCTTTGTGTGATATAGATTTAGTTAACTATTTTAAATTATAAAAAGCATACAGAAGCATTTTTGCTTCTACAATTTAGAATGCCTGGAATTGTGCATTTTATTAGACTAATAAATCAATAGCCTACTTGATAATGTCAGATCGCACATCATTACAACAACACTTACCATATTATCGCAGAAGATATACTGTACACACCCCAGACACCCGAAGCAGGTTCAGTGCAGTCGTTCTTACTCCACTATAATCTACAAGTCTGATTATGGCTCAGCTTTATCATGTTCACAGGTAGCATTTCTCCATCTGCTACAGATCTTTTAACCCTCACGATGAAATGATAATAAGCTGTCGTCATTAATTGATGAGGGCATATAAAATGAGTTGGAAATGGACAGAAGGAGACTGTGTAGGCGAAGACAGAGCACCAAAATCCTGCTGATTTTCTCCCACCAGGCTTCCTGCTAAATTGGCAATATCCAGATTAATGTCCTTTCAGCTCCAGGTTTCCACCACGATGGTCATTAAAATCTAGACGGTGCTCATTTGAAACGTAGGGGGTGACTTCATTTGAAAATGAATAAAATAATGCCTGAGCCCCTGGACGTTGACATTCTCTTATACGCAGGTAGATCACCCAGCAGGCGTTCTGACATCAGCACATCCTGCTCCGCGAGCTGCGCCGCGTACCTGACTCCACTGATGGCGCTTCGGCACGTTTGAGCCCGGCATTTGTAGCCATCCGTGTCCAAATGCAAATGTTTCTCTTCCTCCCCTCACATGTCAGATGCTAATTAGCAAATATCTAATTAGTGTTAGAAGATTAATCACTCTTGGGAGAGACGGCTGGGGGGTTTCGCCGATGAGACGATGTGATGTGACAAAGATAGTTGCAGAGCTGCTCCTTGCCAAAACACAAACAAATGGAATGGAATAAGCCATAATGGCTGCTGATGTTCATAAACGTTCTTTAGTCAGTGAGGTTAAAGGTGAGGCTGACAGACACATCCTGCCTTTAGCTTTCTTAGCTTTCCTTTAGCGTTCTGTATCACAAGTCTCACGAATATTAAAGCATCTTGATAACATTTATAAGACAGCAAGCTTTGTTTTATAATCCCAAACAAATTAGTATCCCGAGACGCTGATGTAATGGTTCTTATCTGGTCATTTACAACCCATGAATAGATGCTAATTAAAGTTATGCTAATATTACATTTACATTCAGGTGTCTGCCAGGCACTTTTATCCAAAGTGATTTACAATGAGAAAAACTTGTGTGGCTGTAACGACATGGCAAGCATTGGCCTGTTTTGTCAACTTTTGATATGTGCAGCACAATTGCGTGAATATTTCTGAGCGGCAAAAGCAATAGATCTGTTAAGTAATAAACCACAAAATAATAATAATAAATAATAAACCACAAAGTTAACAAAACAATAGACTCCATTGTGCTGAGTGAGAGTGCTTCTCTTCCTGGTTACTTCAAAACAGTCACATCATAATGACTGATGCTGCTTTCATGTGTTATCGGAAACTTAATACTTCGGAAAGAATAAAATGTAATAGTGATTAATGATAACAGGGTTGCCAGGTTTT
The DNA here is from genome assembly GCA_012976165.1 of Labeo catla. Classification (NCBI taxonomy): domain Eukaryota; kingdom Metazoa; phylum Chordata; class Actinopteri; order Cypriniformes; family Cyprinidae; genus Labeo; species Labeo catla. The sequence continues at coordinate 915,242 of VONZ01000136.1, read as the reverse complement.
CACAACAAAACCGGCCCAATTGCTACTCAAAACTAGCCCAAAACTAGTTAAATCATGTTAAAAATCGTGTTGTGTCGGGGTTCCCCTGGTAAATTCACATTTCAAGGGCTAAATATGTAACAGAGGGAGCAAGACGAGCGGATTCAAATGCAAACTTTTATTGTAGGGACGAGACATAGACATGGTCAGGCAGGCAGGGTCAAACAACGGCAGACAGGAGTATGGACGGCGAGACAAGAGTAATCCGTGACAGGCGAGGGTCAATCCAGCGGCGAACGTAATCCGTATGGGCAAGGCAGTAGAGTGGACAGACAGGCAAGAGTTCCGAAAGGCAAAAAACAAGAAAACTAGACACAGAATACAAGGAAAAACGCTTTGTAAGAATGCTAGGCAATTCAATACTCAGCAGTGTGTGACAGGAAGATCGGGGTATAAATAGTGTCTCTGATTGGACGCAGGTGAAGTGCAACAGTCCGTGTGTGCAAATGGAGTGAGAGCGACATCTGGTGGTGAGCGGTCCGCAGTTCACCGACCAGATCATAGCCTCCCCAAAGCGGCTTCCAGACGCTCCAAACAAACCACAGTCCAGGGGAGCGGTGGGGTGGGAGTGAGACAGGGCAAGGGCCGGAGGACCAGGTCCGTGCGGAGGACCCAGTGACTGAGGCAGAACCGGCAGGGCAGGAGCCCACCCAAGCGGAGCCGGAGTCCACCAGGGCAGAGCCGGAGGCGCAGGAGCCCTCCAGGGCAGAGCAGGAGGCGCAGGAGCCCTCCAGGGCGGAGCAGGAGGCGCAGGAGCCCTCCAGGGCGAAGCAGGGCAGAGCAGGAGGCGCAGACAGAATAAGGAGAGAAGCAGAGAGTTCGTATGGGAACGCCGCCTCCATAGGAGGATCTACAGCCGAAGCTGACACCTCAGGAGGCATTGGCGCGGCTTCTCCGATGAAAGAGACCTCTGGAGCTGACCCGTGGTCAGACGGGAGCTCTGGAGCAGGCTTGTGATCAGACGGGAGCTCTGGAGCAGGCTTGGAATCAGACGTGACCTCAGAGGCTGACTTGTGAACAGACGTGACCTCAGGAGCTGACTTGTGAACAGACGTGACCTCAGGAGCTGACTTGTGAACAGACGTGACCTCAGGAGTGTAGTGTGCGGCCCACATACTGAGAATGGTGATCGCCATCACACTGGCAGACATGACGTGACAAGGCTCTGGGAGGTCAGGCGAGACATGACGAGGCACTGGGCGTTCTGACGAGACATGGCGAAGCTCTGGGCGGTCAGACGAGACGTGACTTGACTCTGGGCGGTCAGACGAGACGTGACTTGACTCCTGGCGGTCAGACGAGACGAGACTTGGCTCTGGACAGACAGACGAGACATGACGAGGCTCTGGGCCGTCAGGCGGGACGTGACTTGACTCTGGGCCGTCAGGCGGGACGTGACTTGACTCTGGGCCATCAGGCGGGACGTGACCCGACTCTGAAACTGCAGCAATAACTTCACTTGGCTCATGAAGTTCAGCTATGGTTTGACTTGGTTCGTGAAGCTCAGTAGTGACCTGTTTGACTCATGGAAATCAGCGGTGACTTGACTTGGCTCATGGAGATCAGCAGTGACTTGATCTGACACGTGAAGACCAGCGGTGACTTGACCTGGCTTGTAAGGACCCTCGCGACGGAGTTTTGACCTGAGTGGTTGGTTAACCCCTTCAATGAAAAGGTCTATTAACACACAGTCCGGGAGATCTGAAAAATTAGCAATGTCCAAGTACTCTTGAATGTAGCCCTCGAGCGTTCGTGTGCCCTGCTCGAGGGCTAACAACAGTCTTGTAGTGTCCATACCTGCGTGGCGTCCGGATGAAAAGTTGCTGGATCCTTTTGTGGCCGAGTATTCTGTAACAGAGGGAGCGAGACGAGAGACGAGCGGATCCATATGCAAACTTTTATTGTAGGGACGAGACATAGACATGGTCAGGCAGGCAGGGTCAAACAACGGCAGACAGGAGTATGGACGGCGAGACAAGAGTAATCCGTGACAGGCGAGGGTCAATCCAGCGGCGAACGTAATCCGTATGGGCGAGGCAGTAGAGTGGACAGACAGGCGAGAGTTCCGAAAGGCAAAAAACAAGAAAACTAGACACAGAATACAAGGAAAAACGCTTTGTAAGAATGCTAGGCAATTCAATACTCGGCAGTGTGTGACAGGAAGATCGGGGTATAAATAGTGTCTCTGATTGGACGCAGGTGAAGTGCAACAGTCCGTGTGTGCAAATGGAGTGAGAGCGACATCTGGTGGTGAGCGGTCCGCAGCTCACCGACCAGATCCGTAACAAAATATAACGTTACTGGGGTCGCTTCAACCCGCGGACATCAAAAACTACCCACGGCAACAATGTAAAAGTAGCCCAATTTACTAACTAATAACCATAAACATTCACTGCGCTACATAGTAAGCTTGCTGACGATTCTCGAATTTCGGTCAAATACATGCTTATTGGTTATACAGACATGGCCAAAAATATTGGCATCCTTGCAATTCTGTCAGAAAATGCAACCCTTCTCTCAGAAAATTGTTGCAGTTGCAAATGTTTTGGTACTCACATGTTTATTTTGTTTGTTTGCATTGGAACAACATAAAAAAGCAGAAAAGAAAAGTCAAATCTGATACAGTTCCGCACAGAACCCAAAAAATGCACTGGACAAAATTATTGGCACCCTTAACTTAATATTTGGAAGCACCCCTTTGGAAAAAATATCTGACATCAGTTGCTTCCTGTAACCATGAATGAGTTTCTTACACCTCTCTACTGGAATTTTGGACCACTCTTCTTTTGCAAACTGCTCCAGGTCAGATTTGAAGGCCTTCTCCCAACTGCTGTTTTGAGATGTTTTGAGGTGTTCTATGGGATTCAGATCTGGACCCATTGCTGGCCATTTCAGAACTCTCCAGCACTTTGTTTGTAACCATTTCTGAGTGCTTTTTGAAGTGTGTTTCAGGTCATTGTCCTGCTGGAAGACCCATGACCTCTGGTGGAGACCCAGCTTTCTGACACTGGCCACTACGTTGCGCCCCAGAATTATCAGATTTCTTGATACTGTTCACACCTTCAAGGCATCCAGTGCCAGAAGCAGCAAAGCAACCCCAAAACATCTTTGAACCTCCACCATGTTTGACTGTAGAGACTGTGTTCTTTTCTTTGTTGGCCTCATTTCTTTTTCTGTAAACAGTGTCATGATGTCCTTTAACAAAAAGCTCTACTTTTGTCTCATCTGTCCACAGTACGTTCTCTCAGAAGGATTGTGGTTTTGTCACATAAGTTTTGGCAAGCTCCAGTCTTGCTTTTTTATGCAGTGGTGTCCTCCTGGGTTTCCTACCATAGCGTCCCTTTTCATTCAGATGGCGGCGGATAGAGCGAGCTGACACTGTTGTACACTGTGTCTGCAGATCAGCTTGAATTTGTTCATCTGGGTTCTTTATTAGAGATTAACTTGTAGCCTTGAGACTGTCCATGTTTTTCCACAATTTTTCTCTCAAATCCACAGACAACTCTTTACACTTATTTATTTTCTCCATGCTCAGTGTGACACAACAAAGGTTGAGTCAACTTTTCTCCATTTTAACTGGTTGCAAGTGTGATTACTATATTGCCCACACCTGTTACTTGCCATAGGTGTGTCTAAATACAAATTACAGGAGCATCACATGCTTGGAAAAACAATTATTTCTTACAATTTTGACAAGGTGCCAATAATTTTGTCCTGTCCATTTTTGAGTTCTGTGTGAAATTTTATCAAGTTTGACTTTTCCTTTCAGTTTTTTTTGTGTTGTTGCAGTGCAAACAAAAACAATAAGCACGTGAATACCAAAACATTTGCAACTGGAACAATTTTCTGAGAGAAGTGTTGGATTTTCTGACAGAATTGCAAGGGTGCCAATATTTTTGGCCATGACTGTAATACATACAATGTGCTTAAAATTATTGTTCATACATATAAAAAGGCACTACTTAGACAAGACAGGGTGATGTAATTGTTGTCAAAAAAAGAAAAAAGGGAAAACAAATAAACACAGCAGTTCATGTCCAATTTTTGATTAGGAAACTTATATTTCTGATAGTTCTGATAGCACTTGAAGGTTGAATAGAGTGTGCTCCGGCCCAGAACGTAAAGTGCAATGTAAGTGCAGGCCATCAGGGGAGTGGGGAGGGGGGACAGTCGCGCTTGGGCCCGGTTCAAGGAAACCGTGCCTAGTGTGAGTACACCCTAAAAGCCTGAAAGGCATCAGGGCTAAAGTGGAGAGAACGAAGACACGGAAATTTTATTCTTCCACAGGCATCTTCCCATTCTTTTCTGTTGTGTATTCCGAGTTATGTTGCAGTAAAAAATAGCAACAGGTAGCACCAGTAGCTCATGAGTGCAGCCATTTCACATCATTGAAATAATGGCGCCACCCCAACCAGTCCAAAATATGTATAAAAAATGTGGATTTTTAAATAACGTAAATCTTTCATGGGTTTTCTACTACATATTTCAGTAAGAGACATAATTTACTTTATATTAAGCCATACAAGCCTTAATTCCTATGTATCTTGAAAGAAGCTGGCAAATTAAGCCATTGCAAATATAGACAGTTTGCATAACATGGCTTCATCCTTGAAAATCATTAAAAAAACTGTCCAAAGTAAAAACAAACAAACAAACAAAAGACACATACTTTATTAAAAACAGGTTACTTGGGTTACTGCTTGATGTCCAGTGTAAAATCTTGGTCATAGAGCGACACTATCTCTAGTAAATATTTAATTTCTTAACTTGCAGAACTTCACATGCATGCAGGTGTACAGAAGGTTATTCTAATCAAACCGCTTTTGCTTTTATCTACACAATGAAAGCTGCTTCTCATGTAAAAGAGAATGCAAGAACTGGACACAAAACGAGGGAAAAGGGCATAAGTAATCCTTCCGCCATTGATAGCCTTTGTTCTTCCTCTGCTGAAAGGGAATATTTGATCAGGACCACCTCTCTGAACCACATTCATTTTACCATCAGCCTTATGAAACTAAAATTTGTGCTATAATTAGTTATCGCCTTCCAAACCGCAATGTGATCTTTAAGAGAGAGATGTCTGGTTGGAAAAACTGGACGGCAATTTATTAATATTGCTCATTTCTCAAGTAATCTCAAGTTTGTCAGTAAAAGCCTCTGATATATTCTTACTTTCGTAAAATATTTGGATGACTGTTGTACTGTTGCTCAGTGATATGACACCAGCATTTGTGAGTCACTAAAAAATTTTAAACACTTTCTGCCCACTCTGAATTCACTAATATGACTTGGGCATGAATAGTGTGTAATTATGGCGCTAGTTCAGTCTAACTGTTGATATGTTGGAAGTAATTTGCAATACGCAAGGACTGTCAAGTGCATGGCTAGCGGCGTTTTAGTGTGACATAGCCAAGAGCAGCTTCTGTGTAAGCAGTTTTACTGATAGCCGTTGGCTTCACGGCATGGCAGGGAAGGTGAGCGTCTGCGTTCTGTTTTGTGCTTAATTGGGGACCTCGGCAGTTAGGCACAGCGCTGGAGGAAATCTTTAAAAAAAAAAAAAAATTAATGGTGGTTGATGAGTCTGTCTGATTGGCTTTGAGCTTGGGGAGGAGTGGGAGGTTATAACTGATGCTGTTGGCACAAATCCATCCATGCAAAATGACATTGGATTGGACGATTCATCCAGCAGAGGCAAAGGCATTTAAGATCATTTGCATATCGTAGTGAGCTAGATGAGTGACAGCCACAGGCAGACACCTGTGCAGTGATTAGCCCAAACGCATGACAGCCTGCAGAGTAAAAACAGAGATGCACGAGAGAATGAGTCGCTGCGTCTCAAGAGACGTCAGTTTTCCCTTGGTAGATTTATTTTTTTTTTTTTCCTGTTGGAGAGTATTTTCTATGTGCAAAGTACATTTGCATTGTGTGCTTTTGCTTATTTCTGACCTCATCAATAAACATTATCATTATAATTCACATTACTAATATTACTTTCTCTGCTTTCCTCTGAAATATTAAATATTCATTATTTTGAAAATCTCCCATCAATATACTGCTCCCGTGTCTGTAACATGGAAGGAAAATTCTAGAAATCATTGTTCATTTCACAATTCATGTGCTATTTTCCATTGTTTTTTAGTCCTTTGTCTGTATTTCTCCTCCTTCACCTGAAATGTATCCCTTAAAAAAAGAGATGAATGGCTGACCCAATTGTGTCTACCTGATCAAAGCCTTGCATACAAAAAAAAAAAAAACATTCCAATGTTAGATATACCGTTTATGTGTGGATGTTGTGAGACAAAAAGAGGCACTGTTTACATCATATGCAATGTTTACAATCTTGAATGGAGGAAAGATTGCATATGGGGCAATTCAGCAGGTTCAGGTGTCAAGCGTCAGTGATGTGTAAAGACAACAACACTGAAAAATCTAATTTATTATAGCCCCTTTCACATAGTAATACCAGTAAACTGCCTTAAAATGACCACAACTGTAAAATAACACAGGCAATAGCGTTGGGCGATGCTCAATTTACATATCGTCCTATCGTCAGACTGTGAGATTGCCGATACACTATATTATCGTGCTAATTTACTTAATCATTTACTTTGTTACATTGCCGACATGAACCAACACCAACATAAAGCTAAAAGCAGCCTAATGTTTTCAACATGACTTAATTTGTGTTTAACATGATAACAATTTAATAGAAACATTATGTTACTAATGTTTACATTTCCTTAGTTATTCAAAAAGCAGAAAACGAGCAAAGAACATTTACGTTATCAAAGAACATCATCACTGACTAGTCTAGCGTAGTCTAGCGCGAGTTTATGTACTATAAAAAACACTCCTGGTACCTTAAGTGAATACAAGAGTTACATCACTGTATGATGAATAAATTTCTTATCCCTTATTTACACTACACACGTCTGCAGTGCGATGGGGTGCCGTTCCCCAAAACGAGTTTGACGGATAATAATAATAATCATCTTGCTATTGTCAAAGGCATCAGCAACAGGCGATATCTCTGACTACCATCGATACACAATACTTTCGTCATCGCCAGAACCCTAATGGGCAATGATGTTCTGTCTTTTTACCGGTAAAGTACCATTAACACATCAGTTTAAAAATACCGGTTGATTCTGTGACATCATTAACCCGAAATGACTTCTAAATGGCTGCGCCTTTTGGTGTTGTGTTTTTGTTGATTTTTTCATTTTTGTGTCAAACATTCACATTCATGCACCTGATTTTTGGCCTAGAGATATTGTATTAGACAACTTAAGACATTTCTTTGACTTCCGTAAACAGTGCAGAGTAAATGCGCCATCTTTGTCAGAATGTTATGATTGGTCCAGAGTAGACGTTTATGTCAGCGCGTTTTCAATACGTACGTGGTCATACTGCTAATCTCATTCAGCGTTCACACAGAGTACTTTACTGGTATGTGACAACTTTTAAAACTAAATTGCCAGTATTTTTTAAAAGGTTTACACATGATATATTAACGGGAATTTACCAGTAAAGGTTCTATGTGTAAAATGGGGCAAATGCATGTTTTAAATGGTTTTAGAAATGTATACTTTGTATTCATGTTGGCATCATGTGGTTTTGAAAATAACCATATAAACCATTTTCAAGAAAAATTACCTCCAAAAATTTTATGACACTTAGATGTGAATGAGGGTATGCAGAGTTGATCATTTGATCATTTTGAAATGATCATTTCCTGATTTATGTTTTTTCCTCTTGTTAATTGGACCACATGACTGATTTGGCTACTATTTTTAATTTAAGGAATAAAGCATTTTTTTTTTCTAAATAATAATAAAGACTATGCCACAGTTAATAAGGATATTATTAACTTCTATTTCTATTCAAAAATGTATTGATTTTTTTCTTCTTCATTATGCTATCAGGACAGTTTTATCACCCTGACATTTTTTTACTTTATGGCCCCTAAATAATATTAAAATGAATTTTAATTCAGAAATGAAAAACATGCTCATAATAGAATATTCGTGTCATTGTGATTTTAAATAAATGGATATATGTGGACCCAAAAATATCATATCATTGACCCCTTACCTCTGTAGGTGACCTACAGTATCCAAATATATCTGGCAAAAAAGCTAAGAGAAGCCATGTTACTCCATCTTCTACTTGCATACATGCTGCACAAAGGCACTATCCTCTGTAAGTACCACCACTTGGATCCAGCGAATAATTCCACTACCCTAAGTGCTCTCTATTGGTTTGGAAATTGGACAGCTCTCATAGATCCCACACGTATTCATGAACCAATCCTGTATTCTAGTTATAGACCATAGAAGAAGTGAAGTGCCAGCACTAGAAGCTGTTAGCTGGTATTGTCCAAACTTAGACTCTAGGCACGGGATTGGTATCTGCCTGTTCCTCTGGACGTTCATGGGCACTGGTCAGAGAGCAGCTTTACTGAAGTGGCTCAGAGTCAGGATGGGATTTAGGTGAGCAGAGCTGCTCATAGGTCAGCATGAAAGCATAGGTTCTGTAGTAGGTTTTTGCCCAGCAGGAACAGGAAGCTGACCCATATGGGAGAGGATGGAGAGCAGCAGGCCAAGCTTGGCTATGAGAAACCCAGCAGGCACAAGGCAACAATGTGGCAGCTTGAAGCTTCACAGGAGCATTGGACATCTAATGGTCAGTTATGCCCTTACGATTACCACCTGAACAAGACATGATCCTTTGGATCACATGGGCTTCAAACGCTACTACAACACTTGGTGTTTACTGTAGACTAAGAAAGAGGTTGTCAAACTTCTAGATGCCAGAGATCCTCGCATATGATGATGATCACTTTGTGAGGGACTCCCTCCTAAACTGTAAAGACAGCTAAATATACATTTTTTATTATTATTTATAAACACCCAATTATACATGAGCAATTAGCTTTTATGTTGTACTGAAGGTAGCAAATTATTATCATTTTCAGGGAAAATGTTCAATTTGTATCAAATTCAGTGCATGTATATTGTATGCACTTTTTGCTACTCACTATAATTTTAGACGCATAAACACAAAGAGAAATATTTTAATTCAATTATTTATTTTTTTTTTTTGTAAAATACAAATACTGTTACAAAGTTTTATACTATAGACCTTACAAAGACATTATTTACATTATTTAAATTATACAGATGCATTATTTAATTTTTTTCATGATTCAGTCTGAATGATTTAGGCAGCTTACACACATTTTATTCATAATAAGATGAATGTTTTCTTCGTATAAGATAACTTATTCAAATAGGTACTGTATGCCAAAATTATCTGTAGCCCATATGGGTTAAAATGGTAACGATATACAATCATAACTGACTGAGCGTCTGTCTCATATGCCACTATCATCCATGTAGGAGTTAAATGAAAAATAATCGTAATATTTGACTAATGTGAGTCAAGCTATCTCACTCTCGCCTTCATGAACATTCCCGGCCACATCCCACCCCTCCCTTCCAATCTGAGCTGCAAGCATCTGCTTTGTGTGGAGTAAAAAGCAGGCACAGCTCCGCTCTGTCTCTCCACAACTACACTCTTTTGTTTCAGGAATTCTCTGTGCTCTTCTGCCTTTTCATTCATGTAACTTTCTGAACGTTTATCACAAGAACGAAGCAAAATAAAAGAAACGGAGATGAATGCAAGTGGCGTGTAGAGCTGTCAACAGAACGCAGTTGCTGTGGGGAGATTCAATATATCGTTAAGTAGCTCTGTGTGCAAATAGACTTTAAAACCTGCGAAGTTTTAGGATCCGTTTTTACCTGTTAAGGATTTCTGACTGACTTCACAGCCGGTAGCGGCGGCATTGCGAAAAGCCGGGGAGAGATGCACCACCCGGGCATACACAGGGCGAAAGCTCTCCACCACGATCCAGGTAAGGACAGCCGATTCACTCCTTCACTGACATCAGCGCGCTAACTGTCAGCGAAGACAGTCTCGTGAGATGGGCGCGAAAGCGCCACTGGCAAAGCGCGCGCGCCCAGGTGAGACGACGGCGGGCTTTCCTTGTTATGGGTAAATTGATATATCTCTCTGTATATATATCTAAAATATATTTCACGTATATTTCTTTATTCAGATATATTTCGCGACTAAATAACTGACTAAAGGCAAACAAACACTTGATTAGAGCGGTAAAAATCCCGCGTATACCGTCAAACAAACTCCGCTGAGAAGCTTTTTAAGTGAACTAGAAGGCTTTATCGTGCTTTACTGAAGAGCTTCAAAATTTATTTAGTTTAGTATTTGTATTTTTGTTTTGTTTTTTGTAAAGACAATAGCCTCCACAAATGAACATTTTCTTTTTTATCGTTCTGTAAAGTTTCAGAACACACTGACCAGTGATTTATGGCACCAAAATCTTTAATTGGTTGATTTGTTGAGACTAGGCTTATATTGTTAACCGTTTTTATTCAAAATAACACAAGAGTAGTTCACCCACCAATTATTTCTTTTAATTACTCTCATGTTGACCTCATATTATTTTCATTATTCTGTGAAACACAACATGAGATGTTGGGCAGAACGTTTGAGCTGTACCTCAAACTATGTACAATGAAAGTGTATTTGATACTGTAGGCCTGCTGTAAATTATACAGTGAACAAAAACCTGTTGAACTTCTATGTTTTCCCTTTTGTCTGAAAAGATCACCATTCACCTGCTTTTATATAAAAACAGTAGACATTTGACGTAAGAAATAACATACAAAAAAAAAACAAAAAAAAAAAAGACTAGTGGAACAAAAAGTTGTTAGTTAAAAAGTTATAAAGCTTTTGCTTTAAGACAATGAAGTGAATGATTTGAGTAGGCTGTAGCCTACTTATGCCTAATTACCATGACTAAGCAATGAAGTTCCCAACTGTGTTTTCTTTTCATTTTGTCTTTGTTTTATCAGCATTAGTATGATTCATCCACATGCTGTGAACAGTGGCCAAGAAACAATATAGTTAATAATGTGTCACATTGAGCCATTTTAAACTTTCATTTTGATTAATGCTTTGGAGATGGGAAAATTAGCTTTTCACAGTTTTTTATATGCCGCAACGCATCCCAAGCAACGAGCACTGCGAAGCACAGTTACATTTTTATGTGAGCTACAGTGCACATTGATTATAAACACTTACAAAGCAAACCCAGTGGCGGTGAGATGGATTCACTCATATTTAGCGGTATGATGGAGAGGCCACACACGGAGAAGACTGGGATAAATTGCCCAGAGGTCCAAACTGAAATTAAATGGTCTCTGCCAAGACAAGTCCAGCAGACGCTTTGGTCAGTGTATGTGTGCGTGTGCACGTGTGTGGTAAAAGCATGCCATCTCCTGCAGAGAATGAGATCCTTCTTCTTCATCTCTGTACGAGAGCGTAGCTGTGCACTTTGGGGAGCCAGGGAGAGAATGTGAGCGAGAGCAGCATATCTCTGCTTTTACGAGCTTCTTAAAATTAGACTGGCATGAAGCAATTTACCTCAGCCCAGGCCTCTTAGCCCACAGATGCAGGAGATGGAGAGAGAAGAGGGGGTGATTGAAAAGCCTCCTGTCCAGAATGTGTGATCAATGGCAGGCAGTTCCACCCTCCCCTTCACCGCCTGTCTCTATCAATTCAGAGCTCAGTGGGCAATCACCCCTCGACTTCACCTCCATCCACCTCTGTCTCGCACAGAAAGACACTGCGGCGTTCAAAGACCTGATCCAGCCTCATTCACACACCCCTGCTAGAGAAAGCCATGGCTATAGCATCAGTGTTCTTGTTTTACAGCGTGTATTCACAAAGCAACACAAGCAGCTGCGCTTTAAACACATGGTGGGGTAAGATATGTAGAGTTTGAGGGGAAAAACAAATCCTAGATCAGTAAATCTCCAGAAAAAAAAGCCCCAGAAGTGGATGTGGAACAGCAAGCTGCCTGCCTGTTTTCGACAGTCTTCTTAAGCTCTTTTGAGCCGTCGATGTCTAATTAGCAGTACTTTTGCATTGGTTCTTGAGCTAGAAGAACCCAATTTTTAAATTGAAAAATATGGAATCCATTAACCTTGCAGGCAAGGGCCACTTGCTGGCATCTCATTAGAGGTGAAGGAAACTGAGCAACACAGGAAAATCTATTATTGTTTTAATAAGCCAACAGTTTGCTAATTTACAGGGTCTTAAGTGTAACTGCAATTTTTCATCAATATCAACTTAATGGAATAGGCACGTTGGGAGCAGCTTAAAGTGTTTTGGATAGCTGCAATAAACACTGCACTGATAGAAACACGTATATACACAGCTCGTGCTGAAATGCTGCCGTTTTGAGCAGATTTCTACTGCGCCAGTGGACACGTAGGTTAATGCTTGTTTTTGAGTGCCAGGTGATGTTTCTTCGGTTTTCATTTTGTGGGCCATTTCCTCCAGATATATATAAAAAAAATATGAAACTGCTTTAACCTCGCTCATTAGCAGTGATTGGTGTTACTGATAGGTATTGATAAACCAGTATGAATATTAGATATAAATCTACAAGAATGACAAAAAACAAAACAAAACAAAAAACACTGATCATAACAAAAGTATGCTAATTTATGTAGGCCTGTGTAAATTATACATGTCTTTGGCCAACTTTCTTCAATTTTTGTTTAGCAATAGGTAGGCCAACTATAAATTATGTGTAGTTCCATAAGCATTTGGCTGTAATTTTCTAGCTTTTGTATAATGGCCATTTGGTCAATACAGATTATTTGATAAATGATTGTCGTGCATCCCTATTGATAGCCTTATGGATTAATTTAAACACATTTGATTGGCCACTGCATTTATTGTATGCAGTGGATGTGTTTTATACAATGCTTTAATCTTGGCAGCCGTAATCGTGTTCTTCTTTCGATTAATTGTGCAGCTCTAATTCTTTTTATTATTATTATTTTTAATTAAAGCAGCAGACCACAGTGTGTATGCGTGGGCACTGATGTGCTCACCTGCACCTCTGCTACTCTCGGTGGGAAACGAGTGCCAAGTTCATCAGTCCCACGGCTGGTCTTAATTAACACGCAGATTAAGGGCTCACTGCGGCATCGCCATTGATTTATTTGATCGGTCATTTGGCAAACCCTCAAATTAATCTGGAACAATGGAATATCTAATAGATTATTTAGGGTTTATTGATGGATCTGTTGTCCTGACTCAGTGTTTTTTTGTGCATTTTAACACTTTAACAAAGTTGTACTTCATTATCAGATGTCAACGCAATGCCTGTTGGACACTGAGAAATATGATGAGAAGTCATGAGGTGACACTATTGATTCAGTGAGGCAAGAAATGACACCAGAACCGTGGGAAAGTGGATATGTGGAGTTGTTGTGTGAGAGCAGGCTGGAGCTATAAAGAGTGTGAATCCACGGTGCTCTGAGCACTTAATGTGTTAAACTCGCACATTACGGCCACTGTTGCAGGGTCAGACTGGAGAGGGTCAGAGACAGTAAGAGAAGAAAATGATAAGGGCTGGAGAGCTGTTATGGCGTGATGAATTGATGTCGTGTTTGTGTGTATAGGTGTGTGTGCTAACATCCTTGTAGAGTCTGGGATGGAGATGTAGAAGAGCGTTACACGGCTGCCATTCCTCTGGGACCTTTACGTGCTGAAGGGCACAGATGCAGTGTCACATGAAACATGGTCCAGTCTGCCCTGTATGATCAGTCTCTGCCACCCATGTTGTCTTTCTGTATAGTGTGAAGGGCCAGGAGAATCTTTGAGCTCACTTTTTTTTTTGCATTTAGAGAGTTTCTACTGAAACCTTGTCGTCTCATCTCGTCTTGTCTCGTCTCTTCTTTTCTTGTTTTGTTTCCTCTGCTATTTTTTGCTTGACCGTATTTCTTTGCCTCTTCTCATTTTCTCATTTTGTCGCTCTTCCCTTCATCTTGTTTCCCTTTTTCTTCTTCTTTTCTATAGTGAAGAGAATTTGTTGTGCCTGGTGTCATGTTTTTGTTTTTGTGTTTTTTTTTTTTCACATTTTATTCTTTCCCTTCTCCTCTCGGTTTGTTTCCCTTTTCTTTCCTTGTCTTATATTTTATTGTCCTGCCTTTTTTCTCTATTGTGGTATCGTCTTGCCTGGTCTTATCTCTTCTCCTTTTTACTTTTCTTCTTGTGTTGTTATGTCTCATCTCATCTTTTCTGTGGTCTTCTTCTCATTAGGGGTTCAAGCGCATAGCGTTTGTCGTTGGAATCCTTGTGAGCCGGGTATTTTGCATTTTTTGAAAAACCTACTTTTTTGAACTAGTCCTAGGTTTTTCACCTGATTGCAACCAAACCAGTGCAGAAATCTTCTCTGCAGAGTGACTATTAATAATTATCAAAAAAATATAACTTTCAGCTCACCATCGCAAAGGGGTGCCAAAATATTCGAAAGGGGCAGGGCCACTTTTAGAAAAATGCCTATAACTCCTGAGTAGAATGAGATATCTCAGAACTCAGAGAGCTCAACCTGAGGTCACAGGGAAAAAAAATTGTGGAGCTTGGCCACTCGGGAAATGAAAACATAAAAATGGCTATAACTGCACAGCCATTTGTCCTATCAACATGAAAATCGGTGTGCATGGTCTTCGCAGGAATTGCCACAATTGTCTACAAGAACATTTATGTATCGCGAAAAACATGGCAGGCATTGGCCAACAAATTTTGAGCACCTGTTAGACAAGGTAATGGAGGCAAAACTCTGTAAGCCTTGGGGGGGCGATACTGCATTTTTCAAGGGTCCAAACCATTTCGATTTTTTGCACATATGCAATATTTATATCATACGATAGAACTCCTCATTCCGTTTGTTAAATGATTGAGAAGATGTAAAAAACCTACTTTTGTGAACTATAGGTTTTTTGCTGAAAAAAAAAAAAACACTGCAGTACAATTCTCTGGACTCTCTAGGCTAATAATTATCAAAAACTGTTGAAATGTACGCTTTGGGAAGCTATAACGGGGACGTTTAGAAAAGGGGCCTGTCCAAATTTAAATCCTAACTTCACAAAACCTGCTGAGCACATTCGATAGGTGATTCTAAACAAGCACGCAAAGTTTTAAGGGGATCTGACCACAGTTGGTGCTATAACAGTCATAACCGTTAAAAACATAATATTTATGGTAAATTACCTGGTTTTGCCGAAAATGCTTTTTAAATCATTGATTGACATGGTTACAAGCTTGCTAAATATTGTATTATTCCACATGCGCTTGAACCAGCTGCTTGCAGCTATATTCTTTTTTTTTTTTTTGCTTATTTTCTGTTGTCTTCTTTTTCTGCTCTTACCTTTCACCATTTTTCTTCTCATTGTCACTCTTCTCGTCTCATCTCATCAGTCCTTTCTACACCGTTTTCTACTCTTCTCAGTTTGGCTCTTTTCTTTTTTCTTTATTTCGTTATTCTTGTATTCACCTAATCAATTTTTCCCTCTCTTTTCTATTCATCTTCTGTATTTTTTCCTTTTTTTATCATGCCTGGTGTTTCGCCTCATATCATTTCATCCTTTCTTCGCTCTACTTCTTGTCTCAAGTCTTTTCGCTTTTCCCTTCTAATTTATTCCTTTTTCTACCTTTAACTTCTGGTTTCATCATTTTTCTTCTAATTCTGTCTCTTTCTTGTTTTGTCCTCTATCTTCCTTTCTCTTATTACCATGTTAATCACTTAAGCTTTTTCTTCGTTCCCATTAGCGCCTCTCAATCACACAGGTGAGAGCAGAGGTGAAAATGATATGTGATCATGTCAGTGCATGTTCTTTTTCTTTAATGTTCATATGGTTGTGTTCCTACTTGTTGAGATTCTGCTCTGGATTTGCCAGAGGACTGCATCGTATGAGCATGAATGTAAAGTACTGTTTATGGATGAACAGATATTACCATGTACAGTTTAATATCTGAAGTAAATATCACTGTAAGGGCAGGTGGACGCCAGTGATAGTGAGATATTATATACCACAAAGGCTCAGGGCAGCACAACGAACAACATGGATCAAAGAGAACATTAATTTGCAGATTTTCCATCCAGCTCTGGCAGTGAACGATCACTGCATAGAAGAGAGGATTCGGTGGCTGAATGATATTTTGTGTAGTTTTAGTGGTACCATCTTGTTTTGTAAGACAGAGATAAAGTGGGGCTTGATCCTGTGGTGAGAGCTCTGGCCCACTGATGGCAATGACAAATAAGCAGCGGTAAACTTCGTTGGGGGGGTGAGGGTTGGGGGAGAGACGAGTGCCCTCCTCATCCATCACTGACCTACTCACACACACAAACAAGCACTCTCTCTCTTTCTCTCACTCTCTCACACACACACTCACGCACACACAGAAACACTCAGATTCTTGAACAAAACAGCAACGTCACCTTTGGGAGAAAAGTTGTTTACATCACTTCTGCCTCTGTCTCGTTTGTTTGTCACAGTGATGGAGACTGACATTTGACCTTCATCAGGCTCCTCTGTGTTCTTTTTTAGTACAAGCTGGAGTTTGTACGTGCATATGCCTCAAATGATGCTTATATAACGTGTGTGTATATCAGTCTCATACTTTGGGGTTCGTATGTTTTTTTGTTTGTTTGTTTCTTGGAAAGAAATGAATACAATATGTACATGTTTATAATTGTTTATTTTATAAAAAAAAAAAGAGTATAATAAAAAAAAGGAAATGAATAATTTTATTTATTTGATACATTTAAGAACTGTTTATTGAGTAACAAATCAGCATATTGAAATTGGATCATGTGACATTAAAGGAGAACTCCACTTCCAGAACAACAATGTACAGATAACGTAACACTCTCTTGTCATCCAAGATGTTCATGTCTTTCTTTCTTCAGTCGTAAAGAAACTGTGTTTTTTGAGGAAAACATTTCAGGATTTTTCTTCATATAATGGACTGATCCCAAATCCCAAAAGAAAAGGGAGAGTTTTTCAACATACCCTAACTGTCTTGAGCTAGAATACACAGAGTTCGGGGAGAGTAAGACAAGACGAGCGTTTGACATTAAAAAGTATATAAATTGTATTATTTTTATGAAAATAACTGATCGTTTCGCTAGACAAGACCCTTTTTTCTCGGCTGGGATCGTTTACAACCACATTTGGGATTGTTTGAAGCCGCATTTAAACTGAATTTTGAAAGTTCAAAATCGGGGCACCATAACAGTCCATTATATGAAGAAAAATCCTGAAATGTTTTCCTCAAAAAACATAATTTCTTTAAGACTGAAGAAAGAAAGACATGAACATCTTGGATTACAAGGGCATCAGTACATTATTTGTTAATTGTTGTTCTGGAAGTGGACTTCTCCTTTAAAGGAACACTCCAGTTTTTTGAAAATAGGCTCATTTTCCAACTCCCGTAGAGTTAAACAGTTGAGTTTTACCGTTTTCGAATCCATTCAGCCGATCTCCGGGTCTGGCGGTAGCACTTTTAGCATAGCTTAGCATAGATCATTGAATCAGATTAGACCATTAGCATCTCGCTCAAAAATAACCAAAGAGTTTCGATATTGTTCCTATTTAAAACTTGACTCTTCTGTAATTACATTGTGTACTAAGACTGACGAAAAAAAAAAAAATAATTGTTGCGATTTTCTAGGCCGATAAGGCTAGGAACTATACTCTTATTCCGGCGTATTAATCAAGGAACTTTGCCGCCGTATCATGGGTGCAGCAGGCGCAATGATATTACACAGCGCCTGAAAATGGTCATGTTTGAGCGAGATGCTAACGGTCTAATCAGACTCAATTATCTTTGCTAAGATATGCTAAAAGTGCTACCGCCAGCCCCAGCGATCGGCTGAATGGATTCAAAAATGGCAAAACTTGATGAGCCTATTTTCAAAAAAAGTAGAGTGTTCCTTTAAAGACTGGCGTAATAGCTGGTAAAATTGGTCATATTTAACAATGTTATTGTTTTACTGTGTTTTTGACAAAATTAATGCAGCCTTAGTAAGAATGAAACACCTTTTTTATCAAAAATAATAATATATAAATAATTTGGTAGAAAATACCTATGTGTCATGTCTACATTTTGTCACTCCCATTTCTATTTGTCTAGAAGTGACTTGGTTTGTTGATGAAAGGTGCATGTGGTTTGGATTTCAAACAGATCAATGAAGAGAAAGTGAGAAGTGAGACAGAGACAGGGAGGAGTGAATCTTATGATATCTGTCATTATGTCGGATGACAGCTCACGTCTGGGGTTTAGAGTCAAACCGTGTTGCATTTTCTCTTCTTCCCACGTAGGAGAAGAGCCCAGAGCGTCTGCTTCCACGCAGACTTCAGAGCATCAGTCCCGGGGTGTCATTTCTCAGGAAAATCTGTCTGATAGTTAGAAGTGTAGACTCATGAGTCTGTGGGACTGCAAAAGCATTTCTCTTTGTGTCACACCGCATACTGTCTGCTCATGACACTAACTGGGCATCAAAAATAGAACATTACACAAGGTTATGTCTATGGGTGCGTTCCAATTACTCAGACCTGCTTAGAGGGTGTTCGGCCATCTTAAGTGAGATTCCAAATTGCACAGAGCAAATACATCACTTCAGATGGTGGAGAGGAAATTTAACCTACCACTCCTTGCGCATTACCCAAGAACTGCATGAAATTAGACTTAAACACTAAATATAAGGGTGTTGCATATGTCAAATGGTTTATTTAAATCTTACAATAATATAGATTAAATGTACCACACTGATAGAAAAAAAAAGCAAAGAGTATGAAAATATATTCTATTTTTTGATATCAACATTATAAAATGCTATATCATTAGATTAAACCAGGGTTTCCTCGAAGTGAGCTTAAAGAACTGCAGTGGGTTTATGAGTTGATTAAAAAAAACTACTAATTAATCAAATTATACAAATAAAAATAAATTACACTTGAACACTAAATAGTGAATTTGTTTACCTGCATGGCATTGATGAACATCAGAGAACTGTAAACATGCAGATGTTTAGTTAAATTATTGAAATATTAACTAAAATATCTCAAGGGTTTTGACTGACTAAACGTTTGGGAGTCTCTGCATTACATGAACAAACATTAATAAACATTGAAACAGCTATGACATTACATGCCCAAAGTTTTTCAGGTTTGAAAAATTTTTGTCCAGACTTCCAGAATCAAGAGTTACTGAAGGTCACTCTGAATATGATAGAGACGTTTGGCCTCATTTATCAATCTTACATAGAAACGAGTGAACAAGTCAATTTATCACATGAAATATTCTTATGGCACCAATCCCATCGTATGAATTATCGTACATTGATAAATGTGGTGACTAAAAACAAATGAATTTGAATATCATGCCCCTAAAAACACCCTGGTTTAGAAGCCTTGGCCCTAGAGTTTAGTATGTGGAGAAACATAACCCGTCCAGAAAGAGGAAGTAACCTCAAGAAAGAGAAACTGATCTTACTCCAAAAACACCCGTTAATTTGTAATTGCAAGCAATTACATTAATTTATATGTATATTAAATCCCTGTAAATTTAATGAAAAATTTACAAATGTTATATGGGTCATTCTACAGAAATGTCCACTTTTGGTATGGCAAGATGTTTTAACGTGTTTTTTTTTTTTTTTTCCTAACATTTAAACTTAGACCACATTATTATATTACATTTTAACTTTATTACACATAAATGACACCCTAATGATTTTTTTATCTTTTTTGTCCATTTATTTACCCATAAGGAAGGTAACATCAGTGACAGTAACAAAAGTGACAATTTTCATGAAACATGCATTTTACAAAATGGCTGCTGCAAGGTATCAAACCAAATGTTGTCAGTCATGGTATGTTCACTAAATTAGATAGTTTAATCCATTTGTTTTCAAGGTTTTTGTTTTTTTTTTTTGTTTTTTTTTTTTCAACAATTCCCTAACAATAAAGCAGGTCATACCAGTGACTACATCTAAAGGCTTCATATGAAATTTTGATAACTGAAAAGAGACAGTGGACTTAACATGGACCTTTCTTCATGGATCTTTAGGAAATAGGAAGAAGGAAGTCAAGTGATGTCATCAGTGTGATTTTTATTTCAATTTTTTATTTTTTTTCCAAGGGACCACTACTTTCATGATATATTTTATATATATTTTGTTTCTTTTTATGTAATTTACATCATATATTTGATGATTATGAATTTATTATTTATTATTGTTTTTGACCTCAAAATATAAGTATTTTCCCTCTGTACATCGCTGTGGGGACGAGCAGTTTTGTGGTGCTTGGAATTCAAAATAATTCATTAAAAAACAAATATTGCTGATAGCTCAAGAAGGTGTAATTGTTCAAATAACATATTGTTTCATTTTAAAACATAAAGAAATTGCAACCCTAAAGTGTTTTTCAAGTATAATATTTCTGGGACAGAAAAATGGACATTTCCATAGAATGGTCCACATAGCCTTTTTAGTTCCCCTCACGCAACACCTTTAAATTTAATGGCATTCAGAAGAGAACAAGAATGAAAAAATAAGGGGCTATATAATCATATATTAAACTATAAAATAAAACACAAATTAGGCTGTAGTGGCATTCGTTATAAACAACATACAAACGTCAAGCTAAAATTAATTTTTTGAATGCAAAACTGAAACAGCATGTGAGGCGCCTGCATGATCAGTTTTAATAAAATAAAGAAGATATAAAGAATACAAAAAATGCATTAAGAGAGCGTAAAAAATGAGCGTAGCCTATACTTGATGCAGTTTTTTTTCTTTTGGTAATCTTTTTAATTATTTAAGGTAGGTGTATGATACTGTAGGTGCATGATGCAACCAGTGTTGGGAAAGTCACTCTAAAAAAGTAATTAATTACTAGTTACTAATTACATCTTCAACAGTGTAATTAGATTACTATACAAATTACTCTCTCCAAAAAGTATTTAATTACTTATTACTAATTACCTTCTAAATACTATATCAACCTCGACAAGTTAATAATACAAGGATAGACATGAAATGGTTCTTTTAATTCTTTCAAATAAATAATAGATAAGTACATAATTTATTTTGGTCACACTTTATATTAGGGCCAATTCTCACTATTTACTAACTATTAACTATGATTTTTGTAACTATTAACTAATTACTGCTTATTAATACTTAGTAAAATAGTTGTTAAATTTAATTTCTTAAATTTAAGAACAGGGTAG
This sequence comes from Labeo catla, assembly GCA_012976165.1. NCBI lineage: Eukaryota > Metazoa > Chordata > Actinopteri > Cypriniformes > Cyprinidae > Labeo > Labeo catla. Next base: position 894,020 of record VONZ01000136.1, on the reverse strand, counting down.
GAATTGAGTAGGATTAAGGATTATTTTTTTTAAGTAATAATAGCAGCCAGTAGTTATATCCCAGAAATATTAATGCTAATTACCAGCCAGTTAATACTGAGAACTGGACACTAAAGTGTTACCAGTAGTATTTAAAGTGAGATGGGTACATTAAAGCATGCGTTTTAAGGTTAGATTTTATTTTGATGTTAAATTCACTATTGTATTGTATATAAATATTCTACAGTCTATACGCAGTATTAAGTTCAATTACATAAGAAGTACCTAATTAAATTACAGAAAAAAATATGAGTAATCCCTTACTTTAATTATTTTTTAACGGTAATTAAATTACAGTAACTAATTACTTTGTACCCAACACTGGATAGAATGTGTGAATCTTCATGGCCTGTTGTTTATGCTGCTATTTGCACATATAAAGCTAAAGCCCTGAAACAAAATCTAATCTTACTGAGTAAGGATCAGCTAAAGAGCTTTGGATGTCAGTCAGGAAATAGTCTAAATGAACAAAGTTCTGTCATTATACAATTCTCTGTCAGATTTACTATGCCGCATGTAAGTTCAGGCTAACTCAAAAACATTACACGAGCTGAGACCTGAAGTGAGATTTGATCTCAGCCACCGCTCACGTCCATATTGATAAATATGAAAAAAGTTTTTTGTAGAAATGACCATATGGGCTATTTTTATGTCATACATTCATTTCGTAAATGAGGCCCATAGTGTTTCTATACTATACATCACCAGCTAGTAACTTGCATAATTATTTATTTCATACATGGTCTAATAGCTTGATAGATGCTTTTTTTTTACCCAAATTCAGCAGCATGGTTTGAAAATGTATTTACATTTGACATTGTGTGAATAATATGTAATCAGCTAGTCCATAGTAGCTGTAATCTGATTATGAACGTTAAAAAAAGGTGATATACTCAATTACAAGTACAGTACTAACTAGATTACATGTAATCAGTTACTACCTAGCTATATGTTTATGTATTTATATTTACATTTATGCTATATAGATAACACTTGATTAAAAAAAATAAATTGATTAAAATCAATTATATTGTTAATATAATATAATATACATGCAATGTGTTTCATGGTATTCCATATAAACACATTTTGTCAATGTAAAATTCACAAGTGCGTAGTGAGCAGTGAACACTCAGTATGGACCTTTTGATTTGAAATGCAACATATGAGTTATTGCTTATAAATTACATCATTTAGTTGTCCAGTTCTCTTTTGCCTTGTGATGCTATAATGGTGTTAAGCAGTAATGTAAGGGTTAAGAAAATCAGCCTGAACACATGTCAGTCAAAACGACGGATGATGGATGAGAGGCGCATAGACTGTCATTCATGTAGCTGGATAATTGTTCCTGTCATTAACTTAATGATTACTGACACGCTTCCACGCCTCCAACAGGTGCGCTGTCAACACACGCACACTCATGTACAAATACATCCATCTTAACGCGTCTATGATATCACAGTTTTAAATGTTATCCTTGCGTTTTCATTTTGTAGGCTGTTGCTTTGACGAGACGGCAGTTCCTGCCAGAGGCTTGTGGTGATGGGGGGGCGCGTGCTGTCACGTTTCCATGCCAACAGGGTACGGATCTCATTAGCGGAAATGTAGGGGGTTTCTCTTAATTATGATTGAACCCTTCCTTTCCCTGTGGTCTTTGTGATGCGTCTCAGCTTTAACGCTCACTGTATGTCTCTGCGGTCTTTACAGAGATGCTACACTTTGTTGATAAAGCAGACGGTTTTGTCCTGGTAAATGCCTAAACATTCGAGTCGTCCCGAGAAACCGAGCGGTGTACGCGGCAAGCAGTAGGCATGCGGTTCGTGCCCCTTTGTCTTTGGGCACCCCGCAGCGGTGAACACGCTGCCCACGTCGCCCCCTGCCCGGGTCCAGGAACAGGCGCAAGGAGGGGTCCCGGCCACTGCTTTCTTTTCTCCCTGTCTCTGAAGTGCATTTAGAACCGCTTAGCCCTGGGGGAAGCGTGTGACACAATCACTGTAATCTGCATTTGACATCCAAGCAAAGGTGGATTTTGCCACACACACACGATAATTTTCCCACGGGGTGAGATTTGGGATCTGTGGGATCGCCTGCCTTTTTGAAATATAAAAAGACATGTTTTTAATATTCCAGCTCCTCTAGCCTTTCGTTGTGCACAGTGTGTGTGGTTTAACTGGCAGTATTGATCCTCACTAACAGCATGAATGGAGTTTAATTACCTGAGCTGCTTTGTCTGCCCTGTTTTTCCTAACTGCCCTCATGGGGATACAGCTATATGTACTCCAGCCCGTCTGCCTCTTTGTATATGTCTTTATGGGTTTCTGCCAGTGTAGGTTAGGCTCTCCAAATGCTCGCAGTGCACTACTAATTGATCCAGCCACTCATTTGTGCATCCTCTTGTGGCTCTGATTTCAGAACATATGTATGAAAACTGATGTAATGTATATACACTGACATGTGAGACCTCTTTTGGGTTCTGAGATATAATAAAGCATATGTGAGGCTGAGTCACATGCTTATCCCTGACTCAAAGGCCCTGCTCTGATTAAAAATGCACACTTGTAATTGCAGCACATATCCTGTTTACTGCCTCTCCACGCAGGAGTTAGAAGAGGGCCTGATGTTTGATATTATGGCCCTTTAATGCCTGACCAGCAGTGTTATTTCTGGTGCCTAAGAGTCATATCAAATTAGATGAGTAAACATCGCCATAAACATTTTACAACGTAATATGACTTTATTAATTCAGCTTTTTGTCCTAATGGCATACTCTGAAGAAAAAAAAAATAGTTTTTTCTTTTGCAAGTTTTGGCACTTTTCACAGACAGGATTATGTAAATTCACTTAACTGAAAGGTTACTTCCAGAATGAGAATTTCCTGATAATTTACAGTTTCAATGCAGTTTCAAAGAGCTCTACACAATAAGGGTTTTATCTAGTGAAACGAGTGTCCATTTTCTAGGAAAGATAAAGTACCGACCTAGTGTTTACAGAGGGAACATGCAAAGAAAGTCAAACGCCCTTTACCACAAAGGTAAAACAACAGTGTTGGACAGTTTTGAAGTTTGAGGAGCATGCATGAAGATGCATGATCTAGTGCAAGATGAGCATTTGTGGTTAAAAAGTATACACGCAAAAGTTTGGGATCCTCTTGCAGAATCTGTGAAAATGTGAATAATGTTACAAAATAAAAGAGATCATACAAAATGCATGTTATTTTTTATTTAGTACTTTCCTAAGTAAGATATTTTACATAAAAGATGTGCACATATAGTCCACAAGACAAAAAAAAAAAAAAAAAAAATTGAATGAAATTATTAAAATAACCCCCTTCTGGGGGGTGAAAACTTTTTGAAAACGAAGATTAAGATAAATTGTACTTAATTTGTCTTCCGGGAAACATGCAAGTATCTTCTGTTGCTTCCGAATGGCAGTACTAAATGGAAAAAATATACATTTCAACAAAATAAGAAAAATTTGGACATTTTCATCCTGTTCAAAAGTTTTCACCCTCGGCATGGAGCATCAGTGAATGTTTGAACCTTTTTAATAGTTGTGTTTGAGTCCCTCAATTGTCCTCAGTGTGAAAACATGGATCTCAAAATCATACGATCACTGCTGGAAAGGGTTTAAATATGCAAAAGATGCTGGAAAACTGAAGAATCTGCAGGACCTGGATGCTTTTTCTGAAGAATTGCAGAGTTTTACTGTTCAGAACAAACAATGGACTCATGAACAACCATCACAAAACAAAAAAACGTAGCTCATCCAGATAGCTACACATAATATTAAGAACCAATGGTTCCCAAACTTTTGAAGGGGGTTATTTTAATAATTTCAGCTATTTTTTTATTTTTTGACTTGTGGACTATATGTAAACATCTTTTATGTAAAATATCTTACTCAGGACAGTACTAAATAAAAAATAACATGCATTTTGTATGATCTCTCTTATTTTGTTAAAATTATTTACATTTTCACAGATTCTACAAAGGGTTCCCAAACTTTTGCATGCCACTGTCTATTTATTTTATTTTTTATTTTATTTTAAGAAAATGAATCTTTTCGCTAGATAAAACCCTTTGAAGCTGCATTGAAAATTCAATTTGGATCTTGAACCCATTGGCCACCACTGAAGTCCATTATATGGAGAAAATTCCTAGAATGTTTTCATCAAAAAGCTTAATTTCTTTGTGACTGAAGAAAGAAACACATAAACATCTTGGATGACATGGGGGTGAGTTTCTGGGTTTCATGGGGGCGTTATTCTGAAACTGAACTTCTCCTTTAAGTAAAATTAACAGGCTTACAAGCTTGTTACATCACAATGATAACCACAAAGCCTTCAACAACAGGAACTCTAAATAACTTATAAAGGTACTCCAAATGTCCTAAATCGTTTAGTAGCTTTATTTGAAAAAGACACTGAAATTTAAGCAATTAAGGCATATTAGATTGCTTTTGTGAATGGTAGAATTTTCATTTTATGTTCAATAAAAACTCATTTTTGATTAGCATTAAAGGACTCACCCCAAACTACAAAATTCTGTCATCTATTATTCACCCTCATGTTGTTTCAAACCCTTAAGACTTTCATTCGTCTTCAAAACATAAATGAAGCTGCTTTTAATGAAACCTGAAAGATTTATGCCCCTACTTTTAAAATCCATTGTACTAAAAACTTTGATGCTTCAAAATTTCATTAAAAACATTGTAAAAGTGTGTTTTTTGTCTTTTCAGAAGACTTGGATTAAACTGCTTGTTTCATATCGTTTTGGTGAAATGGAGTTGCAGTGGGGAGGATCATAAATCTCTGAAGATTTCATTAAAACATCTTAGTTTGTTTTACAAATTAGTAAATAATGACAGAAACTTAATTTCTAAGTGAACTGTTTCTTTAAGGCATTATGACCACATAACATCTAGTGGGGACATAAAATGCTAATTAAAACACAACAACATAGCAACACAAATGTCACAAAGTATATTGTGCATTGCTTTAGGCAGCTAAGATAAACAAGTACATCCTCCTTGTTGTCTTTGCTTGATATTTAGTGTTTGTAGAAGAGGTGTAGGGTGAAGGTTCAAGAGATTGTAAAGTGTGTTTTCCTTTGGTCCCAGTTTGTGTGTTGCTGTGCACAAAGATGGTGTGATATTGATTTCTCTAGCTGAGTCCATGGCAAATTTAGATAAGTTAGGTCTTGCTTCTGCACAGGACGCCGATAAGATCTGAGCTGGAGACTGAAGACCTAGGCTGTGGTTTGTAGCTGACTGCAAATGTTAGTACTTATTGGCTTTTACGGTGTGGTGCCATTAAACTGCAACAAGTCGTTTTTGGGATTATGTGTGTGTGTGTGTGTGTGTGTGTGTGTGTGCCTACTATATCTTAATCCTTGCTGTGATTCACTAATTCATGTGATGCAGAGCTCTACAGACACAGAATGCAGTACACAGAGCTGATTTGGACTAATAACTAATGTAATGGTTAGTGTAATGTAATGTAACATAAAAGGCTATGCTATTTCAGGTTTCAACAAAACAAATGTTGGCTTAAAGGGATAGTTCACCTTAAAATGAAAAATTCTGTCATTATTTTCTCACCCACATGTTCTCCCAAATGTGCTGTACGTGGCTTTCTTTCTTCTGTGAAAACATAAAAGAAGATATTTTGATGTCTCCAAAATCATGTTAAATGGGATGCTGAGAAGAGTGACATTTAATGATTACAAATAAAAATAAAAAATTAGGTCTGCCAGTTAATGCATAGTTATGAAAAAAACGTGATTAAAATATTTGTAAAAATGCTCCTGTATGAGTTTTTGTCTCATATTTATATCATATAATAAGCAACATCACATACCCATAAAGCCACAGCAGGACTGTTGTGCGTCTATGAGCAACACAGCGATGTTTAGTTACTGAATAATCCAAATTTTGAATTAATAGTGTGAATCAGTGATTCAAAGGCCCATTCATAAAGTGAGCAGTTTACTGAATTCCTGAACAAATCAGCTGTTGGAACAAATCGAATGAAATACATTTACTGCCGCTTGCTGGCAGTTTTAGTTTTGACCTTTCTAGGGACAGTTAACACAAAAAAAATTGTTATTATTTACTCAGACCTGAATGACTTTATGTCTAATACTTTTTTTGCTGAATCAAATACAAGGTTTTTTTCTAAAGCTACTATTTGTAATGTCTACTAAATACTTTCTCATTTAACACTTATTTAACATCTCATTTAACACATTTAATAATCTTTTGGGGGTAATTTCACAGCCACTTGTGATTTGCGATTAATTAGATAAAAAAATTTAATTGACTGACATCCCTATTAAAATATGAACAAAAATTAAGTAGTAACCATGAGAAAACAAGAGAGTAAAATAATAATAATCCATGGCCTCTCAGGACTTCCATAGTTGACTCCAAACATAAACTGTTGGATAAAAATGAATGTGTGAATAAAAGGTGCATGTCTACTCATTTTAAAGGCCATTAGTTCAACTTTCATTTTCAAAATATCCATCTCCATCCATCCATTCATCCACCTGCATCCATTTATGTTCATATATTCATCCCTCCATCCATCCATCTATACATTCATGTTAATTTATCCATCTATCCATCAGTCCATCCTTCTGTGTTCATCCATTGATTCATCTTCATGTATCCATCCATCCATCCATCCATCCATCTATTCATTCATGGTCATTTATCCATCTATCCATCAATCCATCCATCCTTCTGTGTTCATCCATCAGTTTATCTTCATGCATCCATTCATCCATCCATCTACTCATTCATGGTCATTTATCTATTTATCCATCAATCCATCAATCCTTCTGTGTTCATCCATCAGTTCATCTTTCAAAGGCCCATCCTCCATCCATCCATCTATTCATTCATGGTCATTTATCCATCTATCCATCAATCCTTCTGTGTTCATCCATCAGTTCATCTTCATGCGCCTATCCATCCATCCATCTACTCATTCATGGTCATTTATCCATCTATCCATCAATCCTTCTGTGTTCATCCATCAGTTCATCTTCATGCGCCCATCCCTCCATCCATCCATCTATTCATTCATGGTCATTTATCCATCTATCCATCAATCCATCCATCCTTCTTTTTGTTCATCCATCAGTTCATCTTCATGCATTCATCCATCCATCCATCTACTCATTCATAGTCATTTATCTATCTATCCATCAATCCATCAATCCTTCTGTGTTCATCCATCAGTTCATCTTCATGCATCCATCCATCCATCCATCCATCCATCCATCTATTCATTCATGGTCATTTATCCATCTATCCATCAATCCATCCATCCTTCTGTGTTCATCCATCAGTTCATCTTCATGCATGCATCCATCCATTCATCCATCTATTTATTCATGGTTATTTATCCATATATCCATCAATCCATCCATCCTTCTGTGTTCATCCATCAGTTCATCTTCATGCATCCATCCATCCATCCATCCATCTACTCATTCATGGTCATTTATCTATCTATCCATCAATCCATCAACCCATCCATCCTTTCCATCCATCCATCCATCCATCCATCCATCCATCTATTCATTCACGTTCATTTATCCACCCATCCATCCATCTATCTATCTATCTATCTATCTATCTATCTATCCATACATCCATCTGTCCATTCAGTCGTGTTCATTTATCGATCTATCTATCCGTCCATCCATCCATTCATCCATCTATCCATTCATTTACGTTCATTTATCGATCTATCTATCTAGCCCTCCATCCATCATCCATTTATTTGTGTTCGTTTGTGTTCATTTATCGATCTATCTGTCCGTCCATCCATTCATTCATGTTCATTTATTGATCTGTCTAACTATCTGTCCCTCCATCCATTATTCATTTATTTGTGTTCATTTGTGTTCATATATCGATCTATCTATCTGTCCGTCCATCCATTACAGTTTTTCTCGATTGGTTTGGCTCATTTCTTGAAACCGAGATGACATTCTCAAAACCATAAGGTCATTTGGCCAAACAGTCTTACAGTTCTGCTCAACATTATAGCTCACTAGCAAAATCAAATATCTTTCCCCAAACTCTTCTTCCATGCTTCAAAAGCAGATTCCTTTCCCATATAAAAGGTCAGTACAGTCAAAATAGCACAGATCCTTCTCAATTGCCTTGGCACATGTGCATTCATTTAGTGCTTTTGTCAAAATAACCTGGATGGTTTAGCACAACACCATGGATCCCCTGCAAAAGCTCATATCTCTCCCAAAACAGTTTATCCATGTGTCAAAACTAAATATCCTTCTCATATAAATAGTCAATGCCCCCAAAATGCATTATACCTTTGGCATTGTTTAAGCACTGCAAGTCAAAATGCTTAGACGTTTTGTCACTGAGGCACAGGTCTAGTAACAGAATACCACTATGAATAAAACTAAAAGATTTTACAGTAAAATCAGCCTCCAATAAACCACTCATACTCAAGGAAACTGTAAACATTTTTATTCGTACAAAGAAATGTTAACATTAGAGAACATACTGTGAAAAGAAAACATATACAGGATTCTGTAAATGTGAACAGTTATAAACACAAACAAAAAACAAAAAAAACTCTAGCCTACCATACTGTAAATAAAGTTTCAGAACTATAGTACAGTAATATTTTCAGTGGTCGCCATTGTCACCCTCTCTTTCCTGGCCACCATCCTCATCCTCCTGGCCATCGACGCGCTGCTCTCTGTTAGGCCATAAATTCTCATCCACATCGCAACGGATATTTTCTCTTGCGATGCAGCGAGGGAAGAAACGGCGTGAATGTCTCAACCATCCCCTACATTGATCCCCTGTGATGTCCTCACATGCAGCATCCATTGCATGCAGCAGGGCCCTCTGGTCTTGAGCCTGATGCTCATACACCCTCCACCTCCAAGCTGAAAAAAAACTCCTCAATTGGATTTAGGAAAGGAGAGTAAGGTGGAAGAAACTCCATTAGCATCCGGGGATGGGTGGTGAACCAGGTTCTGATGCGTGGGCCACGGTGGAAGTTCACATCTAAAGTACTGTAAAAAGAGGGAGTGAAAAACTGAAGACAATTTCTAGGCATAATGCTCTAGTCACACAAAGCTGGATTCTGAAGGTAAAAAGGATAAAGCAAAACAAAAAAAGTGGTAACCATGTCTTACTGTAATAGTGTTACAATGATAGACAACCAGTAGTTGACTTACATGCACATACTGGTACCGCAGCTCTTTCACTCTGTCAGAGTTTCTCTCAAATGGTACCCTGTAAATCTGTTTCATGGTCATCTGATGTTTCTTCAATACCCGGTCTATTGTGGAGATGCTGATAGAGTTTATATTTTGGAACATTACATTGTCTAGAAGGATTGCATTACGAATCTGTCTCAGTGTGATGGCATTATTTGCAATGACCATGTTGCATATTTCTCGTTCTTGTTGTTCATTTAGAAGTTTTCTTCTGCCACCCACTTGAGGCTGTCGTCCAATCCTAGACATACAAGTCAAAGGTCAACACTGTAAATTTGTTACAAAATGAGTTACCAATGTAATTGTACTGCTGTTTTATGGTACTAAAAGTGTGATGCACTGCACAGTGACTGGAATACTATTCACAGTATTTTCTCCATTTTTTTTGTCCTTGTCATTTTTATAGTATCATATAACATCACATGAAGATATTACAGTACTCTAGGCCTACACACACACCAACACTGAATAGTTCAATAGAATAGTTCTGTACCTGTTTTCCCTGCGAAAGGTTTGGATGATGGAGGAGACTGTAGACTGTAGGCACATTAGGCTGCACTCGGCGACCTGCCTCTGCCATTGTGAGGCGATGGTTTATAACGTGGTCAATAAGGGTGGCCCGGATTTTATCTGGGACATCATGGTGCCTCCGTGCTCCTCGGCCTCTTCCCCCTATTCCTCCACGCATTCTCACTCCTCCTCTTCCTCTTCCTCTTCCTCCTCTTCCTCGAGCAGGAAGTTGCTGTTGTACTTGGCGAGGTGCTTCCATGTTCACACTGCAAATGAAACTGGCCCCGGGCCAAGCTCTGTCTATATACTTTTGGCAGCAGTCATAATCATAGACAACACCTGTCAGGTAACTAAACAAACTGTTTGATTGGTCATCTGAGATGTGGGAAACTGCTCCTTCGTTAGTTCTAATTTCACCTGATTGATTGTCAAGTACTGTCATAAATTTATCAAATGTTCCAAGAAATTCTTTCATGGTATTATATCTTTGACTAATTTTGACAGTTGAACAGACAATTGTGCATATGATGACTTACACAATGAAACCATGCTGATATGTTTTGGAGAGAGTAACCATTTCACTGAAAAATCAACTAATCAGTTTAGATCAGCAAGATCTATTTATCTGGAAAATGTGCTAAATGTGGGCTCATTGTGCTAACTGTAGCTACTTGTACATAATCATTTGAAAAAAAGCACAGAGTCACTTGAGACATGTACTAAAGCATTTGCAATTTGATAAAACCAATGAAAAATGACATTCTGTTGTGAACAATTGCAAGGTGGTTTGGAGATTTGTCCATGTTATTTTGAGAATGTCATCTCGGTTTCAAGAAATGAGCCAAACCAATCGAGAAAAACTGTAATTTGTGTTCATTTATCAGTCTATCTATCCATCCATCCATGTTCATTTTTTCATCCACCCACCCATCCAAACCGCTTGTCCCATGTAGGATTGTGGGGATGCCAGAGCCTATCACAGTGTCTCAGACCGTGGACACTGTAACTCCCTTTCAATTTGTGTTCAAGCTTATTGCATGTGCTCCAGAGCGATATGAGTGATTCATTCAAAGATAGACACTGGGATATTACATGGAGGACAAGAGAGGACAAATGTATGTGAGAGCGGTGTGGGAGAATATTCTCCTAGCCCATCAGCTGTCTTTGTTTACTCTTTTTCATTGCTGAAAACAATTGCTGATAATGTGTACGAATCATTCATTCCGTCGTTAGATGAATTCCAGCATTACTCCGATCTTAAATAACATTAGATTTTCTTCACTCAACCTGAAAAATCACTCAATTCAAACAGCGAAAGCGCAGTCATGATGACATCTCTCACTCACGATGTGCAATGCGAGCCTCCAACGCAGAAATCCTAATCCTATTTCTATTTGACATTTATTGTGGTTTTGAGTAAAATCTCTCATTTCAATGGCCTGTCAAAGCAAGATTTACAACGGATCCTCCCGATGTTTGTTGATTGTCTAAGCCGATCGGATGCCCTGGAAGAGCAAAGTTTGGCATCTTCGGGACATTCGTCTCTACTGAGCCGTAGGAAGCCATATTGTTTCAGCCACACCCAATTAGCTCTCAGTTTGAGTGAAGAAGGCTTGTTTCACAGTCTGCTGCCTCTGCCACACGCATAAGAGTCCTACACGCACACTCATGCATGACAACGAGACAGGAGGAGGAGTCGCTCCATCAAAGAGTACTTAGCTGCCAGTTAGTACCCCCAGATTCCCAAAGCACAACCCACAGACTGATCCAAAAGATTAAAATAGATTGTAAATAGCCGGAGCGATTTCACTTCGCAACTGTAGTGTTGTGCAGGGCCAAATATGTGATGATTGATGTGGGTTTTATTGAAATTGATGGTTGTGAACTGTACCCACTGTAGGCTGTTACTGAGCACATTAACTGAAGCTTGTCTTGAGGGAAGTGAGACACAGTAACTGAGATATAACTGTTCTTTGTTAGAATGACAAGAATGCTTTAACAAGGACAGTGAAAGTAACATTAATTAATTGTGATAATTCATATATAATGCTTTATACTACCATAAGACAGTTTTTAAGGAAATTAATATGCTATGTTTTAGTAAAATGATTTGACACTAAAAAATTCTATTTCAAATAAATGCTATTTTTGTGAAACGGTTTCCACACATAAAGAGTAAAGCACAACAGCAATGATAATGGATGTATCTTGAGCACCAAATCAGCATATTACAATGATTACTTCAGTTGAAAGTGAAAAACACTTTTTCAGACCAAGAAACTGAACAGACCGATCTCAAATGACAAAGAGATTTGAGTTTGCACCAGAAACAAGAATGGAATTCAATAGAAAACTGGATTGCATGGGAGTTGATATAGCATGGAATTATGTTCTAAAGCCATGTTTTTAATGCTTTTGTCACAAAATGTCAGAAGTTATATACATTGTGACTTTTCTCAGCAAATATTCCCATATTTTAAATTTTATAACGCATATGAAATGACACATTCTTACAACTAAGTATTCCATGAGAGGATTCTCCACTATTCCCTTTAGTCTCCATCGATTTGCAGCCTGGCCACTAACTTCACTATTGATGAGCATGTCATTGATGAGTTCAGCAATCTTCCCTCCTGGCAATCACTTTTTGCATCCTCCTCTTGATTAAAGCCTCCTTTTTTCCACGATGCAAACACTTTTCCAGCACAAACAGCGAGCGGCACAGAGCACTAAGGCTACCAAATAGACGGCAGGTGTAATTGGAATTCTCCTGTGAGGCAGAAGCAGGAAATGAATGTGACAGGATCAGAAGGCTGTGGTCTTCTGGAGCAATCTCAATTACAAACCAGTCTCACAAGGGAAGGAAAACTCCTAGATACTGATATGAAATGGTAAATAAAAGATTTATGAATATAAGTAGATGAATTAATTTAATAACACCCAAAAACTCTTTTGGAACAATCACTGCAATCTCACTTTGGGCCGAAGGTACGGCCGCGATGCTCCTGAGAAAAAAATACAGTAATTGTCCTCTTTTTGATTAAATGAAAAGGAAAGATTCAATCAGGCCCCGTCTGTATTAGATGAACAATTGTGTTTCATGCAAATTACAGACACAAAGTCACAGGTCGGTCTGAAATATGAAAATAAGAGAGGTCTCTTAACGCACATTAGAAAGGCTCTCATTTGGAAGTGTTTGGTTTACCCCATTTCGCCACCTGGCTGAACCCTGAAATGAAGCATGATGGGAATATTCAAATGAGCCACAATGAAGGTGAGCCGAGCCTGTCAGGCCAGAGCGTTCCTTTGTCGAGTGCTTTGTATGCCGCTCGGCGCGGGAGAAAAAGGGGCCGATTCATTCCTTTGTTAAATAGCATAATAAAGCTTTCCATCAGGCTTATCGGTAAGAACACACAATTGTTCACAATTGTGACTAAAACGAAAGATGAGTGAACTTAAAAGCCTTGTGGCCTAATTGTTTGCAGGGGGTTTTGGCTGGTGGAACGTGTCACGTTGAGAGCAGGGCGAGAAGATTTGTTTTGAGTGTCGGCGATGCTAATGTGCATGTTTGTCGCCCCATTGAACCGCTGAATTTGCATGCTAAACTTTGCATGCTAACTACGCCGAGCGACGGGCTCCTTCACATCTGCGAGTCTGAGTTGTAATCACCGCCTCTCCTAATACTCTTAAATCACGTCACGTTAAGTTACAGCCGCCGCCTGCTATGGTGACAATAGCAACAACATCTCAAAGCAATAGCGCGCTTACTTGCTACATCGCAGCGTGAATAGCCTCATGCTAATGAAACTTGAGCCGCATTAAGAATAATGCGCTGTTTGTAAGATGCTCTCAAAATGTCCTGTGGATACAAAGAGCATTTGAATCCCAATGGATTCCAGTGCTAGACGCTCTTTCCGACAGATGCCATGGTTGAAGGAAGTTGGCTGTCAGGTAGTCGGAGTAGCCGTCACCTTTGATGCCCACTGGACTTCCTTCTTTGAGACTGTCTGATGCATTGAGCTGCCAGGGGACACTTCCTATAATGGCAATGTGTCCCTGAGGAGAACAGTCCTAGTGATGGCCACATTCAGACAAGGGTAAAGAAAGGAAGAGGATGTTAAAATGATAAAGTAATAGCAATAAAATAAATAAGCAGAGATGCACCGATTGATCGGCCAGGATTCTGAATTAGCTGGCTTTCCACGGCAACTGATAATGTATTTATGTCCTGACAGATGAAGCTTGCGCAGCCTAAAATTAGTATGTGAGAGAGACTAGTGCAGAAATCAAAACAAATGAGCGCAACAGCACTCATAGAAAGTTACAGGTGCATACTGCAAAATATATTTATAATATGATTTATTTGTGCAATATTGCATGACCAATATGATTCCCTAAATTTCAACACGACTGCAATGTGACACTGATTTTATACAACAGTAGTTCAATAAACAAGAAGTTTAAATTAAGCGACATTTTAAACTCAATATTGAATGTTTATGCTCAATTTTCTTTTTGTCTGGGTTCCCCTAAATTCGCATTTTAGAGGCTAAATACAACATTATTGTGGTCGCTTCAACCCGCGGACATCAAAAACTACCCATGGAAACAGTGTAAAAGTAGCCCAATTCTGCAGGAAAACCGTGAACTTGGCAACACTGGTTTTGTTCATGAATCCACGTTTTTGAATGATTCAGAAATCCATTCATAAAGACTAAATGACTCACTTATTAATACAATCTTTTGTCACCACCTACTGGTGGTTTGGTTTCATATTTAAAAGTAGCATAGCATTTTTCACAACATTTCTTATTTGCATGTTTAAAAAATATTTAAAACATTAATTTTATAAAACTATTTATGCATTTGAAATTTGAGGGAAGTGTAATGTTTAATTATTTTTTATTATGTAAATTTTGTGGCACTGGAAAAATTATACATATATATTTTTTGTTTGTTTGTATATGCTGTCAGTTATATTTCTTAGAGAGAAAATCGGAATCGGCAAAAATCTGTATCGGCAAGTCACACAAAAAAACGGAATAGGCCGAGAAAATTGCAATTGATGCATCTCTATAAATAAGGCATTTGCAACTTAATATCTCACAATTAAAATTATAGCATATGTCGTGGTACTCTTGTACCCAAAGATGAATTTGTGTGAGATTATTTGTGTTCAAAAGAGCATCCAGGACATTTTTTTTTTACGTTCTATGTCATATGGGTTTGAAACACCATGCGAGTAAATAAGTGATGATTTTAAGTGAACTGCCCCTTTAAATGTTCAGTGTCATTTAAGAGTCCACTTTTGATTTATTCATATGCCTCGCTGAAGCAAAGTCACCAGATCGCTTAAACATCTGACCGCCATGCTGTGATCAAATCTGACCCAGAAATTCAAGCTTATGTTAAAGGAACCTCTGGCAGCTTTTGTTTTTTCTGCAATTCTCAGTAGGTCTTGTTTAGAATTTGTCCGTAAGGGTGTTTCGTCTACACTGACTGACACAAACTGGCACTGAGCAGCTCCTCTTCACAGCCGGCCCCACAGCATCCCACTCTCCCTACATGAAGAGCCTCTTCTAAACTGAAAAACACGGGTTTGAGCGCTAGCCACTGAAGTTATTTATAGTGGATATTTTTCTGCTTTTGATGTGACTCACAACAGTAAATCTGGTGAGACTAGGGCTTTCCACCCCCAGCTGCTCTCTGTGCTGTGAAGAATAGCCCTCAACTCCTTTTGGGAAGCTAGCAGTGTTTGTTTTCTCATCCCCTGCTACATTTTTATGTTTACAGAGGATAATCCAATACTGTACAGTATATTTCCCTCTGTTTTGGCTCTAGAATGGACAAGCGAGTTAGTGTCTATCTGCTCTCAATTTTAAGTCAGCATATTTAGGTTGAAACACAGTATCAAACGTTACTCTTTTGAAATATGAGACTTTGATTACGTTTGGCACAAAGCTCATTCTCTAGTCAGTCCACACCACACAAAACTAAGCTGTACATAATCATAAAGATTCATTTAGAAACCGTTATGGTTTTGACATCATAACCATGAGGGGGAGCTATTCCAGTGATTAACCAATCAAAACAATCCTGTTATATGTGGTCCAAACTACTGTCCCACAACCAAAAACACATTTAAAAAGCATTTAAGAATTCAAGGCTTAGATGTTGACTAAGATCCTTCTATTATGTATTGAAACCAATAATAATATTTAAAATATTAGTAAGCTTAATGTATAGAAAATCATTATTTATTGGGTACTTTCAATTGGGAGGTGGCTGTGTTTTAGTCTACTGGCTGAGACTGATTTTAACTACACCCCTACATTTATGAACAGGAAATATTCATGCGTCCCTCTCTCTTATAGCAAAAAGGAAAACATAATCCTCATATTTGGGGGAAATAAACAAAATCTGAGTACTTTTATGCAATTTTTGGTATTTAAAATACAACAAATCTCATAAATTACACCTGAAATATTGTTAAAAATGTAATTATTATTGATGTACCTCTGAAAAATGTTAATAGAATAGCAAAACAATATATATTTACAATGTAGATCTAAGCAAAATCATAATAGGTCAATATAACCCTTCTTGTTAAATTATACATAACTATGTTTCGCTAGTGACAAATTTGGGGAGAGGACAAATATTCCAAAACTTTCTAAAAAAGACATTATGAGAATTAACTGCACAGTTACTAGAAATATATACTTTTGATATTATACAATTTTCATACATACAATTTTTTTGTAACTCTGACTTTGGACCAATTCTGTAGAATGGCCCATATACACTCATAAAAAATAAAGGTTTTTTATGGGTTTCTATGATTCCATTAAGAACCTTTAACATCCACAGAACCTTTTCATTCTATGAAAGATTCCTTATAGTTTAATGTTAATGTTCCTTAATGTTTTTTACACTAGGAAAACAGGATCTTTTAAGAATTGTAATTGCTAAAAACAGTTCTTTTATGGCATCACTGAAACTTTTATTTTTAATAGTGTTGCCTTGAAGACGAAAAAGGTCTGTTTAATTTTCAGGGTCAGAGAGAAGGTTGAAAGTTTCATGATTATTCAGATCTTTTTTATTCAACATCATGACATACATTTTTCCCCTTAGTTATACATGTTATAAGTCCTATAAAAGGTCACCTATAAAAGGAATTTTTTTCTTCTCTTGTTAAATTTAAAATATGTCCTGTGGTGTGGCAAATGAATGTTTGAAAGTGTAAATATTATGTAAATTATTGTGAGCTCACAAAAATTAATATTAAAATAATTACAATCTAATAGAATTTTTTAAAAGCTATAATAATTATTTAAGAAAATTCTGTTATTGTATAATGTATTTTTAAATCTTTTTTTAATTTTAAAACACCACACTGTTGGTGGAAAAATCCATTATAGACACGTTTTTATAATTGAATGTAAAAAATTGATTGTTTTATGTATTGTATTATTTGGATTTTTAAATCTACAGCTTCTCAAACCATATCCATTATTGATAAAGGAGAGAACAACGTGCTGAAAGAAAGAAGGGGGGAGAGATGGAAAGCGAGAGCGAGGTGGAGGCCTCGCTGTAAGACACCGTTATTGTTCTGTGTCTGCCTGGTGAACAGCACTTGTCAGAGGTGAGGTGATTTTCCACTGCAGCTTTTCTCCTCAGTATGTAAGCCTGGCGTGAGCAGAAAGTGATGCTGTGACTGAAACACTAATGAGGCAGCTCGGTCTCTCGCTTTCGCTCTCTCTCGTTCCCTTCCTTTTCCTCTTCTTTTCCCGCCGTCTCTCTCTCGCTTTCCTTCGCAGAGCAAATGAATTTCAGGAGTTAACATTATCTTGGCTTTTTCTGTAGCTCTGCCTCAGTAGAGAGCTTCTCTGCCGGGGTCCGCTGGGAGCGGTGTGTGGGGCGAGCTTGCTAGCCGATAACCTTGGCGAGGTGTTAGAGAGAGAGTGTGGCTCTGGAATCTCATTAGCCCCGGCGCCAGGCTGGCTTTAATTGCCGGGCACGTCCTCACAATGCCTGTCTGTGATGAGGCAGTGGGATAGAAGAGGGGAAAGAATAGGAGCTCGAGGAGGTCAGGGAACTGAAAGGAATGATATGGCTTTGAGTGTAGGTGCACCCGTCAGGGCGGGTAAATGGGTGCCAGATATTACAAGATAGAACCCTGCACCATCACATGAGGACGTTCAATGATTAACTCGAATGTGGGGTCGCACGCTTTACACAAAAAAAAGTGTCAAAAGGCACGGATCCACTGTGTTTTTCTGTATTTTGTAAGTATTCATTAATGACACGGCATGACTGATTTTAAATATCGTTTTGGCCTTCATTCTTATTCATTCTTTTCTTATTTTTCAAAGCAAGATTTGTAGAAATATGGTAGTAAAATGAATTTCTGCACAAGGCTTTTCTAATTTGCATTCATTTAAAAGGTAAAAGAATGTGCTTGAAACACAAAAAGGTCACCAATGTGGTTAACAAAGCAAGCATTGAATATTATTAAAATATTGCCTTTAACACAAATAATACAGTTGAGGTCAAAAGTTTACATACACCTTGCAGAATCTGCAAAATGTTAATTATTTTACCAAAATAAGAGGGATCATACAAAATGCATATTGTTGTTTTTTTTATTTAGTACTGACCTGAATAAAATATTTCACACTTAAACAAAAGACACTTACATATAGTCCACAAGAGAAAATAATAGTTGGATTTATAAAAATGACCCTGTTCAAAAGTTTACACACGCTTGATTCTCAATACTGTGTTGTTACCTGAATGATCTACAGATGTGTTTTTTTGTTTAGTGATAGTTGTTCATGAGTCCCTTGTTTTTCTTGAACAGTTAAACTGCCCGCTGTATGCTTTTGAGATCCATCTTTTCACACTGAGGACAACTGAGGGACTCATATGCAACTATTACAGAAGGTTCAAATGCTCAGTGATGCTGCAGAAGGAAAAAGAATGCATTAAGAGCAGGGGGTGAAAACTTTTGGACAGAATGAAGGTGTACATTTTTCTTATTTTGCCTAAATATCAAAGTTTTTTGCAACTATGCAACTATTACGGAAGGTTTAAATGCTCACTGATGCTTCAAAAAGAAAAACACTGCACTGAGAGCCGGAGGTTAAAACTTTTTAAATTTGAAGAACAGGTTAAATTTAACTTATTTTGTCTTCTGCGAAACATGTAAGTATCTTCTGTAGCTTCAGAAAGGCAGTACTAAATGGAAAAAAACTTTGATATTTAGACAAAATAAGAAAAATGTACACGTCTTCATTCTGTCCAAAAGTTTTCACCCCCTGCTCTTAATGCATTTTTTTTCCTTCTGCAGCATCACTGAGCATTTGAACCTTCTGTAATAGTTGCATATGAGTCCCTTAGTTGTTCTCAGTGTGAAAAGATGGATTTCAAAATCATACAGTCATTGTCGGAAAGGGTTCAAATACACAAAAGTGCTGAAAAACCAAATTTGTGGGACCTGAAGAATTTTTCTGAAGAACAGCGGGATGTTTAACTGTTCAGGACAAACAAGGGACTCATGAACAACTATTACTAAACAAAAAAACAAACACAACAAACGAAACACAGCTGTGGATCATTCAGGTAACAACACAGTATTAAGAATCAAGCGTATGTAAACTTTTGAAAAAGGTAATTTTTACAAATTTAACTATTATTTTCTTTTGTGGACTTTTATGTGAAATATCTTATTCAGGTCAGTACTAAATAAAAAATAACATGCGTTTTGTATGATCTCTCTTATTTTGGTAAAATAATTAACATTTTGCAGATTCTCCAAGGTGTATGTAAACTTTTGACCTCAACTATATTATGTATTTCATTTAATAAATTATATAATATAACTCTGCAAATATCTGTTATATATTTAATAGATTATTTGTAAAAATCAATTCAGTTCACAAAGGAATTATATATTAGCAAGTAGAACGAAATATTAAAAATTCATGATAATGACATAAAAAAGATAACCATTAAAAAGTAATTAAACAAATCAATATAAGTCATCAAAGGCTACTTTAGTGTAAGAGCTCAAACTCCCCAATTGCCATCTTTAGCCATGCTGGTTTTTCTTCTGCAAAAACTCCTCAAGGGCCAACTGACAATTCCCACACTGCTCGGTAAGCCACCCCATTCCCTTCAAATAGACCTAGAGCGAGCGGGCAGCACTGTCGCAGTGGTAGCACCATCAAACAATCTCACTTTCTTTGATCTTTGGGTTTAAGCATCAAGTAGTTCACGGAAACTCATGAGAGAAGCATTGGGTTGCAGTGCTACGCAGTCAGCTAGCATATGGCTTAATCAAAGATGCTAAACACAGATACAAAGGTGAACTTTTACTGAGGCTGTTCACTAAGTGACTAAGTTGTTGCTCATCAGAACAGACTTTTCTCTCCTCTTTTTACTTTTATCAGATTTTCTTTTGTGTTTTTATTGGATTTTTTCCCCCAAGCGATGTATATGTTTTTTTTTTGTTTACTTTCATTACACTGCAGTAAAATTGCCGCCAGTTTGTCTAAGATGTAGCGCCATCTCTTTTTTCACTCTTTTGAA
Source organism: Labeo catla (assembly GCA_012976165.1). Classification (NCBI taxonomy): domain Eukaryota; kingdom Metazoa; phylum Chordata; class Actinopteri; order Cypriniformes; family Cyprinidae; genus Labeo; species Labeo catla. The sequence continues at coordinate 873,606 of VONZ01000136.1, read as the reverse complement.
AAGTAAAACCTTTAAATTCATATTTGATGAGGCCAAACACAGAGATGATTAAATTTAGCAGAGAGCACACGGTGCTGTCAGATCATTCAGCTTCACCCATGTCACACTTCTTCACTCAGCTGCCCAAGAAACACGAGTGAGTGAGGGATCCCTGTGGTAAAGCCCCACTTAAACCTCAGCAAATGAATTATTTCACTCTCTGACGGTGCTATGGCGGTGTTGTTGGCACATAAACGACTCTGCAGAAATAGCTGTGCTGCTTGTTATTTGGAATTGGTCCCATTGGCTTTTCGTGTGTCGGCCATGTAGGGATGATTTTTGAAGTGGCTGTCATGTTGTATGTGGTAAAAGCTTCAATAGCTTTAAAAGCTTTAAAAGCTCCAGGTTTATAAGGTGATGAAAACGGAAATCGGTCCTTTGATATACAGAACAATACTTCGAAATGAGATGCACTGACTTTTGTTGATTTTGTAATCTCTGACTGTGTGAAGTCAAATACTGTCTCTCAGAAAAATCTAGTGAATGTTTTAGAAACTGTTTCGACCAATAGTTTAGGTGGAAAATAAATCCTAGCTCTCTGAAAATGCGATATTATCATATATAAAGATAAAACTGGAAAGCTTGTTACACTTTGCAAAATGTTGTGACAGTGTGGGAGGTAATTATCTTCCTTTTTTGTCTTTTAATTGTATTTTTTTTAGCCTTCTTCTTTTTCAGTCTGATTTATAACAGTCTGTTTTTCATCTGTTTCAAAATTTTACATTTTTTAAATCAGATTTTTACAAATATTTTTATTTTTATATTTGAATAGTACTTTTATATTATACATTTTACATTTTCTTTCTCATATTTTATGCATATGCTTTACAATAAGGTTAATATAATATAATATAATATAATATGTGACCCTGAACCCAAAACCTTCAGTAGCACAATAGCTAAAAATACACTGTATGCGTCAAAATGATCATTTTTTCTTTTATGCCAAAAATCATTAGGATATTAAGTAAAGATCATGTTCCATGAAGATATTTTGTACATTTCCTACAGTAAATATATCAAAGCTTAATTTTTGATAAGTAATATGCATTAGAACTTCATTTTGACAACTTTAAAGGCGATTTTCTGTTTTATGATATTTGATATTTTGATTATTTTATTTTATTTTATTTTTTTTTTTTTTTTGCACCCTCAGATTCCAGATTTTCAAATAGTTGTATCTCGGCCAAATATTGTCCTATCCTAACAAACCATACATCAGTGTAAAAGTTTATTAATTCAGCTTTCATATGATGTATAAATCTCAATTTCAAAAAATTGACCCTTATGACTGGTTTTGTGGTGCAGGGTCACATATAATATAATTAAATATAATATAATATAATGTAATATAATATAATATAATAATCCATTAAAATAGAACACAATATACTGTATTAATATTCATTTTAATATGTTTTCTTTTCTTTCTTTCTCTTTCTTTCTTTCTTTCTTTCTTTCTTTCTTCTTTATTTATTTTTACAGTATAGGTAGTAAAAATACAACTTGGCATTGTTAGTTCATGGCAGCTCAGGTTCATTAATATTACCAGACACAGCTTTTAATTTTTAATATTAGCTATTCTATTAGATTAAGATATTCTTTAGAAATATTCCTATTTTTACTAATATAAACTAACTAATGTTAACAAATAGATTTACAAATTTATTGTAAATTATCTTTTTTTTAACATATCTTTTTCATTTTAATTCTCAGATTATTTTTGCTATGTTTTAAACCAGAGTTTTTTATTATTTTATTTTATTTATTTTGCCACCCACAGAACTGATGTACAGTTGTGTACACACTAAATAGATGTAATGTTGTTGTCAAAAGTAGGTGTCAATCCTGCAAATATTCCTGTAAGTAATAATAATTAGATGTTCACAACTGGAGTGTTCAGCTGCCAACATGGCGAACATCTGTCCTCTGCTCACCTCAGTTTACTTCAGTTACGTGAAGTTGCATAATCTAGACAAGTGGCAGTTAGCTGTGGATATCTGTGAAACAAACCTGGTCAGTGTTAGGGAAAATGCTCATTTGTAATGTAGTATTTAATCTTTCTCCCCACTTACCGTTTACCCTGCTGTTGCAGGTAATTAATGTGCGCTAGCTGTCTTTTTCCTCTCTGCAGTGTGTCTTTTTCTGTCTGGTTTGCCTGTAAATGGTGACTGGGGCACGGTGTTTGAGAGAGAAGCGTTGCAGGCGGATATTGTCAGATCATAAATCAGAGGCGCTCTTTTGGGATTATTTCTGACTGTTCTCATTTGGACAGGATCAGGCCTTTGTTATGGTTCCACAGTCTCTTTCCTCAATCTGTCTCACAGAAGCCTCTATCATCCTCTTCCCAGCTCTCTGTCAGCCCTCTCACCTCCCTTCCAGACAATCGATAGGTCACCTCTCTCATTAGAGCGGGTATTTATTTCTAGACGTTTGCTTTAGCCTTTCACAAGTAAGCAAGAGTGTGCGCTCTCAGCTAGTTTTCTTGTCTGCTTTCCTCTTTCCCTATTGTTTTACCTCAAAAAGTTCTTCAGTGTTTGCCTTACAAGCTGCTTTTGTCTCGCTCCTTCTTCTTTTTGAATGTCGCGTTTTTGTTTCCTGCTGTTTTCCAAATGCGCCATTTGCCTTTGCCTCCTAAAACACAATCTCTGCCATTCTTCTCTCCCCTCATCCATCCTGAAAGGAAGTAGGAAGGTGTCACTGCATGAGAATGACAGTGACAACAACACAGGTAATGTGTTTTGTTTGTGCAAAATATATCATCATATTCCCTAGTTTCCATCCTGTCACAATCTTTTTGTGCATGATAACAACAACTGAGAATTATTTCCAGGTAGGGAAGGATTTTACTCATAAGTAGGTGTTAGAAATTCATTGGAACTATTTATTTCCAGCTTAATACCTTGTTTAAGGGTAAACCTATGACTCTAGAGTTGTTTGTAGTTTTCTTATTTATAATCAGTGTTGACGTCGGACCCTTGGTGCAGCAGCTTGCACACATGCTCCTGATAGATTGAGCTTTGGTTCCTGTGTGGGTAATATAGGTTCAAGTCAGTGTTCTTTTGAGATATTGTTATAGTGTTTATATATATATAGAATTTGTTTTCCATTTTCATGTTAATTTTAGTTAAAGTTCTATTTTTTTTTTTTGTTGTTGTTGTTAGATTTTTTTTTTTAAATGTGTCTCTAGTTTATAAATATTTCAGTTTATTTTGTTTCAAGCAACATTTTTTTTATTTTATAGTTTTAGTTTTAGTTTTAGGGTACATTTACCCAACAACAGTGTACTAATTTTTTTTTTAAAGTTTAGCGTACAGATGACAACCTTGTCAAAACAAAGCCCATTCAGGAACCTATGCACATTTTGCTTTTTTGTAGTTTACAGATAATGAAGAGACGATAATGGTATTATTTTCAAAGACTTGCACCTTTAACCCTCTGGGGTCTGAGGGGTTTTGGTGTCCTGGAGAAGTTATAGCATCCCTTGACATTAAAATATAATAATAATTAAAAAAATAACAATAAATGCATGTCTTAAAAAAATATTAATGTCTAAAGTCTCATTACACTGTAATCAGCACAAACTGAGACACAATAATATGTGAGCAGCATGAATGTATATGTTTGTGTTATTGAGAAAACAATGTTTATGCACGGGTAGTGAAAAACATTTTTTTTAAGTCACTGAAATAAGGCCATAAAACACATACAGAACATTTGTTTACAAGACTTTTGAGAACAGAATGTTGCAAACTTGTGTTTTTGCCACAAAGTGATCATGTGGTTCACTCGTTCACAGAAAACAATATATTGAATTTTGTTAATCTGTATTTTATTTACAACACAGTATAATCAAAATATACAATATACAATATAAAAAAATAAATAAATAAAAAGTGAGGTTTTTTTTTCAGAGAAATATATTTTCAATCAGAATATGAACAAGCAAACAGTGCAGCAAGTAGTGAGATACAGGTTGTTTTATTTACGTGTCTGTGATGACAGATGACAGACATCGAGATGGCAGGGAGTTTATTGTTGCACTGTTTATTTTCTTTATTTTACAAAAGCACATTGTTTTGTTGTTACTATGACTATACACAAATAAAAGTACATACTTTCAGTTTCAAACTATACCTTATTCTTATCTGTACTATTAAAAATGACTGAGTATTTTTTGGTTCCCAAGACCCCAGAACAAACCCAGAGGGTTAAGACTGGTTTCAAAAGTTAGCTTTTATCAGGCCCCCAAAACGCTTTTGTTTTGAAATGCCAAAAATGCATAAAAAAGTCTGTTGTTGGTTAAAAATTGAGTTGTGTAAATGCCCCCTTAGTTAATAACCCTGGTTCAAGTCCAGCTGTGTTGCTCCTAAAGGCCTTTTCACACCAAATGCAAAAAATCGGCACAAATGTTCGGCATGATGATACTTTTGATGTGAAATAATAGATCCCTATGGGGCTATTCACACTGAGCATTCGCAGCGCGAAAAATTGAGGATTTTCTTTCCGTTGGTCCTCGCTTTTTCACATCACGCTCAGTGTGAAATGCACTTACATGTTTTCCCACTCATTCTTCTCTGCAACTTCTTGTCATTTTCCACTTGTATGACTAAAAAGAAAGGCAAATGTCAACTTCTTCCCCAGAATGTCAAGCTGTAGTTTGGAAACAAAACTAACTGGGGCTGAATATTAGAACATTAAAACCAAATCTTAGTATTGACTATACTTTTCAAAAATGTCGCTCTGAACTGAGAAGATCACCTGTAGTTAGTGTGAACATGGATGGAACAAACCATTGAGTTTGCAGTCAGATCCAGCTGCCATATATCACGCTTGAATTCGAGAGCCTCTACCTGTCTCCTCTCCGCCTCTTATCTTAGTCTGAGGAGCGACATCAGTGCCATGGCTTGTTACTCACTAACAAGACCCTTCACAACCTTCATTTTCATCCCCACTCATCCACTAGCTAGAAGTACTTTAAATCACCATTCCTTCATGCCCCGTTTCTTGCAATATCCATGACATCCCTCGCCAAGCACAGGGCCCATCGAAGCCATCCTCATCTTGATCTGCTTGTTTTGGACAACAAGTCTTGCACGCTCTGGCTTTGTCTCTTGCCTCACACTCACACTTCCCACGGTGGCGTGTCTGCAGGTTTTAATTAAACTTCCACAGCTGGCAAGGACACATCAGATCCTATCTCATCAGTCCAGCCTCTCGACCCCCACAGAGCCCCGTAGGACGCATCAGCCTGGCTGATTTGCCGCAGAGATGCCCAGAGCTTCGCTGCCGTGATTTCATACCAGTTCTGGAGTGAACGGACATACCGATAAAGATCCTCGACCGCTCTCTCCCTTGATATGAAGCTAAATGTTTGATGGATAGCATTTGCCGTAAAGAGATGGAGCTCTTATGTCTCTGAAGGTTTGTCTTAATTGCAGCAGAGAGAGGACACACTGCAGTAATGGGATAATGGTGGAGCTGGACTGGACTCTCGAGTGGGGCTAATCAGATTCTCTTTACTGTGCTTCTCCTGATTGTTTCACAGATCTGAGCCGGGCTTCTGTACTTCTCAGGGTGTGTACCAACAGAATTAGGATCACTGTGACACTATGTAGCTTGCGACTACATTACCATCCATTACTGAAGCAGGCATGTGATTTTCCATTTACCTTGGATGCTCAATCTCACTCTTGGAGATCTAATTTCCTGCAGAGTTTAGTTGCAACTCGATCAAACACACCTGATGTCAAGGTCGGGGGCTTATCGAGGTCCCCGGGTTCATTTGAAAATTACAGTCAGGTGTGTTGGCGAATAAGTCCACAGTGTGAATGAAATTCACTTTGCTGATTTGGAGGTGTGTCTGAACACTTTGAATGCAAATTTGAAAAAGTCCACATACACATTATTAAAGTTTGAAAATGCCAATTTTTTTAATTAAATGTCTGTATTTAAAGGAGAAGTCCACTTAAAAAAACAAAGATTCACATATAAGGTACTCACCCCATTGTCATCCAAGATGTTCATGTCTTTCTTTCTTCAGTCGTAAAGAAATTATGTTTTTTGAGGAAAACATTTCAGCATTTTTCTTCATATGACTGATATGGTGCCCCAATTTTGAACTTATAAAATGAAACTTAAATGCAAAGATCAAACGATCCCAAATGCAGTTGTAAATGATCCCAGCCGAGGAAGAAGGGTCTATCTAGCAAAACAATTGGTTATTTTCATTAAAAAAACTATGATTTAAATACTTTTCATTCTCAAACTCTTGTCTTGTCTTGCTCTTGTTGAACTCTGTGTATTCTGGCTCAAGACAGTTTGGGTATGTTGAAAAACTCCAATCGTATTTTTCTACCTCAACTTCAAAAATCATTTCAAAATCATCCTACATCACTGCAAAAGTACCGACCCAGTCTTTGCAAAGTAAACATGCAAAGAAGATCAAACTCCCTTAACAACAAAGGTAAAGCAGCGATATAGGGCAATTTTGAAGTTGAGGGTGAACATGAGATTGGAGTTTGCGATGAACCTTAACTCTCATGAACCGGAACAAAAACAGTCCAGACAGAGTAAGACAAGATGAGCATTTGACATTAAAAAGTATATAAATTGTATTATTTTTATGAAAATAACCGATCGTTATGTTAGATAAGACCTTTCTTTCTCGTCTGGGATCGTTTACAACCGCATTTGGGATCGTTTGAAGCCGTATTTAAACTGCATTTTGGTTCAAAATCGGGGCACCATATTAGTCCATTATATGGAGAAAAATGCTGAAATTTCTTCCTTAAAAAACTCTAACTCTTTACGACTGAAGAAAGACATGAAAATCTTGGATGACAAGGGGGTGAGTACATTATATGTGAGTCTTTGTTTTGGAAGTGGACTTCTCCTTTAATGCATGAATATCTTGCTGTTAATTAAATATACTAATATCTGCCTGAAAAAAAAAATCATTACAACAAATTTTGGATATAAGGGCATATATATGAAGAGTTCAGATGCAAAACCATCTAAAAGCAATCTCGGTCAAAAATGAGATAATGATACTGAGTGAATGCTCCATAGTATACGTCCATCAAATACTTTTACTTCAAACTCGCTAAATTCCAGCCTCAGCCCAATCATAAGTGCCAGTACTTGCATAGAAACCTATACAAAGTAGCCAGAAAGAAATGCTCATTTTAAAGAAATACGTCAGATGGATTTAGCTGGTTTTGCATCTGAACTCTTCATATACAGATAAACTACCAGACAGAAGTTTTTGAACTGTAGGAGTTTTGATGTTTTTTTAAAGAAGTCTCTTATGCTTAACAAGCCTGCATTTATTTGACCCAAATACAGCAAAAGCAGTACTATTGTGAAATATTTTTACTATTTAAAATAACAGGTTTCTACTTAAATATATTTTATAATTTAATTTATTCATGTGATCAAAGGTACATTTTCAGCATCATTACTCCAGTCTTCAATGTCACATGATCCTTCATAAATCATTCTAACATGCTGATTTTGCTGTTAAAAGAAACATTTTTAATTATTATTATTATCAGTATTTAAAACAGTTCAGTACTTTTTTTTTTTTTCAAGATTCTTTGATAAATAGATGATCCAAAGATCAACATTTATCTGAAATTAAAAGCTTTGGAGGAAATTATAGAAATGAATGCTTTTATTTAGTAAGGATGCTTTAAATGGATCAAAAGTGGCGATAGAACATTTATATTGTTACAAAAGATTGCTCTTGTGAGCAAAATGCTGCTCTTCTGAACATTCTATTCATCAAAGAAACCTGGAAAAATATACTCAGCTGTTTTCATCATAATAATAATAATAAATGTTTTCTGAGAAGCAGATTAGAATATTAGAATGATTTCTGAAGGATCATGTGACTGGAGTAATAATGCTAAAAATTCAGCTTTGAAATGTCAGGAATAAATTAAATTTTAAAATATATTCAAATAGAAATCTAGCAAAAATATTTCAAAATGTTACTGTTTTTGCTGTACTTTGGATCAAATAAATGCAGGCTTGGTGAGCAGAAGACACTTCTTCAAAAAAACATTAAAAATCTTACTGTTCAAAAACTTCTGAGTGTGGAGAACACAGATCAGCTGTGCTAATCAGTAATCAACATAAAAGTGGAATTCAAGCCGAGCCTCAGGTTCAAGTCTCCATTGAGGACAGCAAGCCAGTTTTGTTTACCAGTACCCATCAGGACTGGATGGGCAGGTGAAGTCTTAAATATCTATTTTTGTTGGGTATCTGGACATTGTGAAAACCTAGCAAAAAAAGTGTACGCTGCTACTAAAGAAGTACCTTCCACAGATATTAAAAGATGCCCTCAGAACCTAATACTACTATAGTATCTTTCTTCTTTGTACAAATGGTAAATTGAACAGGACAACTGTATTAAATGAAACCTACTTTCGGTAAAAGGCACATCTTTATTTTCAATAACCACTGGGATCAGATCATATACTGTATTCAAAATGCTGAACAGGACATTCCAGAATCACACACAGGTTCTCAATATTCACCGCTATGCACCTCATGCAGGAGTCCAGTACCTATTAAACAGATTTTATTAAATTGTGCTGGTTACTCTTGGGAAATTACATTACTTAGCAATACTTTCAAAGAAATTTTTAGCAAAGTCAACCCTGAATCCATTTTAGAGTGTATGATTTATAGGTTTTTAAATAGCTCTTTTATACTTTTTTTTAATGTCTTACTCACCATGAAAATACTCAAGGAAGCTGGCATCGCATTTAAACACGAACCAACCGACCGACCAACCAAATATATTGATATGTATATAAATATAGCAAAATTTCAGCACTGTTGACAGCAGTGTTACAACCTTGGCTTGCCTTCGTTTCACAGATATTGGCTGTTGTTCAGGGTTATTTGCCTCTCATTTGCATAAAGTTTAGCATTTCACAACTTTTTGATGCTCTCACATTGCCAATCCCAGTTCCCTGTGCATGAAGAATGAATTGGAAAGCCTTGCTCTTGTTCTGCCACAGGGATATAACTAGACTCTGCAGGCAGGTAGATCTTCACAAGTACCTCTAATTTGCATCATAACAAAACATTTTTCAATTTTATTTGTACAGCACTTCCTCAAAATGAATGTTACTCATAGTTCATCTCATAGAAAATATCACCACATGACATATGGCTTCATATTCACTAATGCGTAACCTTAACAAGGGGGAAGATATGACTGCAGGTCTGCAATGTTGTTCTCGTGTTCCCCAGGTGCCACGGTAATTAATTAGGGTGAAGTCAAAGGAACGCTATCAGCGTTTTTTCTGTTTGTTTGTTAGTTATTTTTCTTTTAACTTGGAAAGGTGAGGTGACTCTCTGTCCAATTAATGGTCTAATTGAATGCAGAGTCTCAATAGGAGGCATTAGATTACATCAGACTAATGACCTACAGCCTTTTTTTTTTTTTTAATTCACACAGGGATGGTTGGTACCCAATTCTACCCTTAGGTGTTGCCTCTCCTGCTGGATAGGTGTTGCTGGTGAGGGATGTTTTGGATTGTTAACTGTAATTTAGTACTTTATATATAGTTTTTATTTAGAATGAATTGGAAAGCCAATTTTTCGGTTTTGTATAAAGAAATACAGAAGCATATATAGCTGAAAAAAAATTAAATTGCATGAAATTATAGGAAGTTATTATTTATTATTATTATTATTATTATTATTATTAATTATGAACAGATAAAATGAATAAATAAGAATAATATGAAAATTCATGTTGATTATGGTCTCTATTAACATAAATGACAAATTATACACTGGTGTTTAAAAATCTGGGGTCTGTATTTTTTTTTATATTTTTAAATAAAGTCTGCCCATTGAGACCATATTTATTTGGACAAAAAAAAAATGAAACATTACTAAAATATGTTTTCTGTTTTAATATATTTTAAAATGTAATTTATTCCTGTGATGGCAAAGATGAATTTTCAGCAGCCATTATTTAAGACTTCATTGTTACACAGTCCTTCAGAAATAATTCTACACTGTAAATAACAATAAAACACAATTTGTTGAGTCAACTTAAAATAATTTGTTACCCTGCTGCCTTAAAATTTAAGTTCAGTCAACTCAAATAAGTTTAGTTAACTTGAAATGTTGTACTAATTGACAACTTAGATATTTGAGTTGGCTAAACTAAAAATTTGGTTTGTTCAACTTAAAAGCTGGGTTTTTTACCTACATTAAGATGTACTACATGAAAACATTGATATTTGAGTAGAGTAAACTCAAAATTTTAAGGCAGCATGAACACTTAAGTTATTTTTTGTTTTTTGTTTTTACAATGTAGCTGCCTTAAAATGTTAAGTTGAATCAGCTCAAATATCTAAGTTGTCACTAAGTACAGCTTAACATTTCAAGTTGACAAAACTTTTTTTGAGTTGACAACTTAAAATTTTAAGGCAGCAGGTTAATTATTTTAAGTTGACTTAACAAATTGTTTATTACAGTGTAATATGCTGATTTGGTGCTCAAAAAATAAATTTTATCTCACTTGAAGACACTTGTGCCTCTTAATTTTTTTTTGATATATAACCATGATATATTTTTCCAGTATTATTTGTTCAATAGAAGGTTCAGATTTTTTCCCCCAAAACTTTCTGTTCATTTCTTTCAAATAAAATAAAATAAAATAAATAAATCTTACTGACCTCAGTCTTTTGTACAACAGTGTATGTGCACAAATAGGATAAAGAAGTCTGTATACATTTTGTCAGGTCTAGCAAGGCAGTGTAAGACTTTAAGTGTAAGATGTTTTTGGTCAGGTTCTCATAGCCTGTATGAAGAATATTTGTGCTTCTCAAAATGTATTATAGTCTAAACTGTAACATGAAAATGAATCTTTAATTTAATATTCAACTCATATCAGCTTATGCTAACATCTGCCGTTTCTCTCTAGTGTTAGTAATGCATTTTAATTAAGCATTAGTAAGTTATGACTCTTATCACCTTGCTGCACAAACAAGTGATCACTGTGTTCAGAAAATTAGCATTATCTAAAACAATAGATCATAGTGTCAGAGAAGACTAGTATCAACAACTATGCCTAAAAAAATTCCACAAAGTGCATTGTACTATATTGGTAAGTGCAAGTACTGGAATGGCATAAGTGGCTTGCTGGGTAGCATTTGCTTCACAACAAATGCTACCCATGGAGCTACCCATGCTATTTATGGAGTTTGCACATTCTCAGAAAAAAAGTTTCAAAAGCTGTCACTGGGGTGGTACCTTTGTACCTAAAGGGTCCATATTGGTACCTTTAGGATACATATTATTACCTTAAGTGTATATTTTAGCACCTAAAAGATACAAAAGTGAGCCTTTTGAAAAGTTACTGCCCCGCTGACAGCTTTTGTACCTTTTTTTTTTCCTGAGAGTGGATGTACTGCCTGTGTTAGTGTGGATTTATTCCACATTATAGGTAAATTCGAGACAGAACAAAAAGCAGTTTTGAGAATAGATTGATGGATGGAAAGATAAATGAGTAAACCTACTTTTAAGGCACACAAATTCAATTAATTTTGTCCCAAAGCAGCTTGTCAGTCCAGATGAACGAGGATGGTACACTTTTTTTAGATGGTGTTTGGTCTCATATCCTTTTTTGGTTCACTTCAAGTACTATGGATTATTCAGAATGTCTCTTTTCTATTCAAATGCACTCCAGAAAACTTTCCAATAATTATGCCCTGGAAAAGGCAGGCTGGAAATAGGTCTACATCTTTTTTCTTGTATGATTATTGACTACTGGAATTCTTAGTGCAAACTGATGCCTGCATCCAACGTGCAGAACCAGGTGAGGTTCAGGTTGTTGTTTTTTCCCCGCTGCCTCTCTTGCCATCGGCTAGCCTTCTGAGAACGGCCTTTTATGGTGTGTGTTTAACTTTACACTATCTGGTCTCCATTGTGTCCTCTTCTACAGAGAGCACCACCTGTTCTATAATCTCCTCCGCAGCCTAGTAGGCACTACACACACCTACCTTACTGAATTCTCAGCGGGTCGCTCACTCACACGTGCACAGTTGCTCTCCTGTACACATTTCCATCTCTGGGGCTTTTTTTGTTGGCCTGTTTCTTTGTCCAGCATTCAGGCTCATTCAGTATTACTCTCTCTTTCTCCTTTAATAAGTCAGGAGATGTAGAAGCAGCCTGGCAGAGTGCTCAGGGAAGCATAGTCCCGCTGGCCCCTCTCTGTCCCCTCCTTTTTCAGAGGGGACGGCTCGACTTGGTGCCAGCATCCAGGCTTGTGTTCCACAGCTAAGTGAAATTTAATGAGCGGGGACATCCACTTTATGAGCAGGAATCTGGACTGGGAGTGAGGGCTCCAGGGGCGTACAACATAGAAGAAATGGAAAGTGGCTTTTTGACTCAGTGTTCTCTGACACACTCCCTGAGGACAAACGGAGTGGGAATGTACGGCACCTTCAATTAGAGTTACAAAATGTAACAGCACTGCTCCTGTAATGACGTCTGAGTGTGCACATAAGGTTTTGAAGATGTAGTTGAAAGATGTAGGTTATTACCTGAGCTCAGTTTTTCAAAAATTTTACACTGGTAATTCTTTTGTAAATCTTTTTTAAAAGCTAGGGATAGCAATTATATTGGCTGATAGCTCTCGAGTGGTCTATATTAAAGGGATCATGTCGTTCCAAACCTGTATGACTTACCTGTACTTTCTTCTGTAGAACACTAGGGAAGATATTTTAAAGGCAGGGTAGGTGATTTGGTTCAAAAACTTTTTTGATATATTGGTTAAAAGTCTCTTCACATCGCAGTTAAGTTGTCTAAATGTATATAAAGTGCCTTGCGAAAGTATTTAAAACCCCTTAAGTGTTTTTTTCATGTTTTGTTATGTTGCTGCCTGGTGTTAAACTGCTTTAAATTATTTTTTTTTTTCCCCACATCAGTCTACACTTTATACGCCATAATGACAAAGCAAAAAAAAAACAACAGATTATTAACATCTTTGCAAATTTATAAAAAAAAAAAAACCTTAAATGATTCCATTTCATATGTATTCAAACCCTTCTCTAGGACAGTTGAAATTTAGCTCTGGAGCATTCATATTGCTTGTATATGTTACTACAAGTTGAGTGGAGTTAACCTGTGGCAAATTCAGTTGAATGGGTATTATTTGGAAAGCCACACACGTCTTAATAAAAGGTCTAACAGCTAAAAATGCATATTAGAGCAAAAATCAAGCTCTGAGGTTAAAAAAAAAAAACTGCCTGAGCTCAGAAATTTTGCATTAAGCCACACATCTGGGGAAGAGTTCAGAAAAAATTCTGATGCGTTGAAGGTTCACAGAAGCATGTAGTCTTCGTTACCCTTAATGGAAGAGGTTTGAAACAACCAGGACTCTTCCTAGAGCTGGCCTCCTGGCCAAACTGAGCGCTCGATGGAGAAGGGCCTTAATTAGAGTGGTGACCAAAAAGCTGATAGTCACTCTAGTTGAGCTCATATGTGGAGATAGGAGAAACCTACAGAAGGACAAACATCACAGCAGCACTCCACCAATCTGGTCTTTATAGCGTCGTTGCCAACTCAGTCCTCACCTCAGTGAAGACACATGAAAACACATTTAGAATAAAAGGCACCTGAAGGACTCTCAGACTGTGTGGAACAAGATTCTTTGGTCTGAAATACCTCATACCTCATGTATGAAGGAAACCACGCACTGCTCATCACCTGTAGAGTACCATCCCAAAAGTAAAGTATGCTGGTAGCAGCCTCATGCTGTGGGGATTTTTCATTAGAGTAGAAGAAAAGCTCAGTGCACCGAAATATTGAAATAACCTTGAAATGAAAACAAGTCCAAAGCACTCAGAACCACAGACTGGGCAGAAGGTTGACCTTGCAACAGGACAATGACCCTAAGCACATAGCAAGAGTGGCTGATAGATAACTCTGTGAATGTCCCTGAGTGGCCCAGAAAGAGCCTGGGCTTGAACTCAAACAAACATTTCTGGAGAAACCTGAAAAGGTGCATCTGCCCAAATGTGCCCAACCAACCTGGCAGAGCTTGAGTGGTGAAGAGATGAGGAGAAGAATGGCAGATAATTGCCAAATGCTGATGTGCAAAGCTTGCAGCACCAGACAAAAAAGATCTGAGGCTGTAAATGGTGCTTCAGCTAAGTGTTGAGTTAAGGTTATGAATACTTATGCAATGTACTTATTTCAGTTTATTTTATCTTTTTGGTCACACTTTATTTTAAGTTCCAGTTCTCACTATTAACTATGCCTTTTGCTTCAATAAACTCTTATTTTACTGCTTAATAACAATTAGTAAGGTAACTGTTAAGTTCATGTCTTGGGTAGGATTAGAGATGTAGAATATGTTAATGCAGAATATATGCTTTGTAAGTACTAATAAACAGCCAATATTTTAATAATAAGCATGCAAATAAGCGACTAGTTAATGGTGAGAATTGAAAGTGTAACTTTTTTTTTTTTTTACGAAGTTGTGCCAATTCATTTTTTTGTTTTTTTTGCTGTCATTGTGGTGTATGGAGTGTAGATTGATGTGGGGAAAAAAGTAATTTATAGCAGTTAAACATAAGGCAGCAACAACAAAACGCAAAAGGGGTTTGAATACTTTCGCTACACACTGTACAGGTATTTATATAATCTGTGGAAGGCGTAGGACCATAAAATGTTTGTCCAATCATTTTCTTCAGTCTGAGGGCTGCGATAGGCTGTCCTAGCTGCCTGTCAATGTATGTATTTTGACACCCCTACGCACCCTGTTTGCGCAGACATGATACGTCATAATTTCTATTATGCTATTGCATACCGAGCAAGAATGGAAGGTGCTATTATTGTAATATTATACTCTTTGAATGAGACACGAGGTAATCTGACAGTGTTACATTCATACTTCCACCAATGCCGTTATATGCCGTGTTGCTGGTTAACCTTTGGTCTGCCCGTGTGCGTTCATGTGTTTTCGAGCAGGCATAGCTTTGGAGAGTGATTATGCAGAGAGTGTTGTATCTTGCTTTTAAAGCTAGCTTGCTATTGCTAGCCTCTCTGAAATCACCTATCCTACCTCTAACCCAGGCTGATTGGAAAATGTGCCTTGAAATCACATTTGAAAATAACGTGCCATCTACTGTACCACTGAACCTTACCCTAAACCTAACTCATAGTGTTAACAAAAGCAAACGTGAGATAAAAGGCATTTTCTGAAGCATTTGTGCCATTTTAGCTCACTTCTACAAGTCTTTCAGCTTTTATTGCGACTTGTGTTTCTTGGGACTGTAATCAGAGCCCTCATATAGCTACCTAGCAGGTTTACCATATGTAGGCAGCGGTATGGTTTTCCAATAAGCATATCCTAAGATATTTTATATAATGCTTGAAGCGTTTCTGTCTATAAAATGAAAGTCAACATTGGACTCCACTGACTCTGACTGTACAAACCAAAAAATTACCAACATTTTTTTTTCTTAAATGTCTCGTTTGTATTCATAAATGTTTGGACCTATATGAGGGTGAGTAAATAATGACGATTTTAATTTTTGGTTGAACACCCCCTCTAAATTCAAGGTTTCCTGCACAATGCTTGCTTTGTTGCTCATAATAAAATTCATAGGCACTCACAACCTCAAGCTCTCCCAAGTGTGTCAAATTTGGAAAATTATTGAGTTTTCATTGCTGCTCTGGACCCGTGCACAAAGCAGTTTAATTGTTTAAAAAAACAAGAATGAGAGATCTATTTGCATTCAGCAAAAAAATAAAATAAAAATGGGCGCATAGAGAATAATAACAGCATTTTATTAGCTTGGATGGCACAAAGGCTTGCAAAAGTCTACAGCACCTGGCAGCTTGCAAATTCGGTTCAGGCGCGTGGTTTATTCAAACAACGCTGGCGTAATTGCTTTCTGCTCACTGTCATCACAAAAGAACTGTTACACACGGCAAATCTTGCTGCTCTGAATGAAAAACTATATGATGTTGCTTGAAAATGTCTCCCGTGGAACACAAGCTATTGGTCTATTGTGTTCCCCTCTATTTGTTTATATCATCAGTTCTAGAAGTCTCAGTACTGAATCCCAGAGCTTGTGCGTACGTGTGTGTGCTTTGTATGTGCGCGGCACCCCGTTCCTCTATATCTGCTCTTTTCTAAAACATTACTGATAATTGCATTTTGACTTCATTATGGGACGACCAGCAAGAGGCCAAATTGGATCTGTTTATCTGACGCCCAGCAGTGTGGAAAGATTCCATTTAGGAAAAAAATGAGGTTTTCCAGAGCCATTTTTTTTTTTATAGGGGAGTGGTTCTCAGCATGGGAGCTTTGACATGGCAGGGGAGGACAAAAAGGAGAAATTACTTAACGTAAACGGGCCAAGCAGAAACAAACGAATCTTGGGAAGGAAGAAACAGAACAAAACGAAAAGAATGCGCTTCACAGTAAAAGAAAAGACTCGAGGCAGATAACGTGAATTTAAACAGAGACTGGTGCACCTTTGGGGAAAGACACTTTTAACAAACCAGTCGTTGACACCACAGTGACTTTCCCTCTCTCTCTTTTTTCTTTCCTCTGCCTCTTTCTCGTCTCTTTCGATTATGGGAGGTAATAGAGGCTGAGGTGCTTTCAAAGGCCGCTCTGTGCCATATAGCCATTGATGCCATTTTGACAGAGACTGCTCCTGGAATGTGAATGTGTTTGAGACTCATACGAGACGAGAGGAGACGAGAGGATGCTGCCACACAATAGGCCCACTGCCAGGATCAGAAGCATGAGTAGAAGCCTCGGTGTCCCTGTGGAGAGACGCAGTGTGTGCGGAGAGATGGCAGGCAGAGAAGGGAAGGACAGCCAGACTCAACCTTTATTAGTGTGATGATCTTCTCATCAAAGCCAAAACGGCTAAAGATAAGACCTTCTTTATACAAACAAACAATGAACTTTGTGTGTAGATTTGTACTACACAGGTCGCTGATACAGCATGGCTTCAACAACAACAAATCATTCCAATTAGAGTAAATGGGTACAGTCCGGTCCATTTTGCTAGGGACAGTTCAATAAAATATGAAAAGTCTGTCATCATTTATTCACCCTCAAGTCATTCCAAACCTTAATGACTTCCTTTCTTCTGTGGAACTAAAAAGAATGCTGTTTCAATATACATCTTCACATAGTGACATCATTTGAGTCCAAAACAACAATGGACATCATTGACTCATTGTATGGACATTTTTCAGTATCTTATTTTGTTTTCCAGAAGAAAGAAAATCTCATTGGTTTGGAATGACATGAGGGCATATAAATAAGGACACAATTTTTATTTTTGTGTGAGCTATCCCTTTCAATCTCAGGTCTTCCAAACCTGTAAGACCTTCGTCTTCGGAACACAAAATAAGATATTTTTGATGAAATCTGAGAGCTTTGTGACCCTGCATAGACAGCAACGCAACTGACACATTCAAGACACAGAAATACGGTAAGGACATCATTAAAATAGTCCATGTGACATCAATGTTATCAAGACACAGTAATACTTTTTGTGCCAATGAAAACTATAATGACATTATTTAACAATTTCTTCTCTTCCGTGTCAGCCTTTGTTGCGCATTCACAAGAGTACCGTAATGCATGCGTGTGTCACTGCTGCTTTTCCACCAAAATTACCAGGAACAATTTGTCCCAGGAATATCTTTTCCCCAGACCTGTTGCTGTCTGCATTTTCATTGCAGTCTAAAGTACCGTGAAGGTTAGGCAAATAGTTTGGTGACACAGGACTGCACGCCACTTTCGGACTTGCGTCCTTGGTAGTTCGGACTTTGCAACTTTGACTCGGGAACTCCCAGTACCGGGACGATGCAAGTCTGGTAATTCTGCAAACGGAAAAGCGTACTTGATAATGTCAATCAGCTTGGCTACTGTAATTTTCCTCACTGAATTTACAATAAGACGAAATATGATATCAAACACTACTGCCTCTTTTCGTTTTCATTTAAACATATTAATAGCCACAAAAATGTGGTTCATGCAATGCCTACACACATTACAATAAAATTCAATGATATTAAACATCACAAAACAATATATGACCCTGGACCACAAAACCAGTCTTAAGTAGCACTGGTATGTTTGTAGCAATAGCAAAAAATACATTGTATGGGTCAAAATTATTGATTTTTTTTAATGCCAAAAATCATTAGGATATTAATTATAGATCATGTTCCATGAAGGTATTTTGTAAATTTCCTACTGTAAAAATATCAAAACCTAATTTTTTAATCAAATATCAAAACCTAATTTTCCTCAACCAATTTTTTGTCCTACCCTATCAAACCATACATTTATTTATTCAGCTTTCAGATGATATATAAATCTCTATTTCAAAAATTTTACCCTTTTGTGGTCCAGGGTTACATAGCAAACATTTTCATTTTTAATAAAGTTGAAAATATAATTATATATATATTTATATGTAAAGTTATGAAAGCCAGCCAAAACGACATGACCTGGAACAAATAATAGATTCATGACACCAAAGATTACCTGTTAGATTTACCCATAACTAATTTTATCTAATGTTTAACTACTACAGAGACATCAGAGCCAGCGGTAAATGTCAAAATGACTAGCCGAGGTGAGGTGCTTTCTGTACTGAGTACTGAGCACCTAGAGATCGCCTGGAGCTCACATTTCCGCACATTTTCAAATATGCACTGTCTTTATAAATAAACCGCAAATTTGAGTTTTAAACAACAACATTCTCACCTAAAATACTCTTAAAACTACATTTCATGACACAATAACAGTAATATTTTGAAAATGATGCGAATAAGTGGTGATTGAAATACATTGCTGCGTGAACTCAACCAATCAGCATGTTCAGCGCCCAAGTCCCACCTCCGAAAGTTCCAGACTTTTGAAAAAGTACTACCTCGCGAGCAGGGTTTGCTTGTTTCTGCGGTAGAAACACACTGAGTACCGCCTCAAAGCCACTAGCTCCTGAGGAAAGTTCCTGCAGTGGAAACGGGCTTTATTCTAATGATGTTACTACCTTACTACCTATCTGGGCCATGAACGTGTCAGTAGTGTTGCTGTCTGTGCAGGGTCAGAAAGAAATTCTGTCATTGATTACTCACCCTCATGTCGTTCCAAACTCGTAATACCTTTGTTCACCTTTAAAACACAAATTAAGATATTTTTGATGAAATCTAAAAGCTTTCTGACCCTGCATAGACAGCAATGTTCAAGGCCCATGAAGGTAGTAAAAAAATAATGACATCAGTGGTTAAACCTTAATTTTCTGAATCTATGAGAATACTTTTTTTGTGCAAATAATACAAAAATAACAATTTTCGTCCGTGTTAGTCTTCAATGTGCATTCACCAGAGTACCATACATGCATACGCATACATGTTGTGCTGCTGTAATTAGTTTCTCCTCAGATGTACTCATTATAAACCTGTACCTTGTAGGACTCCAGGAAGTTGTTTAAAGATTTCATTTGAACTAATGATTTCATTTCATTTTCTATTGTCTGTGGGAGGCTATTGTAAATAACCAATGCAGCATCATGATGAAATTAACATCATGATTAGTTCAACTTTACCTAGAGCTAACTGAGGTCAAAAATGGTTTGTCATACCTTCGGTTTCTGCGTTTCAGGCTTGGACAGACAGCAGGTTGTTAGAGTGAGTGTTTCGTGGGCAGAACAAAGGCTGATCTTCCTCAGCATTCTGGTCAGCTTAAAACACCTGAGTGGCTCATTAGAGTGCTTAATGTTCTGGTTCTACTCTCTGCGTTTGAGCTCAGGAAGATTCTGCCCACGCGTATTAGATCCGCCTGTGACTTTCCCGCGCAACTTGAGGACAAACTTGCTCTGCAGTTCATAAATCGAGGACGGACTGAAGCAGAGTATGGAGTTTAAACCCACCATCAGCCAGATGCTGGTGCTTTTTGTGTAGTGGGGGGTAATTTTGCTCATCTACCACCCTTGGTGGCAGGCAGCATGTAAAACACCGTACTGACATTTGACAAGAAATCCTGTTGCTTAGATGCAAAGACGTGCCCGAAAAAACAAATTTGATTGTGTTTTGATGAACAGATGAAACAAAGGCTGTGAGTGTGCATGTCTGATTGGCTGTTTTTATGAATGTTCAGAGGCACTCGGTGGCTCATGCATGTAGCGTGAACAATTTTCATAGAACAAATGCATGTGAGGGGTTCTCATTTTTTCTTTGTTTCTGCAGTCTCAACAGAGTTTGGAATATCCATCTATCTATCTATCTATCTATCTATTACATGTGGACACTCCAAATTAATTCAGATCATCTGATTAACTGTATTAATTTATTTATTAGCATCATAAATGGACTTTTTTTTTCACTTAAAAAAGCCTGACTAACTTTTGAGTAGGTTTGAGTAGGATAATATGGAAGAGTGAGACTAGATTGATTCACCACAGTGAATGACACAAATATGCTTGTAACTTAAGTAACTCCTCATCTGTCGTGTGCTGATGCCTGTAACAGAGGTCAACGATATGAAATGACATTATAAAGGTCCGGCAGGAACACCATTTTGCCATTGAGGAACCACCAGCTGTCATTAAATAGAAATGTGAATTGCATTTAGACATCAATAAAAGATGAGGGTAATAGTCAGTGATGTCATTCATAGCCGGTGATGTAATTTTAAACTGATGTCGATCCTTTTAACATAATTAGTTTGTGCGGATAAGTTTCACATTTGTCTTACTCTTGGGCCAAGATTTGACAGTTTATTTGTTTCTTTTGTGATGCTGTTTATAAAAGTATTCTGTGCAAATTTGATAATTTAAGTTAGATATCTATGTGCAGGTGTTCGTGAGTGTATGAAGATGTTTCTGTGTGTTGTTATCAGCAAATACTTACTTTCTCTCCCCCTAATGGAGACTCGGGAGTTTAGGGAGTCATACACTATCTCAGCGAAACAGAACCACCAAGGGCACTAAGTATTTCTGAGCTCTCTTTCTATGTGTGTGTGTGTTTGTGTGTGTCATCAATACCTTTTCCCTTGTTAGCAAGACAGAGTAAGTTTCATTTTGCCATACAAACTGAACAATGCCATTGTTGTTCTTTATGCAGGACAATATTGCAACCATTTTGGCAGGTATTCACCCACCACTGTCAATTTCCCTTGTGTTAAGAAGGACAGGATGGGCATGCCTCCAAAAAAATACACAAAATGTACAGTATGTCACCACCAACCATTGAAGTCAAGGGTTCCTTAGAGGAGCTACACACCATAGCAGTGCCGACCCATCTCCCACTAGTTTTTAAGTGGGTTTATGGCGATTGCATGCGCGAAGTTGAGCTTGGCCTCCTCTTGTGCTCTTTTAAATCCACAGTGCACCGTCTCTCTGAGAGTCTTGCTCTCTCCTCCATTGTTCTTCTCTTCCTCCATCTCTCTCTCTCTTGTTTGTCATAGTGCTGGAGCAGCAGTACTTGCGTTGTCTCTGGGCGGTTGGCTTCTTTGTGAGCGCTGGCAGCAGGGCCCGTGCTGGGGTAATGAGGACGGATGCCCGCGCGTGGGAAGAGCCGGCTGCTTTGTAGTGTCTCACCGCACAATGCGAAGGTTCTTGGAAACAGTCGAGGCGCGGCACCGCAACACAGCAAATAGATCCCCACGCCAAAAGAACGTCAGTTTTAGGCGAGACAGTTTGTCTCTGAATTAAGCTCTAATGAGATCACTTTTTGTGTTCGCAGGCAGTGTCTCTAAAAGGGAGGGTGTGCCTTCAAATTTGTCTTGGAGGAAAGTGACACCACCTGGCAGTGCTAGAGGTGCTGCATGGATAATGTTTTGTGCTTCTAATAATGTCTAACTCACACGTAATGTATTATCATAATATCCCGTGACATGACTGAATCCATACCATTAAGAGCGCAAAGCTGACAAGCCAACAGGGAGGGCACTGTGACATCCCGGAAATCTCTGGGAACATCCCAGGGAAATTGATTTTGTTGTCATAGTGTGACAGCAAACAGACCTTATGGTTTTTTATACTCTTGATTCATTTAAGTGAGTTTAAAACAGACATTAATAAGGACGACTGCATTTACTTGATGGTAGTTAATAAGAATCCGATCGTTTAACTTTAGTTTATTACCTCAGCTGACCCATTCATCCAGTCCTGTTCCATCTGCCACCACTGTTTGTTTTCGAACTGTTTGAGAAAGATTTGGCTAATATGTGACTCTGGACCACAAAACCAGTCTTAAGTAGTAACAGCCAACAATACATTGTATGGGTCAAAATTATTGATTTTTCTTTTATACCAAAAATCTTTAGGACAGTAAGTAAATATCATGTTTCATTAAGACATTTTGTAAATTCCCTACCATAAATATATCAAAACTTAATTTTTGATTAGCAACGTGCATTCCTAGGAACTTCATTTGGACAACTTTTAAGCTGATTTTTCATACATCAGTGAAAAGTTTATTTATTCAGCTTTCAGATAATGTATAAATCTCAGTTTCAAAAACTGATCCTTATGACTGGTTTTGTGGTCCAGGGTCACATATGTTTCCATATTTAGGTTGGTCTGAGTGGTCTAACAGTGTTCGTAAATCTCAAAATGATTGAGATGACCATTCGAATCAAAGAAGGCGGGCTCAGAATCACAGAATCTAACAGAAAAAAATTTCAGCAATACACTTCAGTATTAGTTAAATTTTACCGTTTTGAATTTGTATTTGAAAATACAGGCTATAATTTACATGATTCATTGAATTAACAACTGAATGTGACGAGACTAGAAACATTTTAGGCATACAATTAGACATTCCTCAATGTTCAAGACATACCTTAGTCAGGTTAGATGCTATATTGAATTTAACACGGATGAAAACAAGGCTGTGAAAGGTAGACTTAAAGTCTTTTCACACTTACACACTTTTTAAACTTCCTAGACCAGACCTGGGCAAACTCTGTCCTGGAGGGTCGGTGTCCCTGCAGAGTTTAGCTCCAACCCTGATAAAACTTACCTGTTTGTAGCTTTAGTAAACCTAAAGACGCTGATTAGCTTGTTCAGGTGTGTTTAATCAGGGTTGGAGCTAAACTCTGCAGGGGCACCAGCCCTCCAGGACGGCGTTTGCCCAGGCCTGTCCTAGACCATGGGATTTTCACAACTTACAACTTTCAAAACTGCTTTTTTTTTTGGAAGGATATTTCATCAGCTGAGCAATATTATACAAACAATTGTACAGTATTTATACAAACAATTGTACAGTCCATTGAATACACTGTGTGTCTGTCTCTGCTTCGCTTTTTCATTTCTTTAAAAAAAATTAAATATGGTGCTAGCCTGACTAACACGTTTAATTCTTTAGCCACCCAAACTAGTTCATCATTCTACCACCCTTATGTCGTTCCAAATCTGTATCAGTTTTTGTCCTTTGTGGAACCTAAAATAAGATATTTTAAGAAATGTCTGTTTGTTTTCTATACAGTGAATGTCAGTGTTTACCAAAATGGCTTGTTTTCCAAAAATGCTTCAAAATATCTTTTCATGTTCCACAGAAGAAAAAAACGAATTAATGTAATTGAGAGAAAGAGACAGAACTATCCCTTTATGAGAGATTAAACAAATGTTTAGATAGTTTTAAATATGAATTAAACTACTAGCCTACATGTAATAGGGAAAATATTGTATAATGCCCTGAGAGAATAATTCGCATAAACCGGATTGCGAATTCTCGTCTCTGCATTACATTTTGCCCACTGAGGCTTGTCAATAATGACAGTTGCAGCAAGGCATTTACATGCTTAGACCTTATTCTGGCTTGAAGGCAGCAGGAATGTCAAATATGAATCTTTCAGCACCTGATTAATGAATATCGATCTTTGGAAACGGTGTCAGTGTTGAAGTATCGACAAAACAACACCGCGTATCCGATGCGATCAGTTTTGGTTTCCTGAGGCACATGTCTCGACACCGGAGCGTAGAACATGAGTGCATATATTTTTTGGGAGGAGAATTGCCGTGAGGGGCGCGCAGGAGGAGCCCTGATTCAAATCAGCTCAGTGACTATTACACACTATGAGCTCACCTCACCAACCTAACGCTCGCTCATTCGCCCGCCGCGTCTCTGAACCGCTCGCTGTGGCGCATCTCTCCGTGGAACCCTCAACGGTCGGTTTCAGCACCCAACACGCCTAACAGTCCGTCCGCCGCCTGACTGACAAACACAACGACATCGAATACAACACAGGGATTCAAAATTCGCGCCGGTGAGGAAAAAGCGCTTGTGCCCAGCAGAACTCTTGTACTGGCACAATGACTGAGTGAGAGTGAGAGGACGCTGTGCTGGTAGAATGGATAAAAGGAAAGGTAAGACATTCTAATGTGACAGAAGACTCTAATTTTGTCAGTGTTAGATGCATTTACGGCTCCCTGACACAGAGAGTTTGAGTTTAAGCGGCGTTTTCTTCTTTTCCTGAGGAGAGACATTTAAGTTAAGTGATAAATGCGGACGCGTCTGCTGATACGGATGCTACACTATTCGGACACTATGCAGAATGGCATGATTTTTGGTTTCGTAATAATTATGCTGAGATAACTCGTGTAGACATAAACATAGGAAGAACAGTTTTAATTGGGTTTATTCACGCAAGCGTCTGGGACTCATAACGGAAATGTGTTAATCTGCACGACAGCGTAAACATCTCCGTGAATTATTTAGTAGTTATTTTGTGAGCGCGCATATTATGTACACGACTGAATTAGACAACGGAATCCTTTTTAGCTCACCAAGAAATGACTCAAGTTAAATGCTACTCATTATAATCAAATTACAGTTCACCTTGACTAAGCATTAGTGTCGCGAGAATAAATGCTTGCCTCCACAGTAAGTTGCCAGCGTATTTCTTCTCAGACTGACATTGTTCGTCTGTTAAATGTAATTATTGTTGTCTGATGAGTCTGAGATGTATGATAGGGCTAATTTATATTCGTCGAGTTTTGATTATGTCAGGAGACACACCCATATGTAAAGTTTGACTTGTGGCATCCTGATTGCAATCAAAGTTTGCATCTGTGATACTGTAATTATCAGGATATCTCAGGCAGCTTAGTAACTGACATTTTTGGAGCTTGTTTTTTGCTTTATTTTTGTTTATCAAGATGAAACTCACCATTATAGCAAGCATTTGTGCCTTAGATGTTGTGCTGCCATATTTCATGATTTATGGAAAGTCACAGAGCCATTACCTCTGCGGCCCCTCATTTTCCTTCCTCTCTTCCCTGGCCTACATTTCAACATCCAGACTTAGAGACAAGGGAACACTCCCTCTCCCATCACTGTTGTCCAGTATCCTCAGTCTTCCAGGGACACACTCATCTTTCTCATCCTCCACTCATCCCTGACTCCCTCGCTCCTGCCCCTGCTTTAAGTATCATCACTGATGCTGTCGAAGAGGAAGTGCATGAGAGATGGTGCCCATTTTCCACACACACTCCTCCAGCCTAATGGCCTGTGTCTCAAAGGCCCACTCCATCATTACTAATGGACAGGAGTTTAGTCTGGACTAAGTTTAGTCCGTCTGCCGTGGTTTCTCCTTTCACGCGTTGTTGTATAAGTTTTAGTTTCGGTCCTCGTTGAGAAATTTGAATGAAAGTATGATTGGAAAACCAATGGTGTTGGTTGCATCTGAACTTGCTGTTTTGATCTATCCAGTATAGCTATAACTAGAGGAAGCCCGGAAATCTTTTTTTAAATAAGTAGGTCATATGGAACTAGTGTTTGCTGTTAAATCCCCAGTCTTTTCTTCATGTTAATTACAGCTATGTGTTTTTTTCTTTTTTAGTCTCTGTTGAATGTATGGAGCTTTATATGTAGAATAAAGACGGATGGTTTTGTAGCACTTATCATTGTCATGCTAATGTACAACGTTCCAACAATCATTTTAATTAAGTGTCTTACAGAGCAAGATTTTTTCATCTGGAAAGTAAAACATGACTCATTACAATATTAATATTTATAAAGCCATTTTTATTTAGACTTCAGTGCACACTGTTTTCAGGGCACAGTTTTTCTTGCTCAGACTTCAGTGTTCCCCAAACAGCAATAGAATGTGTCTTGCTCTGTTTAAAGACTTCATTCTGTTGTGCACTTGTGCATTGTGTTGCTTATCCATCAACTGGCCCATCGCTAAACCTGAGTTTGTCAGTCATAGCTTAGTAACTCTTTCCATCCGCCATTTTCTTAAACAGGCTTTTTCTCTTTTCTCATGTAAGTGTATGAAGCATCTGTGCATTTGGCTTGTTTTAATGCTGTTTTATGGACGTTATCCAAAAATATGGTAAATGCTGTTGCCAGGTTATTAATAATAGTGAAACACTGTATACCCAGGGAGCTATTGTGTTTTTTTTTCTTTAAATAAATCTTCAGATGTTCATCTTGTGGACTAACTATGTATGACATTAGAAAAAGCAAAACACCTACACACTGTGTATATATATATATATATATATATATAAATACACACACATACATATATCATCTATCTATTTTAAAGATGTTAAAAGATGTTTTTAACGTAAGTTTGACAAGAAAATTCCATTTCAATCTTTAAAAATTTTTCATTTAGTTCACTGTGTTATTTGCCAGTTTTTAATCATTATTTGTGAAAATTACTAGCGATGTCAGAATGAAAAGCCTTTTTTTCAGTTTCAAGGCAAATTAATGTTACTAACTTAATGTCACTTCGTAGTGTTGATTGTAACTGAAGAGTCGCAGTTGTGACAGCAATGTTTTCGCTTTTAATTGCTTTTAAATGAAGCATTTTCTTTTCATTTGACTGTAAGACGTGTTTACCTTGATTCAGATCTGGATGTTACTGTGTAATTCGACAATTTATTTCAAAGAAACATGGCAGATAAAAATACTTTGAAGTGCTTGATTCATTCAAGCCCACACAAGAATAAAAGCTAATCCATTTTATACACTTTATGAAAATATTTACTGAAAATCACACTCTCCAGTTCATTCAGATCATACATTGGATGTGCTATAAAAATTGTCGGAGTATAACTAAAGCGGGCAGAGCTAAATTAATATATTAATATAATATGCATCAGAAAAGCATGCTTTTTGCTTTGTTATTTTCTGTTTGTTTTGCTTTTATTCTTTTTAAGTGCATGTGCATGTTGTAATAGCTCCCTAGCTGTACAAAAGTTGCATCACTCCCAGCACTGATACTCTATAGGGGGAGCTGTGCTGAACAACAGCCGCTGCTCTTCTCCTCGGGGGTCTGATGATGCAAAGCATTGCCGAGTTTGCCTCAGTGCAGCGTTCCTCATCGAGGGTTTGTCCGCCCCACGTGTCATCCGTCACAGGCCCACTTTGTCCAGCCTGATGCAGGGCCGACCACCCTGCCCACTAGCCCTCTCCTCACTAATGACCCAAGACAGTTGTTCCCTTGGGCTCTTCTCATCGCCTCTGGACACTGACACACACTGCAGTCACATGTGTCAGCTCTGACTGACATCTGCCTCCCAGCACTCGAACAACCCTGATCTCCATTAGATTAGGCACAGCTTATTTCAATAATTCATCACTTAGACAGCACTTACTTCTCCAGTTCTAGCAGCAGAAGTTTAGGCTTGTCCACTGAGTGTGTGAGTCTCTGTCGCTGATTTACACAATATGTTGACAATATTCTCTGTTTTTAGAGACAAATATTAATGAAGATGTTGCTGATAATCTCATCCTGCGAGGCCAGCGTTTCATAAACTCATTACCGCTGAGACCTGCTGTGCAAAACTCTGGGCAGTATGGTGTGTCTGTGACCAAATCTAGTGCACAAACTTCAAAGGCTTCAGTTAAATTTAGTAATCCCTACTTATGGATTAGAAGTGGCGCACCGTCTGCGATGCTCAGAAAATAAACTGCTCAAGAGGAAAAAACAACATGTCCTTGTTAACATTTGAGACAATATGAGAGCGTAGACTAATAAATCGCGTTTTGTAATGCCAGTGATTCAGACAGACAGACAGACAGAAAGAAGTAGGAGAAATGGCGCGAGCCGATTGGAACGCGCCAAGTGTTGTCATGCGGAGAGGTGCGTTCTCATTGGATGAAACTCATCCCTCTTTGATCCCTGGCAAGGCTGCGGAGTTCTTAAGATTTGAGACATGGGAAGGCGCATCGGTGGGAGGATGTTGTATGGAGGAAAGGGGAGGAAGCTTTAGAGAAAGAAGGAAAAAATGGAGGAGAGGGTGAAAAAAAGTAGGCCACTTTTGTTCTGTTCACGACACCAGTTAGGAATATCGTCTGTTCGTTGTAGCAGCCGTCAAAGGCAGCTGCAGTCGGTGGGTTGGTGCAGTGAGTAATTCATGCCCTCGTAGAAGAGCCAAAAGCTGATGACAGAAGAGAAGTCCTAAGTGCTGCTTTGTGTTATATGAGAGCAGACTCAGCAGTTCACAAGCAGACTCTCTTTTATGATAAACCCATCCAGATTGAATGATAAGTACTGATATTACCATGCATTTTAATATTGTAGCTAGCGGAATATAATCAGAGAAACATACTTGAAAGCTTCGCTTTGACGACAAGAAAGAAGCCTGCTTCTACCTTGGGATATGAGTTTCCGAATATCTAATGATGGGCAATCAAAAACAATTTAGTACCTGTTTTGGTTATTTGTGGCTGACATTTAAAGATTTTTTTAAAATTCGTCAGTATTGGCTGACATTGTTATTTTTCCATTTAGATGACCTTTACCGTTATCTAACACTCACTTTTAACTCAAAGTTAATCTTAAAAATTCTTTTTCATATTGTTGGGATGCCTAAATTCACTTGTAGCGCATACAATGATTGATTTTAATTTTTAGTGTTTCATTTTTTATTTATTTAGACACTACAGTGTAGTATTTTAAAATTGGTCATACCGTTCCAGCTACAGCCATTACACAGCCATCTCCTCCAGTCATTTTAGAATGGATATCAAAGACTATAAATTATTATAGGGAGCGACATCTTCTGACAAATACAGACTGTAGCCAGCCAGACAGTGAAGGATGATTCACTGAATAATTCTGCTTTATAGGATTGACTTAGACTATAAATCAGCCAGTGTCCTTACTATGTAAACATTTGTCTTGCTAACATATACAATAATTTATTCATCAAACTATTACATATACCATGCAATTTGATAATGTTTGTCATATGTGTATTTGCAGTAAAATATGTACTTTGAGAGAGGAGAATGGGCTGTTTTATTAAACCGTTTTTCCTTGCCACAGTCTCCTTTGGCTTTCTCAAGGGAATGGTTTTCTGTAAAGGTGCTTTGAAGCACCATATTGCGTTATACAAATGAACTTGATTTGACTCATCGTTCTTTCATGTTTGCGACTAGTCTCACCGAGAGACGAAGACCGCATATAGATGCAAAGCCCCGGATCTCAGTCAGTTTGATATGCTTGAAATCTGATTGACCTGCCTTCAGGTGAGCACCTCAAATAAACTGGAGAGCAACGATGAATGGCAGCCAATAAAAATGTGAGAGGAAAAAGTAAAAGATGAAGATGGAGTAATGGCAAGAGGGAACTAAACCAAAATCAAAGCGTGTTTCCCCAAACACTATCTTATCCATATTTTTAATAATCTTTTTGATGATATGTGTATAAACAACAAGCTATGCTGTTTGTTGAATCCTGAATCATGAAATGTGTCACAGTTTTCACCAAAATATTAATCAGCACAACTGTTTTCAGCAGTCATAAAGACATTTTCAGTTGAAATGACTTTTAAAACAGTCATTTCAACTGAAAATTCAGCTTTGCTGTTACAGGAAAAAAATTACATTCTAAAATATAGTCGAGGTCAAAAGTTTACATCCCTCTTTCAGAATCTGCAAAATGTTAATTATTTTACCAAAATAAAAGGGATCATACAAAATGCATGTTATTGTTTATTTAGTACTGACCTGAATGAGATATTTCACATAAAAAAAAAATTTAAATATAGTCCACAAGAGAAAATTATAGTTGAATTTATAAAAATAACCCCATTCAAAAATGTACATCCCCTTGATTCTTAATACTGTGTTGTTACCTGAATGATCCACAGCTGTGTTTTTTTGTTTCGTGATAGTTGTTTATGAGTCCCTTGTTTGTCCTGAACAGTTCAACTGCCCACTGAGGACAACTGAGGGACTCATATGTAACTGTTCAGGTTCAAACACTCACTGATGCTCCAGAAGGAAAAACTAATGCATTAAGTGCCGGGGTGAAAACTTTTTGAATTTAAAGATCAGGGTAATTTTAGCTTATTTTGTCTTCTGGGAAACATGTAAGTATTTTCTGTAGCCTCTGAAGGGCAGTACTAAATTTAAAAAATATGACATTTAGGCAAAATAAGAAAAATGTACACAACTCCTTTCTGTTCAAAAGTTTTCACCCCCGGCTCTTTATGCATCATTTTTGTTCCTTCTGAAGCATCAGTGAGTTTTTGAACCTTCTGTAATAGTTGCATATGAGTCCCTCAGTTGTCCTCAGTGTGAAAAGGAAAAAAAATAGATCTCAAAATCATACAGCCATTGTTGGAAAGGGTTCAAATGCACAAAAATGGTGCAAAACCAAAGAATTTGTCAGACCTGAAGGATTTTTCTGAAGAACAGTGGGCAGTTTACATGTTTAGGACAAACAAGGGACTCTTTTATTAGAAATGCAGCTATTATTTTCTCTTATGGACTATATGTAAACATCTTTTATGTGAAATATCGTATTCAGGTAAGTACTAAATAAACAAGAATATGCATGTTGTATGATCCATCTTATTTTGTTAAAATAACCGTTTTAAAATTGTAATATTTTACAATGTTACTGTTTTTTTGTTTTTTTTTTTGCTTTGTTTTTTGGTCAAATTAATGCAGCATTGGAGACCATAAAAGAAAAAAAAATAAAACTTTGTAAAAAATTAAAACAACTAAATAAATGGATGGGTGGAAAAATTTTAAAGACCCCAAACTTTTGAAGGGTAGTGTAGTCTGCAAGTGGTTGGGTAAAGTGAGAGCACCATACCCTCATGTCCTCAAAACAACATAAAATAAACAAGAACAAGAGTTCTTGCCTATGATGTCTTAAAATATTGCCTCCGTAGGCAGCTCTCTAGGTTTTGGAACAGAGCCATAATGTCATATTCCTGTGCCCCCAAACTGTTGCGCTTTTCCCAAAAATAGCGAGCTCATCCCATGCAGCAAACTTCCCCCAGGGGCTTTAAAAAGAAAGGGTCAAATCTCAGTGACACCAGTGTCATATCACATTATTGCCAACTATCGCGTCCTGTTAGAGTGCATTAGATCTCATAAGAAGCAAAGAACCGTCGGAGATGTAGCTTGGTGGGTCATGCACAAGCAGAGACATATTGTGCAGTGTTAACGTGAAGACCAGAGTTTGAATCCGGCTTCTGCCTATCACTTCAAGTTTGTATTTTACTTCTTTCATCACTGAAATGAAAAGAAAGAAAGCAAGAAAGACAGAAAGAGCTGGGCCTGACTTTTAGACCTGAGCATTTGTTTTGACATTTTAAATCATTTGTCAAATATGATCAGTTTAAGATGGACAGTTTAAGACTTTGATTTGACCGTTGATTGATCAGAGTCTTTTATGGATGTCCAGGGGTTTAGTAACGCTAAGGTTACCATACAAACAAGCCATTTCAACAGCACATACTCAGGTATTGTTCAAGGCTGAGATTTATTACAGAAAACAGACACTGGGCAGTCAAGAGCTGTACCGCATCTCACGACACTGAAATGGAGACTCGCTGTAAGCAAACAGACTGAGAGAGAGACGAGGAAACACACAGATGGGCCGAGACAGACGGTGAGATGAAAAGGTAGCTCCCACACCTGTTTTTCACCAAGCTAGACAAGAAAAGAGAAGAGAAACCCTCACATACACCTGCACGGCTCTTGATATTTTCCTGCATGCGTTTGGCATAAGCAGTTCATTTTTCCCTAGATATTCTTCAAGTTTAACGACTCCATAATTACCCCCACACGCAACTTCACAAAGCGATCCAGGAGGCTGAAGCAGCGCGCTGCTTTGAACTTATCGCTTACAGGTGTTATCAAGGGAACGTACTGCGGCCCACTCCATTTCGCTCCGATTTATCTGCAAACCACAGGTGCCCAGTCACCATGGGAACTACTGCACTTCTAAAGAGGTTACCCAAAAATGATTCAGACCAGCTGAAAACCCAGCCGACTGTGATTCTCCAGCTGGCCGGTGTGTGCTTGCTACTACTGACATTCAGACGGTCACTCTTATAGAGATTTTGAGAGGACTCACAGCATGTGTTCTTCTGCGTTACCTGCGTTATTTTAACGCTTACAGTTTTGATATGGTGCTCAATCACTGTCTTTGTGTACGCTCAAGGCCAAATTTGCTCTCCACCATAATTCCCATGCGCTCCTTCACCATGCAATTCCACTTGCTCTTTATAGCTCTCCTACATAAAAAATCAGAAATGAGATCGTTTTAATAGAGCGTCTCAACTGATTCGCCTAGACAGCGATGTGAGATTAAATGGAGAGCAAATAAAGACTTTTGCTTCAGACTTTTGCTCATATTTTTCACCTCACCTGAGAAAGACAGCCTATTCATTTATAGAGATGTTCAAAATCCAATAGTCATTGAGTTTTCTGAAAGTTTCAGCAACAAGTCAGTTTCAAAAGGATAGCTCACCTAAAAAGAAAAGGTTGCTCTATACTTGACTTTCTTTCATCTTTGGAACACATGAGGGTGAGTAAACGGAGACAGAATTTTTATTTTTGGATGAACTATTCTTTTTTAAGAAAGTTGGTCCACCAGAACAACTTTTCCAAATTAAATACGGTTTTAAGAAACGGTCACAAGACTAATACCAAACCCCATTCTTTCGTCTTCGAATTCAAAAATATTTTAATATTTAATATTTAAACTTACACATACATATTTCAGAAAAAAAATCAGAAAACCTCCTTTCATTAGTTATGGCTCTAACGTGTTGCAATTGAAATTGTATTTGTAAGATGAATTTGTTTACATGTTCTGATAAGAAGGAATGCTTTCACACAGCGTATGTGTGAATATGACTATACCAGTCTATGACAAGTTATATAACTATAACTTTTGACTATACCAGTCAAAAGTTTTTGGACCTTAAGATTTTTAATGGCTCACGTCTCTTCTGCTCACCAAGCCTGCATTTATTTGATCCAAAATGCAGCAAAAGCAGTAAAATTGTAAAATGTTTTTACCATTTAAAATAACTGCTTTATATTTGAATATATTGTAAAATGTAATTTATTCCTATAATCAAAACTAAATTTTCAGCATCATTACTCCAGTCTTCAGTGTCCCATTTGAAATCATTCTAATATGCCGATTTGCTGTTCAAGAAGCATTTTTATTATCAATTTTCAAAACAGCTGAATAATTTTTTTCAGGATTCTTTGATGAATAGATCCAGAGATCAGCATTTATCTGAAATAAAAAAGCTTTTTACACACATTATACACTATTTAAAAGCAGTGTAATTGTTTTTATATATATATATATATATATATATATATATATTTTAATAGAAATTAATACTTTTATTTAGCAAGGATGTTCTAAATTGATTAAAAGTGATGATAAAGACATTTATAATTTTACAAAAGATTTCTATTTCAGATAAATGCTGTTCTTCTGAACTCGTCAAAGAAACCTGAAAAAAATCTACTCAGCTGTTTTCAACATAATTAAAATAATAAATGTTTTTTTGAGCAGCAAATCAGAATATTACAATGATTTCTCAAGGATCATGTGCCTGGAGTATATTTAGATGATGCTAAAAATTCAGCTTTGAAATCACAGGAATAAATGACATTTTTAAATATATTCGAATAGAAAACTGTTATTTTAAATAGTAAAAATATTTCACATTTTTACTGTTTTTGCTGTACTTTGAACCAAATAAATGCAGGCTTTGTGAGCAGAAGAGACTTCTTTAAAAAAAAAAACAATAAAATTTGTATATATAATAAGTGTATTAGCAACCAATAGGTTTTCAGCGTTTCGTGTTAGTAAATTAGCACTGTGTGTCAAGCCTCAAGGGATGTTCAGATGGGGTCTGACAATTTATTCTGTTTGCGAAGTCTTATATCTAATATTTAATCTAATCTTCATTTAATCTATTATCAAAATAATCGTTAGTTGCAGCCCAACAAGCTGTGACTTGATGGCTGTAGCGGTGGTGGTTTAAAAGGGATGAATTTAGAGACACAACTTCTCAGACAGGGGCCTTGCCATGCTGATAGTACTGCACACTAAAGCACAGCATGCTAAAATCCACTCCAAGAAGATGTCTCCAAAATTCCCTTTAAACCACCACTTCTACACAAATATTCAAGCTAAATATTCTCTCTACTAGTAATTTCACAGTTGTCTCCTCTAGTTTCATAAGAGATCTTAACTGTTTAGTTTGATCAAGACACCATCAAGTCTACAATCAAACATCTAAGATTCCAATATGAACTCAAATTTCTCAAACTCTCTCAAGATCAGATTTTTTATCTCTACACATTTACACATTTGCTTAAATGAAACATAAAAGAGAACTCAATTAAGCCTTTTGAGCTATGAAACAGCAACCTTTTCCTCCATAACTCATAACTGTGATTCTTTCTGCAAATTTGGAGCTGCGGTTAAAGTCTATAAGCAAAATGGCTTTACTGAGGTTATTTAACCTGAGCGATTAAGCACAACAATGTGGTTCATCATGCTAGAGTTGATTATTGTAGTTATTTTGGAAGTTTGAAGGCTTTGAAGATCTTGGCAATAACTTTTGTTTTGTTTGGCGGCCTCGTGTGTCGCTCGGATGATGTGTGACTTATGATTCCCCCATTTTGCATGGGTGACGCTCACTGCCCCCCCCTTCAGTGCTCACAACCCTCCTTTGCCTTTGTTTGTTATGTTGGACACCGATATGATAAATCTTCGCAAATGTCACTGACCAACCCATTGTGAACGCAGATGCAGGAGATCAAGAGGGAAGATGAGAGAGAGCGTAACAGAGGAAAGGGATGAGTAGAAAGAGAGATGAAAAATGAGAATGAGTGAGAGGAGCTTGAACGAGGGATTGTGCAGGAGTTGAGTGGATCAGTCCTGAAACAGAGCTAACTGCTGCCCTCCAGCCTGAAGACCTGCCAAGTCGCACTCGCAGAGGACAGACAAAGGCAAAAGGATCGCTTGTGTGTGTGAGTGTGGGGTTTACCGTTCTTGTTTGTGTGCGCTCTTGTCTGCTGGCCTGCCACAGGTGTCTGCTCTGTGTACACGGCAGATAAAGGAGAAAGGGCGAGTGTGGTGAGTGATAAATTGCGCTTGTTACGGGGTGATTTGTCACTCTTTTTCCCACAGTCTGACTGCGTCCTTTCCCGTCTTTCCACCTTTGATGGTGGACAATAAAGTGCCACTGCAGATTTTCTCTTTCTCATTCACTCATCTGAAAAAGGATGTGAAATCATAATCGCACATATTTGTGCGTGTTAAAACGTTTTCTCACAGAAATCATGATTCATGACTGAGCTAACACTTGTTAACACTTGTCATTTTTTTTTTGTCTGCATCTGTTCATTTAAATATACATAGAATAATGCCATTTATACGCGCCATTGTTTGAATGTAACTCTATTATGGTTCCATGATAATATAATATAATATAATATAATTCACCAAGCCTGCATTTATTGATTAAGTACAGCAAAAACAGTAAAAATTTCAAATATGTTTACTATTTAAAATAACTGTTTTCTATTTGAATATATTTTAACATTTAATTTATTCCTGTGATTACGAAGCTAAATTTTTAGGATCATTACTCCAGTCACATGATCCTTCAGAAATCATTCTAATATTCTGATTTGCTGCTCAAAACCATTTATTATTATTATGTTGAAAACAGATTAGTAGATTTTTTTTTCCCTTTTTTCTTTGATAAATAGAAAATTATACTTATACTGGTTTTTGAAGGGTATAGTGTATAATGTTACAAAAAAGCTTTTTATATCAGATAAATGCTGATCTTTGGATCTTTTTATTTATCAAAGAATCCTGAAAATGTACTCAACTGTTTTAAATAATAATAATAAATGCTTATAATAATACTAATAAATGCTTACTGAACAGCAAATCAGCATATTAGAATGATTTCTGAAGGATCATGTGACACTGAAGACTGGAGTAATGATTCTAAAAATGTAGCTTTGATGACTGGAGTAAATTACATTTTAAAATATATTCACATATAAAGTAGTTACTTTAAATAGTAAAAATATTTCACAAAATTACTGCTTTTGCTGTATTTTGGATCTAATAAATGCAGGCTTGGTGAGCAGAAAAGACTTCCTTAAAAAAAATTACAAATCTTACTGTTCAAAAACTTTTGACTGGTAATTTAAGAGAATGTTTGAATTATTTTAATTACTTTCATATTTTTGTGGGCATAAAGTCAAAAATGTCAGGTTGATTCAACGGTTTTGATATTATGAAGAAAAACCTTATTACATAATTGCTTATTATTATTTCTTAAAAATATTTCATTTTTATTAAACCAGGCCTTTCCAAATTCAGGTTCGCAGTTGGGGAAAACATAATAAGAAAGTCAAAAATGTCAGGTTTCTTTAAATGCTCTGACATTATGAAGAAAAAAAAAACATCCTTATTACAAGAATAAAATTCTTAAAAAGAACACATGATTGTGTAGTTTGACATAATTGCTTATTATTATTTCTCAAAAATATTTTATTTTTATTAAACCAGGCCTTTCCAAATTTGAGTTCGCAGTTGGTGAAAACATACTAAGAAAGTCAAAAATGTCAGGATTATTTAATTGCTCTGACATTATGAATAAGAAAAAAAAATCATCCTTACAAGAATGAAATTCTTGAAAAGAAAACATGATAATGTAGTTTGACATAATTGTTTATTATTATTTCTCAAAAATATATATATTTTTTTTATTAAACCAGGCATATTCAGGTTCACAGTTGATGAAGAGATAATAAGAAAGTCAAACATGTCAGGTTGATTTAACTGTTCTGATATTATGAAGAAAAATCCTCATTACAAAAATGAAATTCTTCTAAACCCAGGATTTCCCAAAATCGGGTTCACAGTTGATGAAAAGATAATCTAACAATATAAAATTAAAATAAATACTTACACGTCAAAATAAAGCACTTACTAAAAAAAAGATTAAATATTTGTTTTTTCAGCATGTCATGTGACTGAAAATTAACTGGAAACAAAGCAATGAACATGCGAAGGTGCTGTTAAATTATTCAAATAAATTTTGAATTCTCATGTCGTACTTCAAGAAAATGTTTTAGGCTTATCCTTGAATTTTAAGCAATTAACATTCATCATTAAAAAGAGGATATGAATAAATGTGCCTATTTTAGGACATTTTACCCAGCTGTAAGAATGAGCACTTGTTCATAATAATTAGTGAAAGAGAGCCATTACATCTGGAGTGTATGTGTGTATATGTGTGTGTGTTTTACATAGCAAGGCTGGATGGTATCATAGACACAGAAAGAGGAATTGATTAAATTAGTCACTGTAGACATGACATGGAGAGCCCCGATGACACAGTTCCACTCCAGCACAGCAGTTCCTTTGACTGTTGGCTGCACACGAGTGCGGATGGCATGGGGTGGTAAAATGTCCAGAATATATCAGCTGGCCTTGCTCCCAATCACAAACCCAGCATGTGCTTGATAGGTTGATCATGTATCTGAATCCCTTTCTCTGCTTGTTGTGTCATCACCACGGTCAGCCAAATGAAGAGAAAAACACTGCAGCTTGATGTTGTATATATTATATTCATAATATATAAACAATGACATCACTAGCTATATAAAATTAACAAAATCTTCAATTTCATGATGATTTTATAGTTTATAGTGCTTTTATTTTGTATTAAACTTAAATAGTGTAGTCTAGTTTCACAGTCTAGATGAGATGGATATTAATAACATCTCAGCTTTAAACGTCATTGGTGAAAACAGTGTTAGCTTCATCAGTGGAAAATATTTACTGGATCCTTAAAATGTTGAAATGATTATATTGACATGTTGAAATGATTAAATACAGATTTTTGTGTTTATTTATTGCTAGAAAATGTGCAAAATGTTGGCATTTTACTTTCTAGACATATTTTTAAAGGAGAACTCCACTTCCAGAACAACAATTTACAAATAATGTACTCACCCCCTTGTCATCCAAGATGTTCATGACTTTCTTTCTTCAGTCATAAAGAAATTATGTTTTTTTGAGGAAAACATTTCAGCATTTTTCTCCATATAATGGACTGCTATGGTGCCCCGATTTTGAACTTCCAAAATGCAGTTTAGATGCGGCTTCAAACGATCCCAAATGCAGTTGTAAACGATCCCAGCCAAGAATAAAAGGGTCTTATTTAGTGTAACAATCGTTTATTTTAATAAGAATAATACAATTTATATACTTTTTAATGCCAAACGCTCGTCTTTTATTACTCTGCCTGGACTGTTTTTGTTCCAGTTCGTGACAGTTAGGGTATGTCAAAAAACTCCCATCTTATGTTCTCCCTCAACTTCAAAATCACCCTGTATCGCTGTTTTAACTTTTTGGTTAAGGGTGTTTGATCTTCTTTGCATGTTCACTTTGCAAAGACTGAGTCGGTACTTCTGCAGCAATGTGGGATGATTTTGAAATGATTTTTGAAGTTAAGGTAGAAAATATGATTGGAGTTTTTCGACATACCCCAACTGTCTTGAACCAGAATACACAAAGTTCAATGAGAGCAAGGCAAGACGAGCGTTTGAGATTAAAAAGTATTTAAATTGTATTTTTTTAATGAAAATAACCAAGTGTTTTGCTAGACAAAGACCCTTCTTCCTCAACTGGGATCGTTTACAACCACATTTAGGATCGTTTCAAGCCGCTTTTGGAAGTTCAAAATCAGGGCACCATAGCAGTCCATTATATGGAGAAAAATACAGAAACGTTTTTCTCAAAAAACATAATTTCTTTATGACTAAAGAAAGAAAGTACATCTTGGATGACAAGGGGGTGAGTACATTATATGTGAATCTTTGTTTTGGAAGTGGACTTCTCCTTTAACTAATGCATTATCACATGTAACATCTACTTATCTATAATGCTTGTTTGGTTAAAATGCAGCTCCCTTTGATTAAAAAAGCTGTTGAATAGCACACATAAATTGAGGTATATTTCAAGATATTGAATATTGTTTCTCACACTACTGTGCATACCTACTGCATATAGACTGTCAGTATATTCTATCTGTTTATACATAGCCTATTCATTAATTTAAAAGCCACATCAAAGCTGACCTCTTTTCAGACACGGCTTTTAGAGTTGAAGGTTTTTAGAGCATCTCAAAGCTTCACATTTTTCTCTTTTCAATGTGGTATTTATTCTACAAGCTTCTAGTTTCGATGTATCTCTACCTTGTATTTCAATGCTCCATTTCTGAGTTTTCATTTATGTTTTCTTTTGTGTGCCCGTCTCGCTTTTGTACGACTCGTGTCAGAGTTTACTTTGTGCAGAGATTGAAAATCCAGAACACAAACAGATGTGAAAGAAAGTGTCTTTGGTGACAAACATAGTTCAGAGGCAGAGGGTGTTGCCGTCTGTTAAAATAAGTGCCGTGGGTTTATGCTACAGCTGCTCATACAATACTGTTCATTAGCTCTCATACACCCCCACCCCCTTTTAAATAATAATAATATAAGAGGAATCATAAAAATCGCATTCAAATCGCATATCTGTGACTGCAACATCTTGCAGCAATACTCATACGAAGCTGTTACAAAAGGCTGCAAGGTATCGAGAGTATTTTTGAACAGGATCATTTGTGTAAACTGAATTATTTTGTCTTGCAGAATATAAATGCTAACCATCTTACAGATTCTGTAAGGAGAATGTATGAGCAACTGTGAACTGAATACGATGGTTGTGATTCATTTTAGTTTGTTGGAATTTCATCACGGTTTCACTCCATAAAGTAACACTTTTCCCACTGTGTGTGTGTGTGTGTGTGTGTATGTGTGTGTCCTTCAGGTCGCCCCCTCCCTCCCACGCCTTCATCCAGTCTGCTCCCCCCAGCCCCTCCTCCCCCTTCCGCCCCCCTGCACCAGGCCGCCACCTCCATCAGGGAGTGTCAGATGCCCCTTTTGGACAGCGGCTCATCCCATGCCATACTGGACCCCCCTCCCGATGACGAGTTCTCCCCCAACTCCTACCTGCTCCGCGCACAGCCCCCCACCACCGGTAAGAGCGTATCACTGCACTGCCGCATTCTCCATCATAACCAGCACCCTACCGTCATCTCTCTCAGCCCCTCCCTTCACCAACACTGAACCGTCCGTCCTGCATATGCACGCTGTCCCGTCGCCATAACCCAGATTTTTGGAATAAGATGTAAATTAGATTAGTTTTTCTTTGAAAATTGCATAAAACTGTTCATAATGCATTTAGCAACTATTATGGGATGAATTTCCAAGTCAAAAAAATAAATAAATAAAAAGACTTGAATTTATTAAAAGGGATTGTATTGGATCATGAAAAGCAAACAATTGTATTATTGCTTAATATTAATTGTGGTTACATAAAAGCAGTAATTTTAAAGGTTGAGAAAATATGAAAAACATTTTCCTTTTAAAATAAAATGATTAATCATGCACAGCTTAGCGATATTTATTTAAAAATCATAAGTTCAATTTAGGATTTCTTGTGTTGCAACAAGCAATTTTATGTATTTTCCACCTTTGAATTAGACAAATTATATGCATTGAATATTTTGGCAGTTGGAAAAATAGCATCCTGTATTTATTTACTTTTCGTTTAATTTATTTAATGAGAGTCCAGCATATTGGATGTATTAATTAAATGCTATAAATTTCTAAATTTCTGTGCTTACAGTTTGGACGCCATGTGGCAACCCAATACAGTATCAAAATTGT